>CM077033.1:42571700-43171700 GCA_039090855.1 Macrothele yani | reverse complement strand
CTGCTCAGACATTGCTGCCGTTCATCCAGAAACATGTTCTACCAGGATGTACTTAATGACGGATCAATGGACTGCGAACCACAATGTCACATCCTGTGGTTTCCAACATCTTTTAGCCAACCACTCGCTCAATTTTGTTGTTCCGACTACTGGGGCGCATACTCAAGGTGTTGAGGGCAATTGGCGGCCCCTTAAACGCACACTATCTAATGGAATTCACAAAGACCACATTCTTGAATATTTATACCGACGAAATTGTCGTATTTCGTCTGAACACTGTTTTGAGGCGATGTTTAGTATCATCAAACAGTTCTTCCCTAGTACGTAATGTTTTCCAGTGAAATATTCGTACTACATGGACAGGTTCTCAATGAGGAGGAAACACTTCTTTTCTGTGGTTATAAATATTTACCAACACCTGAACTACCCACATTCCATAAAGGCCCGTTTCAGGGCCAGTCATATTACCAAATTAACCCATCCCTTTACAAAATAACCCACGCCGCATATTTCTTGTTCTTAGCAGTTGTCCCGCACAAACCACACACTGATTACGTAATGCAGGCAGCAAAGGTGCAAACAACGCCAACGCAGCTGCAGCGTCACCTATGGGGAAACGTTTCTCCCGTAATTCCATCCGCGCGTTGGTTGAAGCAGACACAGGGGTCGAAGTCTAAAGTGCATCCATGATATTGAGAAATTTAGGAGAAAAAGGGAATGTAATGATAATAAAAATTGTACATGTGATTTGAATGCTACACATTCCTACTAAGAACGTGTAAATTTAAATGACCAGATTGAACAGTATAAAATCAAATGGATACAAAATATTTCAGTAATAGATATTATGAGGAAGAGATTGTTCTTTTTTATTTGGTCGCAAATTAAAGCTGTAAATATTGCCCAACTTTTTGAATACCTACGTCTACCGCAATTTCGTTTATTCTCCTTGAAAATGCGAAAATAAAAATGCCAATACTAATAAAAAATTTATGGACGTTTCTTTATACATTTTATTTGCCCACCTCCTTTTCCTCAATGCTCTCGTTACGAAATATCATCTATACTCATAGAAAACTTATCTTAGACACATTGAGTACATACAAACTCTCAGAGACGTATTGTAAAACTTTCAACAGACTTTCTGCGATTTTTGCTGGCATTTTCAGACTTAACAACGGTAATGACAAACTTTTCAGGCATATTTTTTGGAACATTTTATACACGACTTTATGTAAACCACGTATACATAAAAGTTATTTGTGACCATGTATGATATCGAAATTTCAGTTTGAAAGTGAGGGGTAACAATAAATATTTAGGCCTTATCTTATGTCCAACTCTTATGAAAGTTAAGTTGAAATTAACTTTGAACAAGAAATTTGAAGTATTTCCATATTACAACGTGCGTCCGACAAATTCCAGGACTGACTGCATAACTGACGTAACAATAGTGGGATAAAAATATCTTGTGTCTGCCAGAAGAAATCAGTTCTTTCCAGTAAACGAACAGCTGCAAACCGGAATAAACTTGTACCGTCAGGCAGCAAACAGACATTGAAAGATTTACAGCAAGGGTTCTCGTCCCATTTCATTTTAGCCATGAAAGAACCGAGAATAAACATACATTTTGTTGAAAACTTGGTAAATCGGTACTGAAACTTACTGAAGGTTAAAAGAAGTGAATGAGGACACGACATTATTCCAAAGCGAACATTTCAAATGGAATGCACGGTTTCGTGACGGGTGGTAATCTTTTGATGATGATCTGAGATCTAGGCGTCCCTGCAAGGTGCGGGCAAAGGAAAACAACGAACAGGTGCGGAATCAGTTAAAGAAATATTGTCAAATTACAATGAAACGTTTTGGCTGAGTCGGTGGACATCAATAAATCTATCTGTCATTAGAGTCTACGGGAGGATCTGGGAAAATTAAAATTTAATTCTAGATCGGTACCCTCTGAATGATGACCATAAGAAGGCTCGTCCATCGATCTGTTCCGATCTGTTGGGCACTGCAGATGATGATCCTGACTTTTACTCCAGGATTACAGCAGGAAAAAAATCATGTTGCCTTCAGTATGATCTACAAACCAATCGACAAAACGCTGAATGGAGAAATACCCCCTCACCATCGACCAAGACCGCCCGCATGCAACCCTCAAAGACAATAACGTTGCTAATAGCCTTTATCGATTCCAAAGGTATAGTTAACAAGGAAATCATACCAGGGCGTCAAACGCTAAATCACGAATTCTATAAGCCAGTCTTACCACGTTTACGCAGCAGGATTTGTCACCGTCGTCTTAGTTATGCGAATACGGAAATTGGCTCTTGTTCCATGATAACGCAAGACCACATACAGTGTTTTCAGAAAAAAGTTCCTGCTTCACCATCAAATCACTGTGTTGTGACATGCGCCGTACTCCCCTGATTTATCGCTCTCTGACTTGTTCCTGTCCCTTAGGACAAAACGGGCATTAAAACGGTATACAGACATTACATCTATCCAAGCAGCGGTGACAAAACAAGTCGCGGACATCCCGGAAAGTGGCTTTCAGAACTGTTTTCAAGATCTTCAAGAACGCTGGAAGCTGCGTGTTGATTTAGAAGTGCGGTAGTGTGAAAGTGATGAGTATTAATTGTGAATATGATGCTTTTTTTATATTCTTTTTTACGTCCATTCTGGAACTTTTCGGTCGTAGGTTGTACTATTTCACTTCTCATTAAATGTTGATAGGCAGGAAGAAACAGAATTCTGCCGCAGGTTGAAATACGTAGTAAATATTTTGTATTTAACCGTTAGGTTTAATTTGAGGTAAAACTGAAACAATGATTTAAAATTCATATGTAACAAATGCATTTTTATCAGACGCATATTATTTTGGTATAAGATAGTCTCCATATTACTAGAATTATGCTCTTATTTCAACGGTCACGTAAGTTGATAATTATATGTTCTCCGACTTTAAAGATTATGCAGTTCATGTGTTTCCTTTAAAAACATGCCAAAGATATATTTAATACCATCAGGACCAATTTTACATGTTAATGTTAATCGATGTAGGCAGTTGTTTATGTTCATCCTCTTATAGAAAAAAATCTGCTTCTCTGATTTCCTTGAGAGGTTATGGAACATACTTTAATTTTATTAGACGATTTTTACCTGTTCTTAATATAAGTTCTCTAATGCTCACTTCCATTAAGACAGTACAACTTCAGGGGAGACTGCAAGCGAATCCTTCAAAAATTACCGAGACATGTTTTCACAGCTCTTGAACACAGCTAATAATTAGAAACTGGTTAATAAATCCAGTGCTGCTAATATGGTATGACCTTTATTTCTGTGTTTGCTTCTCTTGTGATTATGATCTAATCTTTCATAACATTCCAGCATTTGGGCACATCCTATTCAAAGAAATCATGTGTGCGATATAAAACTTTCCATGCATCCGTTGGATTTTCTGTTATTTTTAGCTGAAAAAAATATAAATTAAATACATTCGTTCTCTAAAAGTTGTTTTTTCGAATTTCATTAGAGTGCAAATTTTCGTGTATGACGAATCTACAATTCTAAAGAGTGTGCTGCCGCTAACGTTCACTTACAAATAGCAATCTTTGTAATGGGAAGAATAGGCTTCATCAAAAATCTAGTCTACAGATACATTCAGATTTCAGGTTACTCATTAAAGTTAAGGTATAAAATTGTTCAATTTTCAGTATCAAGTTCATCCGTTTCTAAACAGTGATATCTAAGTTACTGTCTTGTATTCTAACTAACCCAACAGTAAATGGGACAATTCTAGTAACGCAACCCTCACAAAAATGGTTTCCCTGTATGTCAAGCAGGTATACATCCTTTGTAAAAACAAAACAAAATAAAATAAAGGGTCATTATTTGCACATTTCAAGCTTTCTAATGCAAAACGAATATTTCAAATCGGACTATTAGTTGCAGAGATATCGTATCTAAAGACGGACAGGCGAACGGACAAACCGATAACATAAGCACGATTTTTTTTTAGAAAAGACGTGCTAAAAAAGTGGCCAGAAAAAAGTGGCCAATCAACTTGAAAATTGTTATGTGCAATGTACATTTACTGGACTGTAAGTTTTTGTAATTTGAGAGCAGTTTGGCCGTTTATTTGAATGAAGCAGCTACATGAGGTGAACAAATAAGCAGGTTGAAGTGTCACCTCGGGCTGAAATACGAGCGGTTACCCTGCTTGACATGGACGTATACATCTTTCCTATACTGTTCTGAGGTATTCTAGGCCAGGTGGTGTCGGAATTGCGGTCCAGTTTGCCGACATTCCGGGATGCGTGTAGGTGACGTCCCATCATATCCCAATCATGTTTAACCGGTGAGAGAGAACTGGCTAACGGGTTGGCATTGCATTGTTCCAGATATCACGCAGGCAGGCCTAGGGAGCGGGTTGCCCTGTGTGGTCCGTCATTATCCTGCTGAAAAAAAATGCCGGGTGATGCTGCGACAGGAAACGCAACACAAAAGGTCGTAGCATGTCGTCGAATTACTGATAAACCGTGAGATGGCTCCCAAGACAGTCATTCCCAGTGTTCGAGATGTGTGCCGTTTCACGGTAAAGGCAGAATCCGTACGCTGGTCAGCTCCTTTCCATACAAATACACTGTATGCTCTGGTCATCGCCACCAAGTGCAAACCGTGATTAATCACTAAAAACAACACGCCACTGGACACTATCCCACGTTGATCAGGCCCAACATGCTCGCTGTCTAGTGATAGGCTGCGGAGTGGCACCCTCAAAATTGGTCCCCGTGTTGCGAATCGTCTAGAAACATTCCAGATGGCCACTTCCGTACTTGCAGATGACGCAACATAGTTACGTTTGGTTTATAGCGACGAATTTGTTCCGGTTCGGGGGCTTTAGCAATCATCCAATTCTTGCGTTGTGTCGTTGCTCTCAGTTGTCCACTAGCCGCATGCCGTTGGGTTGTGCTCTTCGCGGGCCATTGGCGCCAACATCGTGTGATTTCCGTGTCGCCCAAACCAAATGCTCTGCGATACGGCGACGTGAAATAAACCAGCCTCTCGCTGCTCAATTCTACGTTATCTCTCAAACTGCCTCTATTGCTTGTAGTGTGCACGGGTTCAACGCGGAGATATCCTCACATTCCGTGGAGGTTAGTTCAATCGCTATACACTGTCACATATGCCTCTGCGTGCAAGCTCTGCTTTTGAGAAGCCCTCCTCGATGCGCGGTTCTCATGCGCTGCGGAGTGCCACTATCTCGTCATTGGTCGTTATTTTTAATCATTTGCAAATTCAGCCATGAGGTGATTGCATGCGGAGTTTCATCAGGATGGAACTACTTTATCGGGCTGCTGCGTTTTTTGATTTTTTGTAAAAAGTAAATACTTTTGTGTTTCAGAAAAATACAAAACAAGAAGTTTTCTCGTTTGTAACAAAGGACCAAGAAGCAAAGTTACTTGGTTCAATATCGTAATTATGTGGGGAGCAATGAGATAAAGAGCACACACATGATTTCATTACGCAAAATATTCAGAAATATTTTAACAATGCTCTCACAAAAAGGTACTCCTGACTTTTTCTGCAAATACAAATCGTCCTTCGCAGTTTTTCGTTTACAAGTTACCTGCTACACCAATTTGAGTGGAAGGGGAATTATATCTACTGACGCAACTTTTCATTAACAGAAAAATTGTAGGTATTCATTTAAGTATTATATTTTTTAAATACTACACGTCTTTGTAGCACCAGATATTCCAGAAACAAATGAAATTTTTCGGTACAACTTCAACAGAGTTTATAACTTGTTCTGTAAAGAACTTTTAGCATCCCATCGATCCAACTGCGTGAAAGAAATAGACACGTTTACTGTTGCTTTAAACAATGGCATACCAACATTGGTAAAAACCAGAGCCTGCAGTGAAATCTCTAATTTTCCAACTCTAACCGGAACTGAAACCCTTACTAAGCAGCGTAACCTGCATAACAACAGTAGTGTAAAATGCCGATATTAATATTAAAGTTATATGCTTAAATATGCTCAAACTGTTATTTCATGATTTTCTCATTATTTTTATTTTTAAAAGATCAACCCGCGGTGAACCCTGTAATTCATTTTCAGGTGATTACTAAATATTAATGTTAGCATCTAGTATGATTCTTTTGGTTGTAGCCAGAGCATTTAGCCTTTATGCCAGGTATTTTACACTATACGAACTTCACCTTTCTCCTTTTTATGTACAATTATATGTACAACGAAAATGAAAATAGCACTTGGAACAGAAAGACTAATATGTGGTAGATTTTAAAGTTGTCAAATTGTAAATGTTTCTCAGTCGCCCACAAATTTCATGTGTGGAATATATTTCATTATATCCGCTTAAAATTTTGATGTCATGTGAAGAGAATTATGCTTTATATGGGACCCCGCTGGCTGTGATTCTTTTGTAGCTCCTTGTTTTCTTCAAGGAGAAAGCTCAAAAGCTCTAAGGAATTATTTTCAACTATGCCTGATAAACGTATTGAACATTATCAGTAAACAAAATTAAGTAAACATTCTAGAATGCACAAAAATGCCAGACGGAATGCGCAGTAGAAAAAGGGAATTGTACATACTTCTGTTATGACTGCTGAGCTCGTGCAGAAGGGAAAAGCAAAATTTCGAGAAACTTCGCGACTTACTATACCTGAACTTTCGTTCCATTTTCCAGATATTTCTCCTAATTTTCTGCAAGAAATTGGCACAGGCAAGCTAGTATTTTAAACGCTTTACATTCAGAAGATGCTCACTCACGACGACATGCAAAAGTGAATGACCTGAGCTATCAATTTACTGAAGCGATTCCACTACTAGGTAAATAACGTACAAGATCATATCGCAACAGGAGATGGAAAATCGAGTTTGCATGACAATGTTGAAACTAAAGTTAGTCTTTGCAATGGGGTCTACCTCATTCACCGAAAGAAACATGAAATTTCAGGCAAACTATTTTTTCCAGACTGCATAGGTCAGCTGACTTTAAGGAACGGAAAATAGTGCTGCTTGATTACCTCTGGGCAAAAAGTACCAAAATTCATTCGGAAGTATTGGTAAGACGCTAAAAACATTTTTTTAAGAAATAAAAAATAAAAAAAAAGTCGCGGCTTCCTGGCTTCGGCATTGTTATTCTTTAGGAAAAGGTGCGATCTCAAATTTCAGAATGTACCCGAGAATTTGAAATAGGAAACATTTGATCACTCGCTCTACAGCACGGACTCTGCTCCAAGCGACTAACACCTTTTAGGAAACATGAAAAACTGGTGGACCGGCCCGGTGGCGCAGTGGTCTAAGCGATGGCCTGTGATCATTCGTCCTAAAGGGGTCTGGGTTCGAATCCCGGCGAGGCATGGATTTTGTGTTTGTCTTACGGCACTGACTCTCTCCCTTCCCTGGAACCAGTGACCCTAAATTAGGGACGGGTGACTGCTTATAGCCCATTGAGTTGTTCACGGTGGTCGTTAAACCTCCAATAAAAAATAAAAAAAAAAAAAAAAGTTGGTGGAGTACAGAGAGCTGAGGTGAAAAAGAAGAGTTATGACCTGGCGTACCATCATGACTGAGTCCACAGATGGCTGATTTCTTTAATTTGAAAATTAAAATGCTCGTTTTGTGATACGACAAATGTTCCATTTTAGGTGGCGAGTATATGGAAAAGTATTTTACCTTTACATATACTTGTATACGTAATTTCGTTGTCACATCACCCGTCTACAGAGCCATAGCAAGTTGACCTTTCATTTTCCAAAAACCGATTAGGAATTGAGAGAAGTTAGTATTTTCACTGGTGAAATGTTTATTTCATTTTTTCTTATTTACATGTAACCACCTTCATAGGTGTTGTTTTACTATTTTTTGTAGACTGTGAAGGACCTTAATTAAAATTTTTATTTTGTATTTTTATTTAAATTTTCTTATAATATACTGCCTGAAAAATCATATCTTTCCCTTCATAAATAATTTAAGAGCTAATACAAAAAACAAATGGTTAAATTAGACAAACGCTTTTGCTAAAAAAATAATCTATTTTCTCAATGCATCCAAATCTGGATTTCATGTGACTTTACTGAACCAGATAGAATGTTTGCCAATTTTACCAAATAATCTGAATATCTGAATTTTGTAGGTTTGTAATTTTTTAATTGTTTTTAATTATAGAGCTTGTCGTGATAATCCAAACAAAAAGTGGCGCAAAAGCGGCATGTGAAAACGTTCAGGATCCAGGTGAGGAAAATAGTTTGGATTGAATATTTCTAACAAAAATGTAATGATATTTTATAAATATATTTTCTATCATGTCTGATGGCATGAAGAATTGAAAATGGACATTTGGCTGAAATGTTTCCAATTTGCCTGTTAAACAACTTAAGCCAAATAAAATATAAGAGATGTGTTTTTACTGCTAACTTATAGAATTAAAAATTTGCTCAAGAATTCTGAGGCGAAGTTAAACTGTAAAATGTAGTTAAAATTTGCATTGTTTTTGTCATTGTATTTCGTTCGCAAAAACATTTGCATGATAATCTAATGCAAATTATCTCCGAAATTTGACGACTTATAAGATTTAAGCTTTACGAAAGTAATCAAACCAAGTCTGAAACGGCTTTAATGGTCTTGAATTAAAATTTATAAAACGGAAATTAAATGTTTATAATACAGTCTCCCTACTAAAAATATAAATTATATGAAAAGAGGAGAGGAATTTCTTTCGCACAATGAGAAATTATAATTTATCGGAGTAAAACTGGTACTAGGTAGGAATGACAACACTGGACGCAGGTCTCCTTCTACATCAATGACCGCTATAATTCGTCCGGCGCCACCAAATTTGACGTTGACAAGGTACACACGTGACACGGCTGTTCGCAGAAATTACAGCGATCATCCGACACAAATTATCGCGTATTAAATCCGTTTACGTTCCGCGACAAAGGAACCCGTTTTCAGTGCCCAGACTATCTGCCCAAGATCAAACTCCTTCAGGCCGCCATGTTTCGCAAACATGACAATCTCGCGTCTAATAGATTTTTTTTAATTTCTTCGCACTTTCTTTTCCTTTTCCTTTCAACTTTACTTTGATCTATTATTTTGCTAGGACTTTCCTCTGCTATTAATTCCGCATCCATTAAAAAGAACTTGCTATTACAGCAGCTGACCTGTCAGAAATGTCCGTGCAATGACAGACTTGTGCTAGACTTTGCAAATTAATCCGCATTTGCTTTTGATTATTTGTTTCCAAACGAGATACTTTTTCACTCCGAAAACGTTTTATGCCGGATTTAACATCAGATTCTCCATCCCTAATCTTCTCTTCATCTCATGTTTCGCTACTTGAATTATCTGAAGCTAGCTTACTCACCTCTGATTCAAAGGTTAAAGGCATGACCGAAGGAATTTTAAATTCTTTAGATTTTCAGTATATTGCACGTTTGAGATTTTGAGTACCTGAAAGATCTACCGAGCTAATAGTCATTTTTCTTTGATGTCTTTGATAGTTCAAAAATACTCGTTCTGTAGTAGATGTCTTATTCTTGTACTTACACGAGTAGTCGCAACATTTGCACGCTGATATAAGGAACATCCTATTTTCCGCAGACACCCTAAAAGCTTCAACTGTTTTTTTCATATGCTCGATGTTCCTAGATTTCATTGCTTTTCTTTATTTCTATACTTTCTCTAAAATGTTTTAATCATATTCAAAATCTGTTGATCGAATACAACTGGAATAGAAGCCCTTATTTTGACTTCTGAAATTAAAATATTAAAGATTTGTCCTAGATTTGGCTGTATTACTTTATGAGAATGTTTTAGTAAATTTAGACGTATCAACAAATAATTTCGGATCATATCAGCATAGGTTGCTAATACATTGTCTTTAAATTTCGAGGGTGCTCCAACACATGACATTTAACGTCATTTATAGTTTAGGTACAATTGCTATATCATTCGTAAGCGCACAAGTGACCAACACCAACAGACTACGTTTTTATTAATACACCCCAATGTGAATACTCCAGAAACGCATAGAGCGTATTAAATCCGTTTATTTCTATGGAGTAATAAGCACAAAAATTCGCCAAGACAACACGGAAAATATATATATCGGAATGACAAAGCGATCCTTGAACACTAGATATAAAAAATACGTACGAAGTGTCAACCAGGACATGCGGAATACAGCCCTCACCACAGAAGTCGTGCATTCATCGGCCGCTCCAGTATGGAATAGTATTAGAAGTATTGCCCCTTACACTAACTTTAAAGAGACTGCCATCAGGGAAACTGTAGAAATCCTCCCCAGCAAAGCAGTATGTAATGATGTGATCTCTACCGAACTACCAATGGTTTGGCAAGCGTTTTTAAAAGATGGGAAGAAGTCGCGGCGAGGCGTGTAACTACACGCTAAACATATTTCATGTAATATGATTGTGATATCACCCACATTATTTTCAAAAATCATCCGTTTTCCTTACGTATTCTAATTCCCTGAATGTTAATATTTACCCTTGTCTTGAAAAAGCCTTCCCAGTGGAGTGCGAAAGCTTGGCGAAGCTTTGTGCTTACTAAGCCATAAAAATAAACAGATTTAATACGGTATATTCGTTTCTTGAGTATACCAACAATCAACACTGTTGCGTTGAGTGTTGAGTCAACTACACAAAACAAAACTCAAAAGAATATTTCCCACAAGGCACTAAATGAACCATTACTAGATATTTACTATCAACGGAATGCACGATTAATTGCACCACGTACGATTCCTCAATAATAACCATTGGGAAACAGAAAATCAAACCGAAGGTAATTCAGGTGCAGACTGCGGGGCGTGTTTTGGAGGAGGTACTATCCGCTGCACTGACAATCATAATTCATTAACGGCACTTAAACGTTCACATTGATTGGAGCACAGCTAAATATATTTTGATCGAGCTGTCTTTTAACTCACCAGTTGGCCATTTTGGCACATATAGGCATTTTAATTTAAAAACCTGACTTTTGGGCTCCACCCTAATGTCGTAGTCAATTCCTCTTTCCTATGGGATTTCAAGAGGTACGCTGATGCTTTCATGTGTAGTAACCATTTCAGCGAAAGATAAGCGAAAAACTAACAATGATCAAGGGTCAACAAGTAAGGATTTCAAATTGTTGATTCAAAATGAAATAATATTTTGAAGTTATAATAGCACTAGGGTTCATTTTGAGAAATTTAAATGAACCGTATAATTACTATACCGTGCTAACACAAGCCAACCACAACAACGGAATTTTTTGACAGTGAACAAGAATTTCAAATCATAAATAATGCGTCTGGTTTGTCAGAATACTCAGCGACATGTGCAGTAAAATATTTTTCTTTTCTCCACAAGTGAAGAAATCTCTATTATAGCCTAGGAGCTAGGAAACTTCTGTTGGAATTTCAAGAGCCAGAAGTTTTGTTCGTTTTGGCTATTTCTACTATGTATAGTAAATACAAAAATGTTGGTCACATGTTCAGAATGGTGGTCATTATTTCAGAAATGTCCGCCATTTTGAATAATTAATGATTTAAAAAAAAATAAACTTGATGCGCAGAATGGGGTTGTTGTATATCAATGTGTATGTTTTCAGGCATGCTAAGTTCAAACATAGCATTGAATGTGCTCCAAATGTAGTACCAAATCATATTTTAAACCTTTTTATATGAAATGCTCAAATAAACAAGTTGCCATTTCATTTACATGACAACGGAAAAGTAAAACACAATATTATGTAATACATTCTTTTAATTTCACTTTTGTTTAAATATTTAAACAAAGATTCTTCTCTTTACATTTACAAAACGGACAGCAAGGTATCATTTCAACTCTGCAAGGGCAAATAATAGCTCTTCCACATTTCTGGCAGGTGCAGGGAGACACAAATTCAGGGGGTCTTAAATGTTCCATCGTTATGATCGGCTTAAAAACTCCGTCTTCTGCTGTGTAACCATATTGTAGAGGGTCCAGTGATGAGTTTCCCTTCTGCACATTAATCCACATGTAGCATTGAAGGTATGCACGCTTGATATGAAACAGCATTGTTGAGGAAGGTGGGCACAGTTGAAAAAAATTATATTATTTGCTTTGTGGTACTGCTCAAATCGAACCCCATCACAGTTCGTTTTTGATGAAACAATGACTTTTGCAATAAACAGTTCAGCATTTTGTAGCATTGCTTTATCAACAGGAGCAACCCCAAAATTTGTCAAAAGTTTCCTGATGAAATTGCTGTTTTAAGTGCCATAACGTCTGTTCCTATATTGCTTGTTGTATCACAACCAGATAAACTGGGTACGGCAGGTAGAATGGATAAAAGAATGTCGTCCATATTTTCCATCATTTTGTGAAGGGGTATGTATCGGACAGATGCTCGGATATCTTTGATTATCCACAATTCCTTAAGACCGACTTTTTGAAAACTCTCTTTAAAATAGTATAGTGCAGAGACCATGACATATGTGTCAGCTGAGACAATCATTATTCTTTCAATAGATCCTGGTTCAACGATGTTTCCAATGTGTTTAATGATCATATCATCAGCTTCCTCACATTCGCAACAAAGTGATAATACCAAACTTACAGAACTTTCCACCAATTTCAAGCATCATTTTCGGTTTGTGTTTGTGACCTCCTGCTAAATACAAAGGTTTTCCGCTGCTTCCCTGATTTTTAATTCAGTCAATGAATAGTTCCTTAAACCAGGTTTTGTTCTGGTTTGAACCCCAGAAGGTATCCATGTTGACAGGAAGCGGCGTGCTTGGGTTGTTGGTAGTTACATCGATAGGATCAACTTTTCTCCGCCTGAGTCGTTCCCAGTTTTTAATACTTTTCTCTTCATACAAATCAAAAACAATACCAATGCGCAAAGCCTTCTGAAAGTTTTGAGATTTTTTTCCACAAGTAGTCAAAGTAGTCTCCAAATGTCTTGCACAATAGCCGTTTGACGTACACTTTTCGCGCGTATGCCATGAAGTCAATCACCACAGCTATTTTCTCCTGTGATGTTTGTAGCGGAGTAATTACATCATCCTTATTTAAAAACTGGGTCAAGTTATTTGCTTAGTTGTGATTTGTCTAGTTTCTTCAAATATTCATCACACATTAGGTAGTAAGATGTAGATGTCAGTTCGTATTTTGGTAATGTTTCTATATCTAAACCTCTGGAACGTGCTACTTCTACGCACCGAAGAGCATCACTCGTTGCTTGGAGTGCAGACTCAGCTCCAGATTTGTCCTTCATCTTTTTGGGAAATTCCTTGTGTATAGGATATAAGATAGCTTTGGATGTTTCAGTAAGACATTCTTTAACGTTCTTAAAAAATGTGTAGGGCTTTCTTTTTCGTGTTTAATAAGATCGTGCTTTGTCACGTCTTTTTGTCTCGTAATGCCGATTATGCCTCCTGATCACTTTGCTGGCTTGCTATAGAGTTGCTGTAGAGCTTGATCCAAGGCAACACTGCAGAATTTTTTGCTAGTACGTTGAACCGTGAAATGACCATTCTTCATGTCATTATAAATCATAGGATGTTCTCCTTCCAGCTTCAAGCAATCATTGTAGTACAGAGTGCACCATCGAGCATAATTTGTTCTGAAAAAGGAGAAGAAAAGTGGCAAACGCTCTCTTATACTGAATACATGTAGGTCCCAGTTATGTTCTCTGTCAGCTCGGATTAGGTCTCGAAGAAGAGGTGGCAATGTAGACACAAACTGGTCCCAATAAGCAAATACCTTACTCTTGTGTTTGCCATTTTCTCTGAATTTCTCGTAATCTTTTTTAATGTCGCTCAAGTTATCGATATCAATTTTGGTTTCGTCCAACAAACGGTGCTTTCCGTACACTGATAACTGTAAGCGTTTCACAACTGAAAACAATTCAGAGTACTTAGTTGTATCATTATCTTACATGAATGCCTCCCACTGAAGTGTTTGCATTACTTTATAATGCATTCCAATTGCTCTAACTCCCCTGGAGTAGTGGTTGCCTTTTAAAGCGATTTCGGCAGAGTATGAGCCCATCGTTTCAGTCTGAACAAGGATTTGCGACGCCCCACTGTCTTTGAGGTACATCCCAATACATAAGAGTATCACATTTTGGAGATAAAAACTTCCAAGACCAACGAATATGTTGGAAAAATTTTCTGGATGAAGAAGCTGAATTTCTTTTCCTACGTGATAAACTCCTTCATCGCACCACAATGAACCCTCTTGAAGATTCAACTGGTACAGAATATCTTGGATGTTATACATTGTTGTACATATAGAATCATACTGAGTGCCAGGATATGGCAATATTGGGGTAAATCCTGTAAATGTCCTGTGAAATGAATGGTTAGACAATGCACTCATAAAAGCATTTCTGGATGGAATGTCAACTTCTTTAGGGAAATCTAGTTCAGTTACATTTGATTTTGTAAGAAACTGAGATAGAAACCATACAAGATCCAAATCTTGGCCTGCCTTTTTTAATTCATGTGCTGTGTTTATGTCACCGCTTGGAATGAAGGTATTGGGGACAGTGCACCTTTTTTCGGCTTTTGATAGTACAGTAGTTATTGAGCGCCTATTAATTTATTGAGACTTCGTTTTGTAACATCGATGCATAACATTCCTGTGTACTTTTCTGGACCATCAGTTTCTTCTAGTAAAACATTCAATTGGTTATCACGAACGTGTTAATCTTGGAACAAAACCAATACTGTGTCATGTGTACCATGCATGCCTGACATTGTCGCTTCTTCCCAGTCAAAATTGTCCATAGCACCACGGACAAGGTTCTCAGGTTTTATTGAAAGTGATATTGGGACACGGTGTCCTTCAGCTCTGATGATAGTTCTATTTGCTAGCGTTTGGTCTTGACGAAGTACATCATCATAACTGCAACATAGTCCTTGACGGTTGAACACGGTAATGAGTGTTTTCGATCTACTTAAATTGTGTATCGCTTGAGCAACTTCACTGAGAGAATATGTGTACGTTACACTTAAGAAAAATAAGTAATTTTCGGTGCGTCAGCTCCTGAAAACAGCACAACAAATTAGTTTCGTAAAAATTGCTGATATTAATACATTTGTTCTGAAAACGCTTTAAGGCATTGTTAGACAGTGTGGCCGGAAATTTTGATAATTTCCATGTATTAACGTTATACTTAACAATTTATAAGAATTACGTCCCTAAAATGCGTAACATATTTACGTTAAGTTTCAGACGGAAAACAGTTTTCTTTTGCTCAGTTTTTGATCAAAATAAAATTTAGTACCGTTACCAATGATCATTTCAAATATGGTCAAATTTTACTTGTGGTGCTTCCGAATCAGTTTGTTGTTGATTAAGACGGAGATACGTGAGTTCCACCACCTACTATACTGTATAAGCATACTATTTTCCATGGCATATGTGCTGTAAACGAAGAATGGAAATGCACATTTTGAAGATGACAATCTCCAAAATTTGTATTATATGGCGTAATCTCGTATATCATTCATGATTTATCTGCTTATCCGGGCAAACACGGGATAAGATTCTGAACCTCCAGATTCGCTAAACATGAATGCCCGTTGCTTCGACTAGCGAATCTTGTGATGGTTAAATTCAAATTGATCGGAAACTTGGAACTTGGTCGATCTGGGTGGTGTAGTGGTTAGCATACACGGGCATTTTTTTGGAGACGCGGGTTCGAGTCCCGCTCCAGGACGATGACAATTTTCAAGATTTCGGATATTATCTGACTTACCATCGTTGTCACATTTACGCCAAAATCGGATTGTCATCTTCAAAATTTGTAATATACGGCGTAATCCCGTATTTCTTTCATGAAGAATGGAAATTTGAACGAAATCTTTAAATGGGAAGAAAATGATTTCCGAAGTTCTGTGATTTATCTTCAGCATAATTTCGTGAATTCTGACAAAGGTATCACAATCCCCTCATGGATAAAAAATTATATGCAGTATTGATTTTCGTTACCCTACGAACAGTTGCACGTATTGAGTGGCTTCCCACTAGATGTGCGAATCTATTGCTGTCTCGTTTTGTAGCTAGTTCAGTGCTCTGCCGTTTCCTTCAATCGTGCGTGCACTTGAGCTATGTTGTGTACAATGAATCTGTTGGGAATCTTTTTAACGATGTCATGAAACTAAATGTCAATACCCTCAACATATCGTCCGCAATTATTGCTCCTAACCTGTTCATAGTCGATTCCATAGCTATTTTTTCACCAAAGACGTTTATTTCTACATCCTTACATCTAAAATATAAAAAACACTTATTCCTATAAATTCGCTCAAGACTTTTAGATAATGTTAACATCAGCTTTAATTGGTGCGAAACCAAACATAACTTTAAATCCAAAGTTTCTTGAAAATGGTGAGAATTTTTAAGCCATATTTTGCAAAATAAAACTGAAAATATTATATTGACTGATTTAGTCAATTTCCTAATACATATATATCTTCCGAAATTACGGTTTAATTATACAATAAAGAGTCAAAGTATTACTATTACCATTTGCCTAACTTCGTGTTCGTCTTTCTCGCGCTTGCAAATTAGCTATTACCGGGTGCGTCATGGACGTTTCAAGATTTCGAATGCTTTTGTTGTATTTGATACAAACAATTTGCCAAGAGATATTATAACTCTTGTAAGTTTCATGGTTAAGCATCAACCGCGAAACATTCTCCAGCAATTCAGGCGGTGTGAAATGGCGCATTTTACTGTTTAAAGGAATCATTACTATAGTGGAATGCCGTTGACACGAAGGATGTCTTGTCAATCATGATGTTTAGACAATTTGTGGACATCATAGTTTACTGCACGGAGTATGCTAGCAGAACATTCCGAAAAGCATTATTCATTCACCACAGTCTAGTTTTAGCGTCACGGTTCATCTTGTTTTCAAAACTCTTCAGGTAAATGACGCATACGCAACTGGAAGTCCACGTGGTGCAACAGGGAGCGATATTCACTCGACCAGGCAACCTTATTACAATCAATCAAAGCTGGATTTAATGATCCTGTGTTAATTGCGTATGTGTGTGTAGCCTCTAACAATAACAACCCACGCACGATGGACCCTCTAAAAGTTTTGCAGCTACGGGGACATGAAGGGAAGTGCCAAACCCTTTTAGTTAATCGATTTTCAATGTTGAGAACAGCAGATGAGTAACTTTAAGGATAATATTGCTTTATGTTCAGTTTCTATTCTGATTAAATTGCATTCACAATTTCTGGTTCGAAAATATTCGTGTCGATGCTAAAGATTAATCCTTGTGACAACCCTTAGTTAGCTTACGTATATGAACAAAAGAATGCAGTGATATCTTTATATGGGATAAGTCCAAAAGTGGGACCCTTCATTACTGAAAAGGTTAAATCACATGATGAAAATAATCCCATTTTTAGTTAAGAAATTCATTTGGACAAGCAAGAAATGTGGTTTCAAAGGAAGCAAATCGATCTGTAACATCTCTCTAACGCTTTTTCTTCCATCTGGTGGCAGCGCCGTAATTGTTTGTGTTCTATCCGTGCGGCCGGGATTGTTGGCTTTAATAACGCTGGAGCAACACTTGTGCATCACGTGGTCTTTCGGTATTACTGCCTACCATGAACATTAAAGTATGTGTATTCGATAATGCACCACAACCTAAGACTCGGATCTTTACGCACTGGTTACATGAGAATAAAATTTATTTCAGATTGCTAAAATTGGACTCTGCAGTATTCTGAACTTTAATTGGACACCTACTGGATCAGAATGAAGAAGTCATTGGTAATAGAGATCCTTCTCCAACGAACATTCGACACCATCACATCCACACAGATGATTTTACCTATAAGAAAATATGAGCGCTTCGCTAAATTCTTGAACATTTAAACGAGGCTCCTTTTATTACTGACATGTGTTTCGGCAGGGGTTTTTATAATTTGCAACTTCATTGTTTAAATGTATTTTTACCTACTAATCTGATGTTTAGTAATACATTTCTGAATCAGATTTGTTGGAATTACCATTGCAAAATAATGCAATAATGGATGCAGTTATTTTAGTGTTAGTACTATATCCTTAAAAAATAATTATATCATATTTAAATAAGGTTAACTTCTAAACATTTTATTTTCTTAAATACATCATCGGGTTGCGCCTCTTAGTACTCTTAGAAACGAAGGTGCACTAGATTTAGCCTACAGGCTGTGACACTGCAAAGAGCAAACAGCTTAGAGAATCAGGTTGGCCAGAAATTTAGTGCGAACTGACAGAATGGCCTGTCTGAAACAAATTAGGGCGAATCAGGAATTGCGCAAACGCTATTAATCCTCATTCTTAAAAGATCCACTCTATTTAAAGTTCTTATTTTACTTTGGTCAATTTTAAGTTTCAAAAACTGAATACCTTAGTGTGAAGATGTCTTACAATAATAGGACGTTATAAATGCAACCTGTAAGTCAAACTAGTGTTCCATTTACAAACATTAATAAGGACAGTAAAATGTAAATACTGCATCGCAGCCCAATTTTGGAAGTAATATGCAAATGCAATTCAAACAAAAACCAAGTTTTGGAAGACAGTGGGAGAAAAGTAAGTTTTTCTTTTTTCATCAAGAAGGCTAGTCCATCCAACCTTTCTGGAGAACGTTAAAATGTGATTTACAAGCATGTATCTATGATATTATGCACAGAAGTGGTCAAGTAAGGATTTCCCAAGCTAAATATATCGGTTATCATTGGTCTTGTCTTGGTTAAAGCTTGTTTGATCTGTGATTAACAATAATAAGTTTTGGAATGCAGCAACAATACCTCAAATTCACGTACAACTTTAATAGAATTTTAAACTGAATCCCGTAAGTTTTGATTCAGGTAAAAATCATGCTCAGGAAAAATAGAGTTGAAAATTAAATTCCAAAAATTTCTGAATAATCATGTTACTACTGTGTGATGAATGTAAGGAGTTCTTTTTGGATTCCCATGTTCGACTGAGATGAAATCTAGTTTTATACCATTGCTTATAACATCAATATTAAAATTGAATATTTCGGCTAGCCTACAAGACAAACCGTAATTCTTATCATAGATTGAATGAAAAGTAACATTTAAAAGAGGAAATAAATATTAAAATGTTCTCGTGCTTAAGCCATGCAATGATATCTCGTTGCCGACGAGGAAAGATCATGTCACGGAACACGGAGATGTTAATCTTAGGAGAAAATAAATATAGGTTATTTCTATGCTACTTAACATGTTAGAGATAATGTAGTTATCAATACAATACACGGAACCTGGACAACAGATGTAAATTTTACAATTTTTTTAGCAAATTCAACGATGAGCATTGCTGTTAAATCAAGTTATTTGTTTTAGCCACGTTTAAAGTTTCTTTTTCAGATCTGATCAAATGTTTGACAAATTTGAGTAAACAATGAATTAAAAAAATACATTTTTTTTTCTGCTTTGATCAAAACTTTTGCTTTAGGCAAACTCAAGGAAATAGCTTTTTTTTTTTGGTTGAAATAAGTTTTAATTGCGAACACCTTTTCTCGGCTTCAGAAATAAAGTATCACAATCAGTGCTTTTTCATAAATGGTATGCTTTCACACATTTATAAACCAACTGAAGCAAACAATTTGCAACGTAATATGTCCGGGGAATTATCAACAAAACCAAAGAAAAGAATCACAGGATGAATTACCTTTGCTTGAGTGACTGAAAATTTCGGCCTCTCTGATGTCGTGGGACATCAGAAAACCTTTGCTGAAATTTCAAAATCTCAATCATTTATATGAAAATTTGTTTAAAGAATATAATAGATGTACTTTTTCTTCTAGATATCGTAGTGGTCTTTCTATTGTACTTAGAATTTGTATACTCTATTTCTTGTTACAAAAACATTTTAAAATAACCTATATTTTTATGAAAAGATAATTAAAACCAAAGAAGTAGCAGATGCTTTCTGCGGACTACTTCAATGCAGATGAAAACTTAATTTATTCCCTTTCTCAGTTTTTCTATATTGAAATATTTCCCGAAAGGGATATTTCAAATTCCACTCAGCGGGCATGCATAAGAAATGGAACTGAAAGACTTTCGCCTTGGATTCACATTCGTACCTCCCGCATCACTGCCACGCTAGGGACGTACTTCGCAGAAAGAATGGCCACAGATTTAACTGACATATGTGAACGACTTGTTTAAAAAGCACACTCAAAATCTCGATTCAGCTGAACTTGAAAAGGAAAGACATGTTCTTAAAATTTTAGGCATCTACAAATCGGTGGTGTACTTTTAATTGAATACAAACAGCTGTTCGTGGAGTTTGCGTTTAGAGTATTTGTGTTTGTTCAAAATCGACACGATGTTCACAAAAAAATTCGTGCGCTCCCATTCAGAATATATTTGGCTGCCAATTTTATTAGTGTAAATTGATATATTATATAATATCTTTATCCCAACAAGGCGTGCATGGTTTGTCATTCATCTGAAAGGAAATTTTAAAATTAGTTCTTGCAATGCCCGTCATGCAAGAGCAATAAGAAAATAAAATATATTTACTAATTTTGAATTGTGTTGAGAGTAACAATGTAAACACAATACAATTGTACTTTTCAAAAACCCAGAAAATCATGGATGTTGAAATTTAAACACTTTTCTTAGTGAATATAAAATTTTAATTAAGGAAACTAACCAGATAAATTTTAATTAAATCATAGATATCACATGTTTATTGGTAGTTCCGATTTTACTGCTTCATATTAACGCAGAAAGGCCAATGGTATGACCAGTACGTCGTATGCAAATCGAAGCAACTGCAGGTAAACGACGCTGTGTGTGAAGGTCATTAAACGATACAAGAAAATACCTGACACTGAGCTGCATCAATCAATGTTATTTTCTTGTTCTTCGTATGAGAAAAGTAGTGAACTTCAGCGAGTTCCACAAAGACCAAATTGAAATGGCTACACAACTTCGACAGAGCATTTTTAGCATACCAAAAATTATGAAGTGTTCATGATCCCTGGCGGTGCTCCGAAGAGGGAAAACCACTCACAGCCAAAAAGTTGTGGGCCGAGCACGGCTCATGGAAATTATTAATATTCAGTAATTATGCTGATTGAGAAACCAGGCTTCCACACAGATGATATTTTGTTAGGGTCAGAAAAAATTTCTGCTTTTACCCATGATCGATTCTTCGTTACTGGTTTCTAAAGCGATGACACATGTTCTATTTACAGGCAATACTGGTTTCAGGGAATATCGCATGACTAGTCGCAATAACATCTGCTTTGCATATTGTTATCGGAGGGAAAGTAATTATTTGTTCATTCATTTCATATTTTTCGGATTTGAACACCTATAAGCACATCAAAACAATTTCTTGTAAAATGGACGGTTTCCATGCTCATTAGGAAACATTACCGTTAGTACAAAAGTTGAAAGATAGATTTTCAGCCGAAATATCAGGTCTCTTCGTGCTACCCTTTTTCTCATCGGGGAAATAGCAGAAAAGGTTGAAACCCAAACAGGTCTTCAGATCGGGAAAGCTCTAATGCCACGCGTAATACAATTTGAAATTATATTCTTCTTGTTACTTTTCTCCTGCCGTGCAATTTGAATCCTGTTATTTTTATTAAACAAGCACACTGCTATTAGATTCATTTTTCAGAAATGAAACAAGCACAGGATCAGAAGTAAACTCCTTTATTGAAGTCACTTCTTCCTTGATGTTTTTTCTCGTTTGCAAATTCAGGGCTGTCCGGTGTGAACAAAAATTCCACATTGTTCGCACCAAAATGTTTGCTGCGAAACGACTGGTTGCATTATGATGATTATATTTGAACGGGCCACAATTTCGTCTATGCCGCCTCTTATATGAGCCATACATAAAAGCTAATCTCTCTATTTCTTCCGGTGCTTGGAAACCGTTTTTGTTCTCTTTTAAATACAAATTTTGTTTCTCTTGTAATCACATCTTTTTGTATCTTTTTGCAACTAGGGAATTCCAGGCTGAAGCTGTTTCATATTTAGTATTAGGAAAAATGTTAGGCTGAAATCATGTTCTTTGAAAATTTTGCTTATGTATGGCTCTCAGTTCTATTTTTATAATTGCAAATTTTAAGCAATCAGTAAATATTCCGAAAAGAAAATTATTTAAAATCAAACAAAATTTTTCCTTAAAGAGTCTTCCAGAAGTAACAAACTATCGCCTTTCATTAAGCCTTTAGAAGCCAAATGCCCCCAAAATATCTTTATTTAACATGTGTTAAATGGAAAGCAATGTAACCGAAACTTATACCTAATAAACGTGGAATTCGTGTTCTTTTCTGCAGGACATCTTGTCAAACTGTTGAATATTTCTCATTACTTCAAACATATTTTCCATGGTTGTCTATAAATTTGTCAGCTATTCTATTATTCGCTGGCCTGTAATTAAAATTTAACAAGGGACAGAGTATTATTGCACATTATTTTGCAAGTATTAATTCGGAAGATGAAGCCAAGGGTATGTGACCCTGTTTAAAAAAAAATAAAGTTGAAATAGTCCAGGACTTTCTTATTTAAATGGATTGCATATAAATATACAAATATATATGGAATAATATATACATATATATATATCATTGGAAAGTTAAATTTCACCATGTAATATAATATAAACCACAACAAAACTGCGCAGTGCGGCAAGTATAAGATTTTATTAGTGTATGAAAAAGAATATTAGCATACAAGCAATCTACCCTCGTAAACAAACAAATAGGGCCAAAAGCAGGAGGATTTTGGCCCTATTCGTTTGTTTATGAGTTCTTGATGGCTTTTGTTTATAAAAGCAGATTGCTTGTATGTTAATATTATATATATATATATATATATATATGTATCATCATCATCCTCATTGTCAACCATTATCAATCCACTGCTGGACGAAGGTCTCCCCAAGTTTCCTCCACAACGGTCTGTCTTGTGCCAGTCTCCTCCATGTCACTCCCGCATACTTTCGAATTTCATCCACCCATCTTCCATGTGCTCTTCTTCTGGGTCTTTTCCTGTCACTTGGAATTCAATCTAAAATTTCGGTTGTCCATCGATGGTCTGTTCTTCTGCACTATGTCCAGCCCATTGCCATTTCAGGGATTTAACTCTGATCATGATGTCTTCCACTCTTGTCATTTTTCGGATCCACGAGTTCCTCTTCTTATCTCTCCTGGTTACACCAAGCATGCACCTCTCCATGCTACTTTGAGTTTCCTGCAGCCTTTGTATGTCTCTTTTAGTTAAGGTTCACGTCTCTGCACCATACGTAGGCACTGGAAGTATGCATTGATCACACACTTTTCTTTTAAGACACAATGGCATATTGCTCTTTAAAATTATGCTGTTTCTTCCAAAAGGTCTCCAGGCAAGTTTTGTACGATGATTAATTTCTTCACCAATGTGACCCTCACTTGATATCTGCTGTCCAAGATAAAGGTACGTGTCTGTTATCTCCAGCTTTTCTCCATCAATCGATAAATCTTCATAGGAAGTAGATTTATCGTGCTGAAGGATATTAAGAACACAGTTTTGCCGTCTTTACACGATTTAAAAAATTACGGTTAAAATGATATATACATGAGCACTTTCAAGTCCACTGTGGACCCGTCATCAGATGGTGTGGTTGCACTATGCCCTGGGAGGTTATATATTATGTAGTATGCGCACTGACGAAATAGTATGTTTTGGCATGCGCATGCTCTCTACATAATCATGTCGTTTCATTTGAGCAGCCGGTATTGTCTCTTTCGTTGTAATAGTTACAGAGTAGTTTCCATGGCAACGGTATAATGATAGGGGTATCGTCGTTACAGCATTCAGCCCTATGTTTATGTATCAATAGGCTTTCTAACAGGAGGATAGATGAACATGTAGTTGACGTATGTAACATAGTAACATCGTCCCAGATAGGTTGGTGTTGACCCTTCAGGCATAGTCTTGAAAGGGCGGTGGAGGTGGAGCATGTTTTAACATTATATCTATGTTCAGAGACACGTAAATTAATATTGCGACGGGTCGAACCTATGTACATCTTGTCGGTTACGTCAGCATTCATAGCTTTTAGTGGGATTGCGTATACACCGAATTTGGAATCATGGGGAATCCGATCCCTGTCATTTTTAATATGGGCGAGAATGTTGCACGTTTTTACGCCAAAATCAAAATTAAGTGGACGACATGGGTTTTTTAGGATATTTGTGACAGCAGGGATGTATCGTAGCTTGCCGACATATGAAGTGCTTGGTATCGTTCTTGGTAATGTTGAGTATGATGCATTAAAGACACGGCGCATTATGGAATTAACTGTGGTAGATGGATAATTATATAATGCTGCAATATCCATAATTTTTGCAACTTCTACGTCTCTTACTGACAAGACATTTGCGAAAAGCATTGCGGTTACAGAACCTGTTCAAAGTTGCGACCATGAGCTTTAACAAACGCTTGACATCGTCGTCACATTTAATCATGCACATTTAGGAAAATTCTGGGAGTGTCTTGGACTTCCGAAGCAGCTACAGATATGCGTGCTACAAGGTCCCCATCCCTTTCAACAGAGGTGTCATACACTAGTCCTTTGATGTAACACCAGAAGAAGTAGTCAAGGCATGTTAAGTCCGGCAATCCTGCAGGCCAATGAACGTGAACATCACCCCCGATCCACTGATGTCCAAATGTCATGTTTAAGTGATAACAAACGTCATTACTGAAATGGGCGGGGCCCCAACTTGCTGGAACTACATTGCATGGCACAGCGGCTGAGAGACCTGTTGTTCGTTCAATAGCTCTGGCAAGACGTCATCTAGAAATATCCGTCAACTTCTTCCGTCCAGACGAGGAGGCATGAGGTATGGGCCAATTAAGTTGTTCCCGACATTGTTGGCTCAAGCATTAACAGCAAAACGGTTCTGCGCGGCACGTAGTCGTAGAGCATGGGGGTTCTCCGCCCCCAGGCATACGCGTTATGTTCTTTGAAGCATCCTTCCCGTGAAAATGACCGTATTCTGAAAGAACGCATGATCAGTATCACGGCCGATGAGTAAATAGGTGCAGAATTTGTTTCATTGGAAGTATAGGGAGCAATATCAATCGATTCCCGCCTTAAAGGCCAGCCAAAGCTTTAACGAAATGTGATTCATATAGAAGATCATTTATTTTACCTTTTACAGCAGCCACCAGATGACAGCACGTCAGCGATAACTCCTCTATGGGGCAAAGCTGCACCGAGGGTACACCAAGTTGCTTTCACATGAAGATTTGCGAAGAAATTCCTTTCTTAAATTACTAAAGAAGAAATAATTACTTTTTCTGTAAAAATCGAAACAAATTTCTATAAAAGCATACTTTGCCTAATGTACGAGTCAGCTCAGGTGGCATTTATTGCATTTAACAGCTCAGGTTGTCAAAGAATATAGTGTTGCTAAGTACTTAAGAGCAGCTTCTTGTTAGTTGCTAATAACTTCAAGCACTTCTCTCACTTTATATATTTATTATTAAAGGTCAGGCGATGCGTAACATCAGAGCCTCTCCTTGACAAATGTCAACCCCGCATTCTCCTGGTGCATCCTGTTCCCACTAAAGGGGCTGTGACGACCGCAAATATCGGTATAACTATACCATCGGGATTAAAGGAAATGCTATCTCACACTCACCAACCCGCTTGGCCAGCGTGGTGAGTTATGGCCAAACCGCTCCAAAATAACTCTACAACTTAAATCTTGGCCCTCAGTCTCCGGCAGCTGGAATCTTCCTGGCCAAGGCAGCGGCCAGGGCGACATGAAAGCAGAGGGTGCTAAAAATCCCCGGAGGATCGGACTAGGCTGCCATCTGATGCTGACCGTGGCTACGTATAATGGACGCTCCCTATCTTCTGATTCAAGGTTTCTTGAATTGGAAGAGGAACTACAAAGTCTCAAGTGGGATATCGTCGGGCTAAGTGAGGTAAGGAGAAAAGGAGAAGATCTCATTGAACTGAAAAGTGGACATGTCTTCTACTATCGTGGGATATATACTGGCAGAACTAGTGGTGTTAGATGTATAATAAACAAGAAACTGAAGGATAAAATGGTGGAAGTTGAAAGTTCCTCTGACAGAGCTGCACGACTCGTTATCCAACTCTCAAGAAGATACCAGGCTCAGATTATTCAAACTTATGCACTCACCACAAGTCATCCTAAAGAAGAAATTGAAGAATTTTATGGGGAAATTCGTCATCTAAATAATAAAGGTAAGCAGCACTTGGAGAATAATTATGGGAGATTTCAATGCAAAAATAGGGCAACGGCAACAGAATGAAACTTCAGTAGGTAAATTCGGTCACGGCAACAGAAACCTGCGTGGAAATACTCTCGTTGAGTTTGCATAGGCAAAAGGGGTTTTCATCTTGAACTCCTTCTTCAAGAAAAAGCCACACAGGAAATGACAATGGAGACATCCAAATGGGACGAAAAGTGAAATTGATTTTATTATGTGTAACAAAAAATTCGTCATCGAAGACTGCAGTGTGCTCAATAAGTTTGACACAGGTAGTGACCATAGATTGGTGAGATGTATGATGCACCTCAACACTGAACTCGAACGTGGCAAACTCAAAAAACTAACAAAACGTATTGACATAACCAACCTTAAAAAACACCATAATACCTTCAAGTTGGAACTGAAGAACAGGTTCTCTGCTTTAGAAGGCCTTATATCGGAAGAAGTAGATATTTCTGAAGTTAACAGAAAAGTAACCAAAGCTCTTATGGAAACAGCAACAAAATTAGCCAGGTCTAAGAACAAGTTGCGTGTGAACAAATTATCAGGAAAAACCAAAATGTTGATGCAAAAAAAGAAGAGAGGACAACTAAAGAAGATGTGACTTCTAAAGTGGAATATATAGAGCTATGCAAGACAGTACGTAAAAGTATCACTGAAGACGTAAGGAAATTCAACTGTGAACTAGTGAGGAAAGCAATTAAAAACAACCAAAGCCTAAAGATAGCAAAGGGGCATCTCAGTAAGGGACGGAAACAGATTATGGCACTGAGAAAAGAAGATGGTTCTGTAAAAAGAAATAGAGGCGAAATTTTGAGAAATAGTGAAAGATTTCTGCTCCACATTATATGAAAGGGATAATACATGTACTCCAGACATCATAAAAGTTACCAGTACCAGAGTTCTTCCAGTCCTTCCAGCAGACGTTGCACATGCAATCAAGAACATGAAGCGGGGAAAAGCTCCAGGAGAAGTAGGAATTACTGTAGACATAATACAAGAAGCAAGTGGAGAAATCGAAACAGTACTCGCCCAAATTTTCACTCGATGAATTGATGAAGGGAAGATTCCTGAGGATTGGAACAACGCTACAATGATCCTGCTACATAAAAAAGGTGACATTGAGGATCTCAGGAACTACAGACCTATCAGCCTCCTCTCAGTGGTTTATAAAATCTTCACTAAAGTTCTTTTACACCGCTTGAAGGTAACACTGAACATGGCTCAACCGAGAGAACAAGCTGGATTAAGGAGTGTATACAGCACAATAGATCATATCCACGTACTGAGAGAACTAATTGAAAGAGCGAGGGAACATGAACTTCCATTGTGCATGGCTTTTATCGATTATGAAAAAGCCTTTGATTCGGTGAAACCATCAGCAGTTACGATGGATCTAAAATCCTACGGTATTGAAGATGCATACATTAATATTATTAATAACATCTATGAAAATGCAAGTGCAAAGATTCGGCTGTTTGAAAATAAAACACACATAAAAAATTAGAAAGGGAGTGAGACAAAGTGACACCATATCTCCGAAGCTCTTTAATGCCACATTGGAAAATGTCTTTCAATCACTAAACTGGGAAAACAAAGGGATAAAGATTAATGGAGATTATCTACACTGTAAAAAATTTCATGGTCAAATTACGGTAGGTACATCGGCAGCTGAGTGGCCGGTCAATAAACCGTAATTGTACAGTACCATACTGAAATGGTCATTAACGTTGTAATGACCGGGAAATAAAAAACGGTCAAACTACCAGAAAATGTGGCCTAACACAGTAGATCAACCGTAAATTTAATACGGTAGATAAACCGTATTTTAAAGAAAAAACATGGCAAAGCTTGTTAAATAAATCCGGTGTAAAGACCGTTTTTTCTTTACAGTACTTTAATTTTACAGTACCTTAGTGTAATGTTCATTAACGGTCTAATGACCGGAAAATAAAAAACGCTCAAACTACCAGAAAATGTGGCCTAACACGGTAGAGCAACTGTAAATTTCATACAGTAGATAAACCGTATTTTAAAGAAAAAACATGGCAAAGCCTGTTAAATAAACACGGTGCAAAGTTTTTTTGTTTGTTTTTTTCAAAAATGTTTAGCCACCGTTTTTTAGATTTAATTTAATGACCTTTTCTCAATATGTTTTTTTGGTGTAATTAGGGCTTCAGCCAATTTTTGGTGCGGACTTGAATCGCAGTTTTAAGAAAAAACACTGCAAAGCCCATTAAATAAATATGGTGCAAAGACAGTTTTTTTTTACCAAAATGTTTGCAAAATTGCATGCGTTTTTCACGATCTATAATGTGTTTGTTCTTTGGTTTCATAATTCATAAAACTCTCAAAAATACTGTATAATATATACACCAATCAGCCAAAACATTAAAACCACCTACCTAATACAATGTGTCTTCACCTGATGAGACAGATTCAATGAGATGTTGGTAGCCATCTCTTGGTATCATGACTGCAACAGATCCCACACTTCCTGTAAATTATGCGGGTGATGCTGCTCGTACCCCTTCCTCCAACTGAAACCACAAATGCTCAATAGGATTCATGTCCAGCGAATTTGGGGCCTATGGCATTAAAGGGAATTCCAGTTATGTTCTGGGAACCATTCCTGAACTTTCTTTGCAGTGTGACATGGATTACATCCTTTATTTCAAGTCTTGTTGAAAGGTGCCATCTCCACTAGGGAATACAGTCACGAAAAGGTAGTTTTAATGTTGTGGCTGATCAGTGTACATTTATGTACAGATTTCAAAAATGTGGTCATCCCTAGAATGCCACTCTTAGTCTACCGTAATGGTCAAAATGCAAATACCACCAAACTTGCTTATAATGAGTACTGTCGAATCATTTTCATCTAAGAAACAATATGCATTATGCAGTTTTACTGACGTAGATCACTGGGGTGAATGACTTAACTTGTAAGTCCTGTGCAAAATATTCATGCCATTGAAAATCTAGATGAGCAAATTGTTAAAGCTTCCTCGGATTTTTCCAAAGGACTACTAAAAACAGTTAATTTCAACATGTCAGCACAAAGTAACACATTTTTCATTTTTGTCCCTACAACTTCTGGTGTGACAATTGCAGTTCACTGTAGGTGTTTAAATTGGAAGGAGTCAGAAAGCCAAAGTGCACGTTGTTTGCAAGTATAACAAACAGATGTCAAAACTACAGAGATAATGGTGTATAGCAGTTGGCTTGAAGACACTGGCGAATCAGTAGTATTTTAAAAATAAATGTTGCATATGCAGAGAACTAGAAACAAATTACCAACAGATATTTTCCAATGTGCTCAGGCAAAAAGTAATTTATTGTTTCTTAGATTTAGGACTACCATTACTAAAATACTGATATATAATTGAAACTTAGATACACAGGAAAAAGTACTGAATCAACTGGATTGCATTTTTTTTATTTAAAAAAAAACAAACTTAATTGGTGTAACAATATATATACAGATCAACTAATATCATAGACAATGTTTTTTTTTTTTAAATTATGTGCCACTTATTGTCTGATATCTTTTAGCCAACTGTTGTGGTCTTTTACTTTGTGCCATAACTTTGCAATTTTTGGATTGACTTCAGAATAAAGCTTCTTCCCTTTCCTCCTTTCTACCTTTGATCCACATACAGGATTTATATACACAAAGCACCTGTGATTAAAGTGAGAAATTAACACAATGAAATACATCATAAACATTCTGGCTTCTAAAAAAGTAACAAGATATATACAAAAATAATATGTATCTTTACAGCACACTACTAGTTTGATTTTAAATTATTACAAAAACTAAATTATTTGTGTAGTGAGAAATCCTGAAGACCATCAATAATGGAAAAGATTTGATCAATTTGAATACTATTTTTATCCCAAAAGAAGAATACTGGTTATACAATACAATGTTAATTATATTTGGCAAGTGTAGTGGTAAAAATTTGCAGTCAACTCAAGAAAATGAAGACCACCAAAAAAAATGTTGTCACAATGGCCAGGTCTGAAAATTAGCAAGGCAGGTGGAATGACTAGAGGGCAACTGAAAATAAAAGACTGATGCCTTCATGGACTGAGCAGATTCCTAATACCTAGCAGAGTTGTATAAAAATTAAATGTATCTGCATACACAACCATTGAAACAGGAAACTTGCTGAAAACCCATGAATCATAACAATAGAATAAGATAATTTAAAGAAAAATTAATATGACAAGAAATAATTATTAGAACATTACAGATTCTAGAGAGGACAAAAGTATATCAAGACTGAATGCGTAGAAATGTGTGTAAAATGGACCTTAAGGCCAAAACACTATGAACCTCATAAAAACAAGACTAATTAAAGTTTTTATATCTAGAAAAGCAGTTGCGTTAATGAACTTTCAAAAATTATTAATAGCATTTTCAACTTAATTCAAAAATAGTAGACTTATAAAATACATAAAGAAAAGACTAATTTCATAACTAGCAACTGCAAGAGGAACCTGGCAATATAATTTATAGTCTTTCTGTGTAAATGAAACTTTTCTTACAGTTCCTATATATTGAGAACAGGCCTTGATAAAATCAAGAGGCCAGAAAAGCCTGTAAAACCAAAATAAGTCACTATCGGAAGATGTGAAAATTTCTCGTTGAGATAGAAGTAAATATATTAATCTGAGTAAAGCCTTAAGTGTTTTAATTGCTGTAAATAACATTTTTAAATCTACAAGCAAAAACTATCTGCAAAAGCTGCTAATAATTTGGAAACTATCCGTGTATGGCATACGCATGCACGTCTATATTCTGAGACTGATACCAACTGCAAAAATCCAGGAAAAGCAGCAGATCCTTTCTAGTAAATAGGTGGACACAATTTATTTTTACACCCAGTCCTCAAGAAAGAGAGAGACTACTTATTTTCCTCGGTAAAGTGGAGGCTTAGGGTTAGAACACATGAAAAGACCAAAATTATTTTAGTATTACACTTTGTTTAAAAAAATAGGTTTATATTCTCAATACAGAACTTGTCACTATTTTTTGTATATCATGCAATACATACACAATTATAGATGTAAAAAATATATTTTATACACTTTCTTAACATTGGAGAGAGAAAAAAACTTCAATAAAATCAAAGTTTTATCCAAAAGTTCCTATACTAACCTTTGCAAAAATTCCAATGTCACTTTTGCCTCAAAGGGGTAGTGAATATTAAACACAAAATAGGCAGAAAACAGAATGCACACTGCTTTTATTGGATTTTGCACACTATTGACACACATTCTGTCAATTATTAACATGAAGTTCTCTGGGTTTAGAACAGAGGAACCTAAAAAAATAATATATATATATGGGATGTAAGGTCAGGTGATGCGTAACATCACAGCCTCTCCTTGACAATGTCAACCCCGCCTTCTCGTGGTGCATCCTGTTCCCACTAAAGGGGCTCTGACGACCGCCCATAGCGGTATAACTATACCATCGGGATTAGAGGAAATTCTATCCCACACTCACCAACCCGCTTGGCCAGCGTGGTGAGTTATGGCCAAACCCCCCCAAAATGACTCCACAACTTAAATCTTGGCCCTCAGTCTCCGGCAGCTGGAATGTACCTGGCCAAGGCAGCGGCCAGTGCGACATGAAGGCAGAGGGTGCTAAGAATCCCCGGAGGACCGGACTAGGCTGCCATCTGATGCTGACCTTGGCAACGTACAATGGACGCTCCCTATCTTCTGATTCAAGGCTTCTTGAATTGGGAGAGGAACTACAAAGGATCAAGTGGGACATCGTGGGGCTAAGTGAGGTAAGGAGAAAAGGAGAAGATCTCATCGAACTGAAAAGTGGACATCTCTTCTACTATCGTGGGACAGATACTGGCAGAACTAGTGGTGTTGGATTTATAATAAACAAGAAACTGAAGGATGAAGTGGTAGAAGTTGAAAGTTCCTCTGACAGAGCTGCACGACTCGTTATCCAACTATCGAGAAGATACCAGGCTCAGATTATTCAAACTTATGCACCCACCACAAGTCATCCTGAAGAAGAAATTGAAGAATTTTATGAGGAAATTTGTCATCTAAATAATAAAGGTAAGCAGCACTTGAAAATAATTATGGGAGATTTCAATGCAAAAATAGGGCAACGGCAACAGAATGAAACTTCAGTAGGTAAATTCGGTCATGGCAACAGAAACCAGCGTGGAAATACTCTCGTTGAGTTTGCAGAGGCAGAAGGATTTTTCATCTTGAACTCCTTCTTCAAGAAAAAGCCACACAGGAAATGGACATGGAGACATCCAAATGGGACGACAAGTGAAATTGATTTTATTATGTGTAACAAAAAATTCGTCATAGAAGACTGCAGTGTGCTAAACAAGTTCAACACAGGTAGTGACCATAGATTGGTGAGATGTAAGATGCACCTCAACACTAAACTTGAACGTGGCAAGCTCATAAGACAAACAAAATCTATTGACATAACCAACCTTAAAAAACACCATAATACCTTCAAGTTGGAACTGAAGAACAGGTTCTCTGCTTTAGAAGGCCTAACATCGGAAGAAGTGGACATCTCTGAAGTTAACAGAAAAGTAACCAAAGCTCTTATGGAAACAGCAACAAAATTAGCTGGGTCTAAGAACAAGTTGCATGTAAATAAATTATCAGGAAAAACCAAAATGTTGATGCAAAAAAGAAGAGAGATGAGGACAACTAAAGAAGATGTGACTTCCAAAGTGGAATATATAGAGCTATGCAAGACAGTACGAAAAAGTATCACTGAAGACGTAAGAAAATTCAACTGTGAACTAGTGAGGAAAGCAATTGAAAACAACCAAAGCCTAACGATAGCAAAGGGACATCTCAGTAAGGGAAGAAAACAGATTATGGCACTGAGAAAAGAAGATGGTTCTGTAACAAGAAATAGAGGCGAAATTTTGACAAGAGTGAAAGATTTCTACTCCAAATTATATGAAAGGGATGATACATGCACTCCAGACATCATGAAAGATACCAGTACCAGAGTTCCTCCAGTCCTTCCAGCAGAAGTTGCACATGCAATCAAGAACATGAAGCGGGGAAAAGCTCCAGGAGAAGATGGAATTACTGTAGACATCATACAAGAAGCAAGTGGAGAAATCGAAACAGTACTCGCCCAAATTTTCACTCGATGCCTTAATGAAGGAAAGATTCCTGAGGATTGGAACACCGCTACAATGATCCTGCTACATAAGAAAGGTGACATTGAGGATCTCGGAAACTACAGACCTATCAGCCTCCTATCAGTAGTTTATAAAATCTTCACTAAAGTTCTTTCACACCGCTTGAAGGTAACACTGGACATGGCTCAACCGAGAGAACAAGCTGGATTCAGGAGTGGCTACAGCACAATAGATCATATCCATGTGCTGAGAGAACTAATTGAAAGAGCGAGGGAATATGAACTTCCATTGTGCATGGCTTTTATCGATTATGAAAAAGCCTTTGATTCGGTGAAACCATCAGCAGTTACAATGGCTCTGAAAACCTGCGGTATTGAAGATGCATACATTAATATTATTAATAACATCTATGAAAATGCAAGTGCAAAGATTCGGCTGTTTGAAAATACAACACACATAAAAATTGGAAAGGGAGTGAGACAAGGTGACACCATATCTCCGAAGCTCTTTAATGCCACATTGGAGGGTTTTTTCAGTCACTGAGCTGGGAAAACAAGGGGATAAAGATTAATGGAGATTATCTAACCCACCTTCGTTTTGCTGATGACGTAGTCATTTTTGCAACTAGCCCCTCAGAGCTGCAGAGTATGATCCAGGAACTTGCTGACAAGAGTAAAGAAGTGGGATTAAAAATGAACTTTCAGAAGACAAAAGTGATGTTCAATGCTTTTACAAGAAATGAAGATTTATCGATTGATGGAGAAAAGCTGGAGATAACAGACACGTACGTTTATCTTGGACAGCAGATATCAAGTGAGGGTCACATTGATGAAGAAATTAATCGGCGTACAAAACTTGCCTGGAGAGCTTTTGGAAGAAACAGCATAATTTTCAAGAGCAATATGCCATTATGTCTTAAAAGAAAAGTGTTTGATCAATGCATCCTTCCAGTGCTTACGTATGGTGCAGAGACGTGGACCTTAACTAAAAGAGACATAAAAAGGCTACAGACAACTCAAAAAAGCATGGAGAGGTGCATGCTTGGTGTAACCAGGAGAGATAAGAAGAGGAACTCGTGGATCCGAAAAATGACAAGAGTGGAAGACATCATGATCAGAGTCAAATCCCTGAAATGGCAATGGGCTGGACATACTGCCCGAAGGACAGATCATCGATGGACAGCCGAAATTTTAGATTGGATTCCAAGGGACAGGAAAAGACCCAGAGGAAGACCACATGGGAGATGGGTGGATGAAATTCGAAAGTATGCAGGGGTGACGTGGAGGAGACTGGCACAAGACAGACTGTTGTGGAGGAAACTTGGGGAGACCTTCGTCCAGCAGTGGATTGATAATGGTTGACAATGATGATGATGATGATGATGATATATATATTAAATTCCTAAAATTTTATGTAAAATTAACAAATTTAACAATAGTAATTATGCAGTTTTAAACTTTTGTACTGCATCAAACAGCAGTTATAAAATGGTGTAACCAAGATACCCCTATCCTGTTAGACATCAGGATCTTTGTATTACTGTCATCAAATTTAGTTAAGATTTTTGCTAGTAACTTTAATAATGCCAACACTCACTGCAAAAGCAGGGCTCGCTTCCAACAACTTCAGAACAAAATAAGATGGACTTAAGTAGTGGGGGGGGAAAAAAGGGTCAAATCATGGACATGTAAAAAAAAACTTTTCATTTTTATAAATCTCCGAAGTGGCTGGTTAAGTCAAACCCAACCAACCATCTGCAAAATAATTAATTCACTACCCATTTATTAACTGCCGAATCTTGGGAACTCCCAAATGACTTCCAAAAAGGCGGAACTCTTTCACCCCTGATAATAGCAATAACTTTGCAAAAATTACTGCCTGAGAGTGCTCAGGCATGGAAATTTAAAATCATATCAAGTTGAATTCAGTTCATATGGGGTATGCAGATGTGTCAACTTTCCGGATGAATGTCAAATTCTCCTGATTTTCACCGAGAATTAGCCATTAGGATGGTCAGCATTCCATCAACCACCACCATGATTTTGAATCGCCTGTGAAATAATTTTCTTTCTGCGTCAAAGCAAGGCGACAATTGCAGTCATTAGTTTTGTATTTGTCCTCTCCTCCTATCTGCAAAAAAGAAAGCTTCCCAGGTGGCGCAGCGTAGTGGTCTAAGCGCTAGCTTTCGACCAAAAAAAATTTGCTTTAAAAAATTTCCCCTAGTCCAACTGTCATATGACACCTTCAGCAAAGAGCTGACCTGCTCTGGCACTAGGAATGCCGGGGAGGGTCCATAATTAATTGACAGATGGCAGCTGCCCTGCCTTCTTGCAGTTCAGTCTTTCAACCCTTCGCCTCAAGAAATCCGGCGAATTCACTTAATGACAAATTTGGCCTTGCCTTGTAAGGAAAGGCGATGTTAGTACGATGCTTTTTGTTGTTTTTGCCGTCGTGCACAACCTAAAGAAGACTATAGCATGTGGGCCATTTTACGTTTTTATTATCTTGCAGAAGCTACGTACCCAAAAAACCTATTTCAGTAGAGAGTTGGATGATCCGTGGAAGGGAGGAGCGTAATGAAGAGTGTAATTTCCAAAACCAAAAACAGACCACAACCCTTAGGAATACGAAGAGCTTGAATGTTTTTAAACTGCACCCCCCCAATAACTATACGTAATGGACACCGATTACATGATTTTTATCTAAGTTAGGAAAAAACATTTCTGGGGTGTATACATTTACAATACAAAAACTAACAATGCAATAAAATGGGTATTGCTTTTAGTTTTATTTTAGTTTTGTTCTCCAGAACTTTTAGTGGACCAATAATACTTCTGGAAAATATCGATAAAAATAGAGCTCATGTGATTTTACGAGCTGTAATAATCTCCCGATTTTCAGATTTTGAAGGTTGGCATGTTTGGATATGACATTTTTACTTGCATAAATGTAAGAATACAATAATTAAAAAAATGCAGTATTATAAAAAAAATGCAGAGGACAATATACATACAAGTGAAATAAAGCAAATACTTAAAAAATCAAAACATTGTACTGTTAAGAGTGTGAAAACCAAATATGATACTAAAAATTGGTCAGGCAGAATTTTAACAAAAGCATGGCACAAACTTTCAAAGCAGAAACATTCAGCAAACAATGATAAGTGAAGAAGTATGTCATTCTTAGAACTGCAGCTTTTTATTTCTCTAAAAGATCCGTGCATTTTCAAGCTTTGAAAATGCACGGGTCCATTTGGCCATGAACCTGAGCAAAATTTGGACAATTTTGGACGTGGTATGGCTGACAATACTTGAAGAATATTTTCACAAGCTTTGAAAATGTTCGGCATTTTGCCGCATGAAACAGACACGAGACTGACCAATGAAAAAATAAAAGCTGAATTTTTTAGCTATGCGAGGGAAAAAAAGCATTGAACATTATAATTACTAAGCACATCAGAATATGCAATCATCCTGTATAAGCCAATATAAAAAAAATTTATTAATTACAACTGCAAAAAATAACTTTTTTGCTGACCAAGTCACACTGTGTTGTCTCACAGGCTGTTGGAACTTTGTTAGAGCAATTAAATAACCAGTGCAACATCAGATTTGGCAAGACGCACTGAAAATGCTTCTTGGGGAACTATTATATCAGTCAACCTTATAATAATAAGTCCAACAATGACACTGCCACAGGACTGTAGCAGAAAAATCAAAATCACATTTTCAGTAGGTTGAGCAGTCACACATTGTCAGAATAAAAAAAAAGTTTATTGATGTTTTCAGAGAGCATGGCAGCATCAGGAAGTCGAAATTACTAAAAAATTTGAAGTGATTCTTATAAGAGCCTGATTTTCAGAAAACTGCAATAAATTAATACTGTAATACAATAGTAGGAAAGAGGATGATTCAGAAAAACTTTTTCTTTAAAGAAAACAAAAATTAGTTCTCTTTGGTTTCAAGTTGTACGTACACAGTTCAATTGCTTTTATAACAGGGTAACCCACCCACCCCCCAAAAAAAACCTCCAGTTTTGTAACAATATAAAAAATAACCAAAACAATGTTAAAAAAGGCTGAATTCAGCCAAAAGGTGAAAAAAATGTATGCATTATTAAGACAGGTGGCTCAGCATGGTTACTAGAAAGGTATCTATTTTAACAGTACATCTCTCTCACACACACAGTGTGTACATACACTCAAAGGACAAAACATTAGATAGTTTGGAAGTGTGATTCCACATCTTTTCTCTATACGGAAGCACACTCCGAAGCAAATATCGAGAGTTGCCCTTCCGATTTTCCCCACATGCAACAAATAGACAGAATACACTGAAATATAGACCCACAATAAGATATAAAGGTTAAAATTGTGCAGAACATTTTCAATATGTCACTGATTGCCAAACACTCCACTTTTATGAATCAGCACAAAGGAGATCTTCATATCAATAATTTATTGTTGGCGGAAAATGAGAAAAAAAAATCTTAGAAATAAAAATCACGATCTTACACAAAACATTTTCTTAATTTCTTTACATATGTAAGGAGTTCCAACGGAAAATTAGGAACATTTGCTATTTCTTCCAGAAAATTTTAGAGAATAATGTATTAGCCTATATTGATGGAAATTCATGTATTTAACAAATTTATAGTTCCTTTACTTTTTCATCATGAATACCTTTTATTTGCAATCCCTTTTCCTTAGCAGCAAACTACTGGACTAGTTAATCTTAGTCAATAGTCTGTTCCAAGTTAATCCTCCGCCCAAAAGAGGAACAAAGATTGGAAGTTGAAACTCGGATGTACCACAGTGGTAAAGTCAACACCAGCTTTCATAGCTGGTTTCCATTGCGAAAGCAACGACTTAAAGGTTGATGCACAGGGAAAAGAAAACTCATTTAACAAGCTTTATGTCTACATAATTGTTCTCACCTCTCTACAAAGGGAAAGGTACATAGCTATTCACCACAGCAATCAAAACATTTAAAAATAGTGCAGGTAATTTACTTCAAAATTTATGAGTTAACACCATTAAAAGACAGTTTATTCTTCTAATACACAACAGTATGAAAATGTACAATAATTGCTAAACTATGATATAGAAAACGTGGGTTTTTGCAGATGAGGCTTTTTTAGGCCACTGTGCATTTCCCTTAACATACAAACTGGAAGTACATGTTTGCCAATACCCTGAATATGACGTGTGGTGTCATCATATTCTAAGAAAACAAAATTTTATGATATGATAAAACCATAAGCAGTTTGAATAAAATTCAAAATATTCAAGAGGGAAATCATAGTGTTACCTTTTACAGCTAGAAATGGAGATGTCACTGCTTCATTAGGAGGACAGTGAGGATTGAGCACCTGAAAAAAATCAATTACTTTTGCATCACAAAATCAAGATACTCATAAAATATTGTTGCACTTCATTTTAGTGATGCTATAAAATTCTACAAATAAGAAAAGGAACCAACATTAAAACATACAGCATGTTGAGGACTGATGTAGCTTTGGGTGGGGGGGTGAAGCATGCTCATTTTGCGCATATTATTCCATCTAGACTGTTTATATATATATAGTATAGGTGGCTGCACCCTCACTCTTGCGTTTGCCATGATAAACCTGCAAAACTTGGAAGAAATTAATATTTTTGCCAATTATTTGTAAATTAAAAACATTAATATGACTTATCAGCCAAAGAATATTGTGTTGTACCCAGCCCTTCACTCTACAGCTTCCCATATCTTTATCCCTTTGCCAACATTAGATCAGAATACCAGCAATCAGAAAGTTAAGCTAGCTGATATTTTTTTAACTTCCTTTTACTAGTGATAAAACGGTAACGGCCAAGAAAACGCATAATTTAACATTAAAAAATGCTGCGTGTTGCCTTCTATGTTGGCTGAATTTGCAAGCGAATCAGGTAAGGTTTTCCATGATCCTGCTCCCTGAATTACACCACCCACGCTCAAGGCCATTTGCATTGAATAAGCTAATTTATGCCAAAAACACCTCCAGTAACTCTTATGAAGAGAACAGGGTTGTGGGCGAAAAATTATGATCTGTGATCACAGATAACAAAAGGTCAGATTTTAATTTTAGATCCACTTCTTACAAAGGCACCTTCTGTTACTCCTGCATCCAAGGGTCAGTATTTCCCAAAATAAAGGTGGGAGATATCTGTAGATGAAAGGGTGGGCAACAAATTTGTTGGAAATCTCCACAACGTGCACACATGTAAATGGAAAACCACTTAAGTCTACAAGAGAGTTAAAAAACAACAACTGTGGACCAACATATTTTATCTGTAGGTCCATAAAAAAATCCACACCAGACATCTGTAAAAGTAATATCCAAATAGATGTGGGGCACTCTTCAAAAAAATAGATGTTAGCAGAAATTCATATATTTGGTGTAAGTAGGTCAACGTTTGAAAAATAATAGATAAGTGTACTACAGACTGATTCACACTTTCAAAACTTTTTGAGATGCACTCCCCCACCCCTCAAATGACCCATCTTACTGATATAGCACATTAAACTGTTGAAAATCTGCTAGTAGATCTTCATACTTATACAACAGTATCATTTGATGTGTAGCCGATTATCAATGAAATGGTTGTTAAAACATAGTGATAGTATACCAGCTGACAATATCCAAATTATTGAAATCACAATTTTCAAGTAGATATGAGGGTAATGCCAATATTCAGAGATATACTGATCATCAATTATAAAATTTACACTACATTTCTCTACTAAAGAAAATATTCCAAATATTTGGTTTCTCTGTAAAAAAGCTAAAATTGCATACAATTATGTTGGTTGTAACTGCAATGATCATTATGTTTTATAAAGTTTAAAGAAATCAATAGAATAAATTCAAAATTACCTCAGAAACTGCCAGAAGAAATTGTACATCTTCATCAAAATATGCAGCAACTGCTGCAATTAGCAAAATGACTTGAATGCCATTTCACACATCGGCTTCTGCAAATAGCTGCAGTAAATTTGTCTTTTTCTGAGCACGAAAATAAGTCAAAAGTTCGGCCTTTCGATCTTCAACCGACTTGCAGAATTGGCTGTATATATCAATGCCTGTTAGTAATCGAAAGTGTTGCAAAAGGCCAACACCCGAAAACAACTGTGGCCAGTCTTCAACTAATTTCACCAGGCTTGTTCCACTATTTATGTCAAGGCGCTGTAAGTAAAAGGTGTCACTGATTAGCTCAATTAGTTTTTCATCTCCCTCAGTGAGCTGGCTGAGCTGGGTTTTTTTAAACTGAAGGGACTCTGTAGTCTCATTGTGAGGCCAGTTAGGTGCCCAGTTGATGCATCCATAACTATCTATCTTTGGGCTAGGGAGGGAACCAGGTGTGTTTCCTTCCTCTTCATTACAAGAGACCTTCCTTTTCCTAACTGGCATTTTTTATGTAGCCTGCACATGTTCTCAACCCTGTTCAGAAGTTGCTGAGCTAGGGAATCATAGCCAGATCCGAGAATGATCCCATTGATATTGTCGGCTAAAGAGGCATTGTACGTCTGTACACATGATTTTGCAAACTCCTGGACTATTTTTTGGAGGGTTTGTAGTGTACTGAAATACGTCATCTGCAACGACCCTCACCAATTCTCCTCTGAGACTTGGTTTGGGGGTTCTGCCTGTATTTAAGAATTTGTCCCTCATATTTCAAAAGGAAGAAATTTCCTGCCTGTATTTAAGAATTTGTCCCTCATATTTCAAAAGGAAGAACTCATCATTAGTGCAGTGGAACTTCATGTTAATAATGCAATTTCAACACCTCAGATAATGAAGGATGCATCTGGCACTCATAAAAATAATTTTGCTAATAATAACACACTTACAGGAATACATCAAGAAGTGAAGCTGCTAGAGGAATGGTTCCTAGGACTGTCTAGAAGCATTCACAGGTGTACAAAGGTCTTTGACACATTTTAGTGTCCAATAGGAAATAACTTAAAAAACTTTAGGAAGGAGAAAATTAAACACTGGGGAAACACTTCCATAAACAGCTTGGATCTCATGAATCTCTTGGAAGACTGAGTAGTGACTCAGTCTGCTAGGTGAGTGGTAAGAATTCAATTAAGGTTATCAGGCAAGGAATGAAATTTCACAAGCTGCTAGAGAAAGTTCTGACCCACAAGGAGCGATTTCCGGTTTTTTTTTTCAACGCTGATGGCCATAGACAGTGTGCTGCAAACAAGGGTTCAGTTTGACGAATTTAATAAAAAAAAAAAAACAAATTCTGATCAAATATGGAAATTAACAGTTTTTATAACCTAATGATGATCCGCTTGAATGGACCACCACTGGATAAATTTGATTTATCAGCTTCAGTGGACTACTGGTTTATGTTTAGATTTTTATCAAAACTATAGAACCCTGAGATTTACAGACTAAATTCGAATTTCATTTAGCAATAAGTAGTTTGGGTAATAGGCAGTGCTCAATACACTTATACTGTATTATTATTATTAGTCTTTGTTCCCACATCATCACCATGAATTATGCTTGTGCATGAATACCCTGAAATTTGCTTTTGTTTCACCTGACTCCTAAATTTTGGAGCTGGTTCCTAAATCTGGAGCTTATTTTTACAGCCCTGTATTATGTGTTGTTTTACAGGTTACATTTGTACAAACTTTTATATTACAATACATCCAACTGTTTTTGAGATATCACATTTTTTTTATTTGTAACTTAACCTTTGCACCATAGTCTATATATATACACACCTCATGAAAAGTGAAATAGGGCAAAAATAAATTCTTACCAGTTTTTTTAAATGCTCTCAGTAGTTTTCTTGACTGTACTGGCTTTAAACATTCTTTTAAATCTGATTCTTCAACATATTCAATGTCCTTATACTTCGAAACTCCAGCATCAGTTAGTGCCAGAATAATTTCTTCAGTCTTCCGTTATCAACTGTATTGTTTTGCATGGGATTAGGCATTTTGATTCCAAAAGCAAGCAAAAAAGAGCAATATTTTTCAGTGTGAGTTCTTCAGAGATATGGCTGTCTGACTGATTAGGTTGTTCACTTACGTCAGAAGTGACTAGTTCCACAGTACTGTCAACTCTCAAGGTCAGGGCAACTGGCTCAGAATTAAGAAACTGTGGAGATAGGAATTTTGTACTGTGATTCAGATGATATCTAGATAAATGGGATGAAAATGAAGATTTGACTTTAAATGTTTTGGCACACCCCTTAAAACAGCATCTAATAAAGCCCCCAGAGGTTAGATGTGACTTAATGTGCGATATTAAATCAGAAACTCTATTAAATGCCTTATGACACAATCTTTGGTTGCATTTTAAATACACTTCTGAATTTCAAAGTTCTAAACCACGCAATCCACGGTGGTATCGCGAGACATGAGTATTAAAGCCATAGTAAGAGCCAAATGTCTTGGAGCAACCACGCACCCCACACTAAAATCTAAAATTATTTACATTTGTATGAATGCTCATGTGGTGAACATATTTCTTTAAATATAAAGAAACATAGTTGCAATTGACACACTCATACATGATGTTAAGTATTAAGTATGCACTTTTATGCAAAATGTTTTATAATAGGAGATATTCCTAAGAAAAACAGAAGGAATTACTGTTTTGTGTATTGAATGTAAAATTTCATGTATCAAAAATAAACAATAACTGACACTAATTGCTAAAGGCTTTGATTCATCTGAAACCAAATTCTTTTACATATTTTTTATAAATTCAACCAATTTAGCATGCAGAACAAAGATTCATTACCAAAATTATTTACAATGCAAAAAATATGTCCGCAAAAAGATCATCCGTAATTGTCAGCACTGTTGTCTTAAGCAATATACAGGGTGTCCCAGAAATATTGGATACATTACAAAATTATGTAAAATAAAAACTGAGCATTGTCGGTTTTTCTATGTCACGTATTACAAACACGGTTTCTATATTTTTGTTTTGCAGAATTGTTATTCCCAGAATCCGATAGATGGCACTAGGTGTGGCCTGATGAGGAATGTATGAGAATTGTGCAATCGGTAGTAATGTCATCCGTACAGCACAAGGCGATGTGTGTGTTATGGCTTGCGAAATTAAAGCTGTCATTAAAGTTAAAAGATGGTACCGTTTAGAGTATGGTTGTAATCCTCCATCAATTAATTCAATTAAGCGATGGATAAAACAGTTCTGGCAATGTGGAACCTCGTGGAGGAGCCGGTTGGCCTAGCATCAGCGGTGAGACGGTTGGCCAAGTTAATGGAAGTTTCCGACGAAGCTCCAGGAAATCCGTTCGTAAAGCAAGCAGAGAACTGTGCATTCTGAAATCGACAGTTCACGATATCTTGCACAAGAAATTAAAGTTTTATGCTTATAAATTCAAAATAGTGCAAAAGATGCATGTAAATGATCACACTCTGCGAAACGATTTCGCTGTGGTTATGCTAAATTGAGTGAAAAACAACGAAAACTTTCTCAGTACTGTAATTTTCAGTGATGAATCCACATTTCATGTATTGTGAATTGTCACAACTGTAGGATATGGGGTAGTGAACTGCTTCATGCTGCTAATGAACTGGAACGTGATTCTCCAAAAGGTAACGTATGGTGCGCCCTATCAAAAAGAGAAGTGATTTGCCCTTCCTTCTGAGAAAAAAAAATGATGACATTTACTTGGATATGATAGAAACTTTCGCTATACATAGATAAAAAGATATGATGTCATTTTCCAACAAGACGGTACGACTCCGCATTGGTTAACATGTATACATAAGTGCCTAAATGAGCCTTTTTCCCAACAGATAGATTGGCCGTGGTGGTCCCATTCTATGGCCTCCTCGCTCTCCAGATCTAAATCCATTGGATTATTTCATGTGGGATTAGGATCGTGTCTATCAGACGCCTTGTACTGATTTGCAGGAACTAAAGTAGCGTATCACAGCTGCTATTTAATTCCATAACTCCTCAGATGCTTGCCAATACATGGCATGAAACTGAGTATCGCTTAGTCGTACTACGAGCAACCAAGGGATCTCACATCGAAATTTATTAACTTGTGCAGTTACATTGTTAGTTAATACAGTCAGTTTATTTCTATCTGTTTAATGTTTTGTTTTATATAATTTTGTTATGTGTCCAATAATTCTCGGACACCCTGTATATATACATTTTTGTAGCAAATAAATGCAACAGAATAAAAACAAGATTTTATTTGTTGAGAAGGAAATAAGAAACTAAGACTTTTGAATCCAAAAGATTTTGAAAACCGGTAGAAACAGTAAAGATTTTATGTGTGCAGCTCTGTGGAGCACCACATTAACAGGACCTGCAATTTTATGAGGGTTCCTAGTTCTTTTTTTTTTATGTGAAAAAGACTTTTTCCTTTTTCATACATTAGCATGAGAAAGTATTGTAATCGTAAAAAATTCGACTCCAAGATGTCAAAGGAAATGCAATTTGTGATGTACTTTGCACCAAAAAGAGTAGTCATGACTACTTTCTATTTTTAAATAAATCCGGTACCTGTATGTACCTCTTATTTTTCCAGTTTTTCAAAAAAATAAGATTTTCATTTCTAGAAACTTGTCTCCAGCCTCATTTATTTAGCACTGATGGAGATAATGCTTCACTGCTGATGTGACTTCATTGCTGATATTCAATCAGAATGGCGACACAAGAGGCCTGAATGTTACATTGTGATTAAAATGTTCACCGATTCACCCTTTCATGATGTACATTCTCGGAGATTTGTTTCAATTCATTTATAGTGACAAACTGACAATGAGGGACAGAGGCCCCTTGAGATATATCAGATATGGCATCAGCCATCTTGATTGAAGTCCATGGTAAAGTAAGGTTTAGAAATTACCAGATGATTATATTTATATTTGGTGTTTTCACTAACACGCTGCAAATGTTTTTTTTATTGGATTTTGCCATTTTTAATGCAGGGGGGCAGGTTTGGTCTTTGGAAAAACATTCTCTTATCAGGAATTCAGGATGTTATTTTGGGTTCTGTATTAGGATTACAATTTATCTGTGGTTGACTTTATTACTACATATATACAGCTAAAAACAATTAGGGAATAGGGAATATCGTAGTTTTGTATTAAAACTGAGTGACAGAAAACTTTAGAGGTTGGAATAGGAACTACAGACACTTAGTAGGCTATGCAAAAAGAAAAATATGGCCAAAACAATTAGTAAATTTAAATTTAATAATTTTTGGGGAGACAAATGTACAAAGGCATATTTATGATCATATCGTAAAAATGAAAATAAAGGTAAATTTCTCACTGAAAAACATGTACGGCAATTTGCATTGTATAAGCCACGAATAAACGATTCAAAAAAAGTAAAATAAAGAAAAGTTTTTGCTGCCGTTCAATTTGAAAAATATTCTGCAGGGTAATTGTGCTGGAGAGGGGCTATATAATTGGAAAAGGAACTCTCTCGGAAAAAAAATTTCAGTCCAGGATTTGCACGAAGTGAAGAGGACGGAAAAGGGATGTCATAATGAAAGACCGGGAAAACTGTAGGAAGGGGCGGCGGGAGTTATTTTGTCTTTGTATTGTTGGGAAAGACAAAACGCTGACTGTGCTTGTGCCCTCTCCTCATCAATTGGCCAATAAAAATGTATGCACAGTGCTTGCTGCAGGAACCTAAACATGCACGCCTCATTTCAAAGTTCCATGTTCTGAATCTCGTGTACACTGTGCCTTGTATTTTAGTTTGTCCTTTGCCAGTTTGACCAAAGTCTTTGTTTCATTTCTTCGGACTCCGGGGTCTTTATGTGCCTAACTTTTCTGTCGAAAATTCCGCTTCTGGATCAACATTTGTGATATACAAGATCATATGGCTATTTTTTTCTTTTTCTTCTGAATGTCACAATCTGTGGATTATACGCCGGCACAGATTATACGAAAATAAAAAAAGTGCGATTTCCAGGGTCTGAGGATAAACGACGAAAATTATGATAATTCAGGAATTTGCGAGCCCCAGATGAAAAACAAAACAAAAAAACGTGTACCTTTTTTTTTTGCCAGGGCTGAGGGCAGAACATTTTTGGACAGAAGTGTACGACTTTGACATTATATATAGCCCCTCCTACTCGCAGGTTCAATGTCTGGCCACTAAAAAATTTAGCTGGCCACCAGATTTCAGAATATTTTTCTACCTCTGGTTGTTACAAATACCTTGTTCCCTCAAAATAATCAGGATGTACAGTAAAGCAAGACACGTCTGAGAAGAGAACGTTGCTCCATTAATTTCTTCTCTAATCAGCAGGGTCATGTGCTCAAAATCTGCAGGCAGCACGGTAGCATGCGGTTAAAGAAACACATACCATAGGTTGTCGAGCATACAGACCAACACCGTGTAGTCGGGTGCGAACAGTTTGAGTCGAAACATTTGTGTCAGTAGCCGTAAGGAGTTTGCTTTGCAGAAGAGGGGCGCTCATACTCCGGTTTCTCCTGGCAGTCAGTGATAAAAAACGATCCTCATTTCTTGACGTTGCTTTCCTGTGACCTTGCCCTGGTCTTTGCCTTAAATTTTTGGTATCTGAAAACTAATTCCAAAATCTGGAAATCATGCTTCGAGACACTCCAATGGCGTCCGTTACTTGCGATTTGGTTTGAAGAGCTTCTAAGTGACCGATTGCCCTCAGGCTACAGATTCGGGTAAATCACGTTCGGACATCACATTCAAAGCACGAGTCATTTTTATCCTGGACTAAACGATCATAAGATACAATTCACTTTTAATTCGTTGACAGAAACATACCCTTTTTAACGTCCCACAATCAATTTTGCATACTGAGGTGTTTGGAAGTATGCAAAAGTTTCATTGTAATAACTTTCCTTCAATTTCTCTTAGCATACAAACAGTTGATGTCAGTAGTTCATATCTAAACCACGATATCTCCTAATAGTTTTGAGCAGTGTATTTTAAGCTAACGGGGGGGGGGGGGGGGGTAGGTAACAATGATGTTTAGCATTGGTGCTAATGCAGAGTTTGACTAAGGAATTTCTTAGATTTAAGCTTGGAACATAATGGCAACTCTGCCTGGAAAAAAAAGAGGGATTTGCCAGGCTATTTGAGATAGCCATTGGCTGGAAAACAATGGCATCAACTTTAACTCTGAGTAACAACTTATGTGGTTTTACAGAAATAAAATTTGACCACCCATAGAAATAAAGTGTTCGAAGTTGGGCCGCATCCCGGCGATTAAAAAATATTATCTGCCATCCTGGCATGTAATATATTTTAAACCCGTCACAGACTATGTAAATAAATTAGGATGAAAGCACAAATTTTAACACAAAAATCAGCAAATGAAATTCTTAATGGATTAAGGTTGATGAATGATTAGCAGCTGGGACAGGAAAGATATAGGAGGCAGGAGTATAGTGTCAGAATTCTTGTTAAATCACCTACGATTGTAACAGTGCTAGCTAAAAGTTTTCTGGCGCCCATGTGGTCTGCAGGTGAAATTGATGATTCCACGACTTGTGCCTCGTTCTCCAAAACCAGTTGTCAGAGCAGGGGTGTTTGGTGGGCTAAAGGAGGTTGGAGTATTTGGAACTTTTTGGTCCCCAACAAAACTAGTATAGCCTACATCTGTTTTACTGAGGACAGAAAACTTCGTGTGGGTAAAAAAGTTCCGAAAAGCGCAAATTGAAGAAATAATTTGCATTATTCATATTAAATTTAGGACTTCCATTGTCTAGAAATCCTAAATCTTTTCTTCTACCCACAGAGATTGGATGTTTTTTCTTCAAGTTTCTCTCATAAATTTGAATATATTTTCATGTGTGCTCTTTGGCATATTTTAGAAAGATGTGATAAAGTTGGTACTAAATTACAAAAGCCATCGCTAGATTTGTTAACTGGACGTAACCTTCTGTCATTATCCCATTTCATTGCCAATGAAAGAAATAATTTTGAAAAATATGAAGAAATAGATAAAACATTAAGTGAAAAATCTCCTGGAAGTTTTGTCAAATCACAATAAAAAAAATATGCACATGGCAATAACCGTAATGAAACTATTCTTCAAGGACAGAAAAAATGTGAAGTAGAAACATTTAATGTGATTATTGATCAGTTGGATAACAAATGTCTGTTAGCTTATAAAAAAATTCAATTTTCATTTCAGTTCTTAGTTAACTGCCAACTAAATTTCTCAAAATAACTGTTTAGATTTTTACAGTGAGGATTTGGATGAATCTTTACATAGTAAAATTTCACAGTTCTATGACTTTATCAAGTGTGAATGTATCTACTGCACAAAAAATGTTCTTGTCAAGACATTGCAAAACACACACACATATATATATATATGTACGATAATTTGATATTTTCCCAAATGTATATTCACCGTATTAAAACTACACTTGTGATTGACAATGCTTCAACAAAGGCTTAACAGTCTTGCTATCATGTCATTAGAGCATGATATTGCTCAGCGGTTAGTTTGACGATGTTGTGCACTTCTTCACAAACCTCAAAGCAAGAAAAGACATTTTAAAGACGAACACCTGAACTTTTTTTTTATTGTTTTTTTTTTTTTTGATTGGAGGTTTAACGACCACCGTGAGCAACTCAATGGGCTATAAGCAGCCGCCCGTCGCTAATTTATGGTCACTGGTTCCAGGGAAGGGAAAGAGCCAGTGCCCAACATCCATGCCTCGCCGTCATTCGAACCCGGACTCCTTCCGGAGGAATCATCAGAGGCCATCGCTTAGACCACTGCGCCACCGGGGCGGCCTTATTGGAGGTTTAACGACCACCGTGAGCAACTCAATGGGCTATAAGCGGTCACCCGTCCCTAATTTAGGGTCACTGGTGTTCCAGGGAAGGGAGAGAGCCAGTGCCGTAAGACAAACACAACATCCATGCCTCACCGGGATTCAAACCCAGACCCCTTTCGGACGAATGATCAGAGGTCATCGCTTAGACCACTGCACAACCGGGGCTGCAAACTTTTGTTTTTGTGCATTCATTTTTCATTTATGTTGTCTACACTAGATTCAATGTTTGAATTTTCTTTAGTATAAAATTTTTGTAAGATATGTGGACACTTGAGATTTTGGGGTATACTAGCAATGTTTATTTCTTACACAGTACACCTGAAGAGATTTTTTTGAGGGGTTTTTCTTAGCTCACGAAGCAGTTCTAATGTAATTACTGCCTAGCATCAGTGACCTGTTTGTAAAACTTTCTACGTGCAATTGTGTTTGCATTGAAATACACCTTTTGGGGTACTCATTTTATAAATAAAACAAACAGATATTGGTACTGCTATTAAGTTTACGCGACGCGCCTCGAGTTACGCGTTGGGCATGAGTTGAGTGATATTTCTGTCATTTTTTTATAATTTTACAGAAAACACTGGCAGTTATTACTACACAAATACCTGTGTATTGATATATTTAAACTAATTTTTAAGAAATTGAATGGTTCTGATAAATTTCCATCTTACCACAGATGAGGTATACACACTGCTCACATGAAATTTCATCAATGTGTTAGTTTGCAGAAAAAAATTTTTCAACATCTTTAAACAGACATTTTAAAGACAAACACCTGAACTAGGTGTGAACTTCTGTTTTTGTGCATTTATTTCAAATTTTTGTTATCTATACTTGATTCAATGTTTGCATTTCTTTAGGAATAAATATTAAAAATAATACATTTCCTTATGTCTGCAAACACATAAGATGTATTTTACAAAGCCTTAACATACATATATAAAGGAAATAGGTATCCAACATATGTACAAGACATACATATCTATCGTATAGTCTATAGGACATTTGTATTTTACAAGCAATTGTGACCAGAAATAGGGGCCACAAAATCTTCAGTAGCCCAGATTCCAAAAAAAAAGCTGTCTGGCACTGAAAAAAAAATGTAGGAAGCAGGAGCATGGTGTTAGAATTTTTAGCACCTGCGATTGCGAATGCTAAATAAAAATTTCCTGGACCCAACGTGGTCTGGGTGAAACTGACCATTATACAATTTGTACCTCGTTCTCCAAAACTAGTTGTCACCCTAGTCACAGGACAAGCGAGGAAAATTAGTTAGGCCGCCCCGGTGGCGCAGTGGTCTAAGCGATGGCTACTGATCATTCGTCCGAAAGGGGTCCGGGTTCGAATCCCGGTGAGGCATGGATGTTGTGTTTGTCTTACGGCACTGGTTCTCTCCCTTCCCTGGAACCAGTGGCCCTAAATTAGGGACGGGCGACTGCTTATAGCCCATTGAGTTGCTCATGGTTATCGTTAAACCTTCAATCAAAAAAAAAAAAAAAAAAATTAGTTAGCAACTGCATTCGTTTACTTAACTTGTTCGGCCTAACAAATAATTTGAACGAAATACATGAAATAAAAAAGTTAGCAACTGCATTCGTTTACTTAAATTGTTTGGCCTAACAAATAATTTGAACGAAATACATGAAATAAAAAATCAAACTTGTTTCAATAGTTACCAAAACCACTTAATACTAACATTCTCATCATAATGCACTGTGACTTACACAAAACAAAAAAATACTTACCGAAAATAAATGCTGCGGTGCTTCTAACATAGAATCCTTACTTTGTGTAGAGAGACGTCCATCGCTTCGTACCAACATGGCTTCCGCGACCAGCCGGTGGCCATTCGACAGCACGTAAAAAAACAGGTATTATACCGTATTGGTTAAAACAGTTTAAACACCGTGAACATGTAGTTTATCTACCGAATATTTACGGTTCATCGCCCGTTGGCGTGCTTACGGTCCGTAAACCGTTTTAATACAGCTAAAACACCGAGAATTCACGGCAATTTTTTACAGTGTAACCCACCTTTGTTTTGCAAATGACGTAGTCATTTTTGCAACTACCCGATCAGAGCTGCAGAAGATAAAATTTATGTTCAATGCTTTTAAAAGAAATGGAGATTTATCTATTGATGGAGAAAAGCCGGAGATAACAGACACGTACGTTTATCTTGGACAGCAGATATCAAGTGAGGTTCACATTGATGAAGAAATTAATCGGCGTACAAAACTTGCCTGGAGAGCTTTTGGAAGAAACAGCATAATTTTCAAGAGCAATATGCCATTATGTCTTAAAAGAAAAGTGTTTGATCAATGCATCGTTCCAGTGCTTACGTATGGGACAGAGACGTGGACCTTAACTAAAAGAGACATACAAAGGCTGCAGACAACTCAAAGAGGCATGGAGAGGTGCATGCTTGCTGTAACCAGGAGAGATATGAAGAGGAACTCGTGGATCCGAAAAATGACAAGAGTGGAAGACATCATGATCAGAGTTAAATCCCTGAAATGGCAATGGACTGGACATACTGCCAGAAGGACAGACCATCGATGTACAGCCGACATTTTAGATTGGATTCCAAGGGACAGAAAAAGACCCAGAACAGTACCACATGGGAGATAGATGAATGAAATTCGAAAGTTTCCGGGAGTGACATGGAGGAGACTGGCACAAGACAGACCGCTGTGGAGGAAACTTGAGGAGACCTTCGTCCATCAGTGGATTGATAATGGTTGACAATGATGATGATGATAATATACCGAGAAACATTGTTATATTAGAGATGCAGACATTTCAATTCAGTTTTCAAACCGAAATCAGAATAATTTGACCTTAGATTTTTTTTTCTCAAAAACGGCACAGTCCTTCACTTCAAACGCATTAGCAGTGCATGTTTGCATTGAGAATCAAAATATTACATCAGACAAAACAACTATCTCAAGCGAGGTAGTGTCTATCCGAAAGTTTCAGAATTATTATTTTGACCAGACTACAAAATGAGTGTCGTGTAGAAAGGAAAATAACAGAGAAGTGTGGAAGAAAATAAAAATTTCAGATGAAGCTACGCTTTTCATATCCCACAAAAACTAAACCTGACAATTACATTTTCGTAATAAATTGTTTTAAACTGCATAAAATTTATCATTCACGGAAATGAAATTTATTCTACAATTGTAACTTCAAAATGTAATGCCGCTTCGGAATTGCGAGGAAGAATGTTTTTTCTGCTAAAATGAACACAGAAGGATATCTATGTAACTGAGAAGGGCAAATACATTTTGAAACTTTAAACACGGTAATTTTTGGCTGATAAGTCAATAAGGAGTGCAAGTTAGTTAAGTTTTCCAATTTTATAATCTTCGTTTTAAGATGAGTCGCTCCTGAGTCCTGAGTATAAGACGAGGCCAGAATTAATACATGTTGTGTTGCCAAATTCCACAATTGTAACACGGGTCTAAGCAATGGCCTCTGATCATTCGTTCGAACGTGGTTCGGGTTCGAATCCCGGTGAGGCATGGATGTTGTGTTTGTCTTGCGGCACTGGCTCTCTCACTTACCTGAAACCAGTGACCCAAAATTAGGGACGGTCGACTGCTTATTGCCCATTGAGATGCTCACGTGGTCGTTAAACCTCCAATAAAAAACTCAATAATTATACATTTACAGTTTCAGTAAATATTAAAAGAAATAGAAAATGAGTTTTCCGCATTATCTTTTTCTGGCAAAAATTTGAATTTAGTAAGTTTCATTTCTTTGAGAAAAAAATGCTATCGAATTCCTTCCATAAGACCGACTAGTAGGAGAAGCAGCTGCGTAAATGTTATAAAAAATGCTTCCAAGATTATACAAAAGTGCTAAATTGGAGTGATGCTTGCAGCATGAGTTGTGCTGCTCTGCTTACCCCAAGAGTCCAATTGAAATCAGCTAATAAAAGAGCTTTTTACTTTAGCAAGAAACACTAAATTAATTAAGATATGAGTATAAATGGAGTAATCGCAGCTTTTAACTACTTTGACAGATATAATTGAGAGAATATCTCTGTGGTGCATATATTTTACCTTCATGTCATTTAAATTTTACAATTCATGATTTTAAGAAGCTAATTTTTCCTCTTCAAAAGTTTTTTGATGTGTTACTAAACATAATGTGGTATGGCAAATTCGACAGTAGGGATGCTGAATTCGAACTTAAGAAGCCCAGTCTTCTGGAACTTACACCAATCAAGTTGGTTACATATACCAGAAAATATTAGTCTCAGTTCACTTGTGAATGTCTAGTGTGGAAGGTTGATTTATACTTTTTATATGATCAAAAAGAGTGTCCTGTCCTATATAAATATATACAGGACTTTTGCCTAGCAGAATCGGTGGTACAATAAAGTATTTTATGTTTATTTATGTGTGATTTAAATTATATTTTTAGGAGTAACTTTAGAAATAGTGGGTGCTAAAAGTTATTTGCAAAAATTATTATTTTAGATGCATTACGTCTAAGCCTAATTTACCACCTCTACACTCCATACGATAATTCTGTTATGCTAATTCCAAGAGCACAATCGCACAATCCTAAAACTAAAATTTTGGGTGCGTCTAAACTGTTTAACAAAATTTAAAATCAAAGCAGACGAGACAATTAGGACTGCTTTAAACAATAAGCAAATGGTTTTGATACAAAATATAAAATGCTGGCATTGTTTATTATAATTTAGTTTTAGAATTACGTACAGAAAGCAGTGTGCAGCTCGGGAGAAGTAGAAAATATTGAAAACGAACCTCTCATTTCAGATTGTATTCCATGAGCTTCACTCAGAGACGCTCACTTTGAAAATGAAACACACACAGACAGACGTGTATAATACATATAAAGTAGCTAAAAAGTTACTTTGTGAATTCAATGGGCTCCAGGGACGGCTGTAATGGATCGAAGAAATGGAAATACTGATTATATATGTTACACAGCATACGCTCGTGATGGGCAAACGAAAAATTGTGCAAGCTCTCACGGTTACTGTTGAGGTTACCGACGTTTGCAATTTTTGAATGGAAACAGCCTAATTCGTTAACGTCGCTTTAACAAGTGCCATGAAAAACGGGAAGTGGCGTTAAAATATCGTCAGATTGAAAGACAGCTTGCAAAATACGGAATTAGAATGACAGTGGAAGTGTGGTCGAATGAACACATGAGCTGACGTCATGCGCAGCGAAAAAGAAATGAGGTGATTTAAACGGCACCATGTCAACGATAAACATATATGATGACGTCCCTTGGATCACGTTTTAAATGTAGCGTGCTACCGATTACAAGAAACACTCCAGATGCCGTTCTCAGAAAAGCTACAGCTTGAACACGTGAAATGTTTCTGTCTGAATGGTTGCAATGTTGCAATTGCGTTACGTGTTTTCAGTAAGAATCGTCAATAATGCCGTTGTCAGTATTCTATTCAAGGTATCCGTGACTTGATCCATAAATTTGAAGACACAGCATGCATGTGTGACAGATCTCGAACTGCGCGTTCTGCAACTCCTGTGGAAGTTGTGTCTGAAATGCACCACGCCATCCATGAAGATTCAAGAGCAAACGCATGAGATGTTACACGGACAATGAAGTACCATGATAAAGGTTCTCCGATTAGTTTTGAACATGTTCCTGTACAGATTTCATCGGGTGAACATGTAACAAGATTATGAATGCGGAAACTGTTTAGACTTCGCAAATGGATTTCCAGTATGAAGTCGATGACAGCTGGCCACTTCGAATTCTTTGGAAAGATGAAGGGCATTTTACTTTACGAAAGGCAAGTGAACTCTAAGAACTACATGCTCTGCTCTGGCATTAACCCACGTGAGGTTTCGTTTTGTTTTCCTTAATAATTCCCTGAATTAATATGAAGTTTATGCAACTTATTCAGATGTTCGTTAGTAGAATTCATTGTTCTGAAATAATTATATTTATTTTTTATATAATTTGACCTGACATGGATAATGTAAAGTCTAAGTGAATTATTCACACGAGTAAAATTATTCTGTGTACATTGATATGTGAACAATAACAGCGAGGCATTCTCGGTAAAATACATTTTTTGGAAGAAAAATAACCTCAGAATCTGAGTGAAAATACAAGACAGCAAATGTACGGTATCTGAGGATTTCTTCATGTTACAGGGCTTGAAGAAGGTAAGATGTTTCACTTGACAGTAGTGTAAAGAAATATTACGCGAATTCCGATTTTTGAATTTATAAACCCCCCATCACGAATATTGCACATTTAAATATAAAGTGCCTAATTTCGATTCTAAAAATTTCAGGTTGCAAATAACTTCACAATAGTAACATGAAATGCGAAATAAGTAGCTTGCGGTGGAGATGTTTTCTAGTTATCTTCTACAAAGTTGCAAAATATTCGTTTAAGAAATTAATTAATAAATAAACTATTAAGAAACGAATTATGAAATTAATCAGTTAATTAAAAGCAAAAACACTGGAATGATTAGTAGACAAAACTGAGATAGAGGTGATGGGTAGTTTGCATTGGAATCCCCCACGTAGATTGGAACAGATACATACCAAACGCTGAAAATTAAGTGGACATCAGGACTTACGACAGCGCATCGAAATCGACCAGTGTGAGCATACGTGGTGATCCAAACGACTTTGATCGAGGCCATGATGTCTGTTTAAGACAGATGTGTCATTTTATCTCCCAATAGCTAAGAAATTCAGGGTTTCCGAGGGCAACCGCATCAAGAGTGTGCCAGGAATATACTGTCGACGAACGTAGAAGTCCTCTGACAGCAAACGGTGGCCCATCACATGTCATTGTTGAGCGGGTTCGACGTACGTTATCCATAGTAGTTCAGACCGACCGCTTCGGAAGGTTTCTGCAAATCAAATACAACATACTCGCAACACGGTTGTTTTTGAATTTTTGTATAAAGTCATGCATCTCTTTCGAGGTGTATCCTGCCTCAGTGGTCAGTTCAGCAATGTTCTCTAAGTCACGTTGTCCAGAATTAACATCGGAGGAGACGGCGGAGTTTTTTCTATCACAAGAACGGAAGAAAGCTGTCTTGAAATCATTAGGGCAGAATGAACTGCAAAGCATCACGCTAGGAACGAACATGGGTTAATAACAGATGTCTGTGCGAAGGCTGTTGTCGGGCGATTTGTTTACAAAGACGTCGAGATAAGGTAAGGTAAAATTGTGTTTAAGCTCCGTTGTGAAATTGATCGTAGAGTGTCCATATTATTATATAGATTTCATTGAGGAGAAACGAGTAAGTTTCCTTCTCGTGAGACTATATAAAATATAAGTTGTTCGCACATCTCAGCAAATTGGTAGGCCTTGGGGTGATATAGATGACTATATATAGTGCTCATTAAGGCAAAGTAATTGCTTCCGGGAGGACGGCATAATGCGAGGATCCCATTGAAGCGCTATGTACCAGTTTATTAATTTTTCCTTGGAAACTGAAGTAGATGGAATTTGAGACAAAGTTCATTTTTTTGAACGTTTCCTCTGTTTAAACATGATGCTGTGTTCAAACAAATTATGGGATATGGTGATATCAATTCGAATATCGGATCACTCAAGCACAGGTGGCCATGTGTCGAGCCAAATGAATCAAAATGTTTAAATAAAACAGCAATATAGGTATGTTTGAAAACCGTGTGCTTTCCAGTATTACCCACGATGCAATACTACTGCCTACCTTCAGTGGTTTATGTCTCAGATTGATTGGATTTTATACCCAAGTGGCCGGGTGACAATCACAGGTGAAATCTTGTCACGTGTACAATTTAACTATATCCAACTTAGCATGAGAAATACATTGGTTTTATTCCAGGAATCCATATATTATTGAACGCAAAGGAAGTTTTAATCCATTATATCATGTTTTATTCCTCTATTATTGAACTTAACAGAAAGCACGAAGACAGCAGAGATTACGGTTATCAAGTGTGAAGAAAGAATCCAACTCGGTTCTTTACACACATAGAAAGGACTAGACTACAATTCTAAAAGCAAACTGCATATTGCTTTTCTGGATTTCTTCTTATAAACAAAATCCTTCACCCAAATGTATTCGTTCACAAATATATAAAACTGTATACGAATAATATACTGTAAGTGTTGAAGTGAAATTTTTCTATATGAGATATTTGCCTTACATCAAAGGAATTAAGTCAATTATAATTAGTCCTTCCCTGATCTGAAAATGATTGAACTTGATATTATTTCATTATTTTAAAACGAGGATGAATATGCAATTATAGAATTGCTAAAAAATGATTGCAACCAACCTTACTGATTATGACTAGCGTCCCGTTGCGTGAATTACTTTGAATATACCACACAATAGTATTAGACGATGAGTAGAAAAGTAAAATAACGCCGTAAAGAGCAGGAACTTCCAAACACTAAATAGCCGCCCCGGTGGCGCAGTGGTCTAAGCGATGACCTCTGATCATTCGTCCGAACCGGGTCCGAATCCCGGTGAGGCATGGATGTTGTTTTCGTCTTACGGCACTGGCTCTCTCCCTTCCCTGGAAACAGTGCCCCTAAATTAGGGACGAGCGACTGCTTATAGCCCATTGAGTTGCTCACGGTGGTCGTTAAACCTACGCAGCCCCATAGCATCAGTTGGTCGGCAGTCACCGGGTGGCGTGCATTAAGTGTTACAGAAATATCTGTGGAAGTTTGTTGTGTGCCAGAGACAAGAAAATGGCCCGTCGAAAATGCTTTGATGACTTTTTTCTCGTGGTCGAAATAGTTGGAGGCTCGAGGAGCTCCAAAATGTGATGAGTATGGCCTCATACTTCTATATTGTCCGTAGCACCGTATTGTGTACGTGATGGGTATCAGGATTGCAGGTACAGCTGTCTGAAAGAGTGTGGGTTGTTGTCCCCCAAAAAGCACCCCCAGTAAGGACAGCTGCCTGCTCATACAACTCAAGAGGGATCGACCCCAGAGATCAGCCCCAAGAGGGATCAACCACGAAGAGCAAACAACTTTACAAAACAACTGCACACGAGCACAGCATGCTTAATATTGTGGTTTACATTGGATAGGCGACAACAGAAATCTTGACAGTTTGCTCTAGAACCAGTAAGTTGTTTTACATTTACCACTGCTCAGCGGAGACACCGTTTACAGCGGTTCAGATAACATAAGGACTGGACAGCAGAACATTTCGGTACGGCACTCGTTAACAATAAGAGCAGAATTAGTCTTGTTAGCGATTCTGCCCGTCAGCTGATCTAGTACGAGGTAGGCACTCGGAATCGCCCGAAAACATCAATGAAAGAGATAGGTATGTCGGCCGCGGGGCTGTCTCATGGGGCGATTTCAGATCGATGGACGTACGGTGCTCCACTACTGGAAGGCGATACAGTAAGCCGTGCGCGGGACTCTCATGAGGCATTCTTTCATGTTGTTTGTCTGTTCCGAAATTACATTGACCCACCTTTCGTGGGAATGGACGATAACGACACACTCCACCATGCGGTGACTATTGATGAGCTGTTGGAAAGGGAAGACGTTCATGGGATGGATAATTCATTTCCACCGACTAAAGTCCCAAGATGATGTTTAATCGCGAATGAGCCGCCCCGGTGGCGCAGTGGTCTAAGCGATGGCTTCTGATCATTCGTGAGAAAGAGGTCCGGCTTCGAATCCCGGTGGAGCATGGATGTCGTGTTTGTCTCACAGCAATGGCTCTCTCTCTTCCCTGGAATCAGTAACCCAAAATTAGGGAAGGGCGAATGCTTAAAGCCCGTTGAATTGCTCACGGTGGTCGTTAAACATCTAATAAAAAAACTCCGAATGATGTCGTGTTTGTCTTACGACGCCGGCTCTGTCCCTTCCTTGGAACCAGGAATCCTAAGGAAGGGATTAATATCAGCATGTAAAAAGTTGCATTTCTGGGCCTTAACTGAAAGTTTGCTCTTTATTTCATTAAAAACGCAAATTTCTGTTGAAACGCGTTGCTCGTAGTGTCAAGTAACTAGTGTTATATCATCGTTTTGTGAATTCAATGGTGCAATCACATTTCCCATTATTTTAATAGGTCAACAATTTTGCCCTTAGAAAAGTTATTTTCAAAAGCACCTGTAGGTGACAATCTGACTTACTTTGAAATGTACATTCTGGATTTCACCTTAATCGTAAGTTCCTGGTATACGAAAAGCAATGGTGCACTATTATATCGCACGTAGTTAAAAAAAATACAAAAAAAAAAAAAATAATAATAACAGGGAATTAAAATGTTTTCAGTTGTACTACGTGTTAATAAATTAATATCAGTATATAAAAATTTGCATTTTTGTGCCTTACTTGAAGGTTTGCTCTTTGTTCCCTTAATGCTGCTTCTTGAATTCAGAAAATCTTTATATTCTGACTGAGAAGAATCTTGATAATTTCTTTTATATCCGAAAGACAATGGAATGTTGGTAATATTGCAAATCGTACGATTGAAATCACTGCAACTGTTTTTCTGAAAAATAAGAAGAGAGAGAGTGAAATATATTATTAATTATCTTTACACTGGAATTTTCTTCTGAATTCATATTATGGCTAAAATATAGGTAAGTTCCTGGTATACGAAAATTATTGGTGCATAATTATTATATGGCACGTAGTTAAAAATAAATAAAAAGTAAAATAAAAATAACAAGGAATTAAAATGTTTTCAGTTGTGCTACGTGTTAAGAAATTAATGTCAGCATATAAATAGTTGCATTTCTGTGCTTTACTTGAAAGTTTGCTCTTTGTTTCATTAATGCCGCTTTTTGACTTCAGGAAATCTTTGCCTTCTGACTAAAAAGCATCTCGATAATTTCACTTAAATCCGGAAAACAATGGAATGTTGGTAATATTGCAAATCGTGTGATTGAAATCACTACAACTGTTTTTCTGTAAAATAAGAAGGGAGAGAGTGAAATATATTATTAACTTTATTTTTACTGGAATTTTCTTCTGAATTCATATTATTGCTACAATATGTGTAAGTCTTTGTGTTATCTTAGATTTTGAAGCAGTTTCTCACTAATTTGTATTAAACACAAGATTCTTTTCACTGTACCGTCTCATCGTTACTTTTACCAGCACTGCATAAATCTTGAAAGAAACAGATTTTGCGCATTTTGTAGTTGATGCCTTGTAACAGAAACTTCATACAAAAACTGCTCTGGAAAAGCAGAAACACATTTAATAAAACTCTACCAATAGAGATAGAGACGTCAGAACATAACAGTTCTTGGGTAGTAAACCATTGTGAAAAAATATGTGTCCCATGTAACTGTGCTTGTAAAAGACATAATAATTTCGTTCAGAAGAATCTATAAGATGATAATATCAGGTCCATGACTTATGTTGCTGCCTTCATTCAATTTTCAAACAGTCCGATGCATCTTTGGTAGATACATACTGAAAATTTTGCTTGCTCAGCATATTTGATAATGACTTTAATATCTGGGCAAATGGTACAGTGTTTACAGATTATGAAACCTTACACAAATGGCTGCATACGTTCCTGTCGATATTGCAATGATTTGTGTAACACCCAATGTAGTGTTTGACTTTGAGAGATATTTTTCCGATTTTGTGGTCCAGAAGAAAAAGCAATTGCCATTTGCATTTCCGAAAGCAATGAGACATAACATGATGCTTCTCCCTATATGAAATTGACGTATTTCACACGTTTGTCATTAAATCTTATAGAAGCAGATTGGAGAAGTTTAGTACCCAAGAATTTTAAAATTATTTACTGAGTGAAATACTATAATCTAATTTCTTATGGGTATTTTAAGCCTTTAATAAAATTTATAAAATTTTCAAAACCGCAGAATAAATTATTTCAAATACGAACAAATATGCAGTACCCTGTCATTATTGAAACGATTACAGGATTGCAAATTTTCTGATTACTTTACAAACAGCTTGTGTGTTTATGTTTATATTTTCTACACAATGCTAGTAATTTCATAGAATTAATTTATTTCGAATGCACCTTATATTAATAAGACTTTGTCATAAGACTACTAATTCAGATGCGAATAGAGTAATTATTCTGAATGCGAAATAAATGAAAGGCTACGATAAGACATGAAGTTGAAAGTATGTAGTTTCCATTACTTCACTGTCTTGTGCTAGAATTTCTAAAATTAAGTTGTAAGGTAATAAATTTAATTAATCTCTTCAACTGCCGAAATTTTGAAGCGTATAATCTTTCTTTGGAGCGTACATCGAGCAAGTATATGTGTTATCGTTAAAGTATGAAATCCGTTATTTCATAGAATACTTAGTTATTTCATGAAATAACTGATCAAGTCAGTTAAAGCGTAAAACTCACTTGCATTCTATGGTTTAACTAGTTAATTAATAGAATAACGATCTACACCCCGTTAAAGTGTAAAATAAGTGAGTAAATAAATCCCAAATTCAAAAGGCTGTAAAGTCTCAACCTGATAATGAAGTGCTGGTTGAAAAAACAAAGTTAAGTAATGCCATTAGTAAAGCATGTATAGTTTGTTCACAAGAATGCAGTGAAAACGTAGTTTGTTCAAAATGTAATGAGCCTGTCGACATGTCATGTTCAGAAGACTATGTTTTGGAAGACAAAGTTGTACAGAAGATCTGCAAATTGTGTTTTAATGAACTGAAGTTTCAGAGGGAAGGAGAAAACTCTAAAGAATGTTTGGAAATTCAAGCTAAGAAGATGAAATTAATATCAGATAAATATCATCGATTTTAGCTGTTATCATAAAAATAACCAAAGAAGGATTTTTTCAATTAGGAACAAGAAACGGCCGCATAAAACAGCTATATTCCCGATCCCATTTCAGCGTCTGTGAACAAAAACTAATTCAGATTGAAGAAATGCCGGATATAGAGAAATCGCTCCGATCAGTTGCTGCAGCTCAAAATTTAGGTACCGGTCAGGGATTTAAAAAATGTTCATGTGAAACGCAGTGTGTAAAAAATGTACTTGTTTTAGAAACAATGTTCTATGCAATTCCAAATGCCATTTAGTAAGAAATGATTTTATTGTGGCTTCATATAAATAACATTTTGTATGCTGTATAATTCAGTCAAATTGTTTATTTTACACTTTAACAGTCTACCTTTACTTAATTTATAAGAAACCTAGTTATTTTATAGAATAACTAGTTAAAGTGTGGAATTATTAATTTATAACACACTTTAACTAACTTGATCAGTTATTTCATGAAACAACTAGTTATTATATGAAATAACTGAATTATACGCTTTAACGGTAACATATGTACTAAATAGAAGCTCTACGATCTAATTATTGAATTCAATATGTCTCACTTATGTAGTGCTACAGAAGGTACATATGTTTGTAAATGCAAAAATACTGTATAATAGTATTATATTCTTTATAATTGCTGGTAAGTAACCCATAAACTAGTGGGACAAGTCTGTGCATCTCTGGAGTCGTTTCAAACATAGCAAGAATGATACATAATTCCCTAAAAAGGGTTGGACAAATTTTAAATGTCCCATCCAGAATCCAGAGGGGTGCTTCTTTAAGCTTTCGTAAATTATTATCTGTTAAAAATGAAACAATTCTTTGATCTCCAAATGCGCTATCTCTGCCAAAAAAAATTAGCACCATCTCTTTCCTGTAAATTTATTGGGCATTTATCCCTTCTGAAGTAGTAGGCTCCGCAGGCATGTCTTCTCTTCGTATTCGTTTTACAACTTGCCCTAGTGCATCCATAATAGGCATGTAAGCTGCATTTACTGTAGCCATTGACGCTGTCACGGATTGAATAATAATTTGTGCAGGGGCTTCGTCCGTATTTCTCGCTCGCTCTTTTACTTGCACTCTTGCAAGAGCAACATTGCTTTTCTCCGGTCTTGGAGCATGATTATGTGGTTTATCGTTGCGCATCCTGTGTTCATCTCCAATAAGAATAGTACTAGCAAAGCCAGTACAATTTCCATAATTTCTTTCAATACAGTGCCAATACCGTAAATCACCCAGCTCTCTGTTATGGCAAAATAAATACCCTTTCCATTTCAGCAAATCATTTTCTTTTGTGAGTTAACTATTTATGTTGCATTCTTCATCAGCATAGTGCCTTCGGAAAAAAATGCACTTTCTCTTTCCAAATTATTTAGAATGATATATTTCCACTATTATCACTTGACAACGCACAACAAAGGTTTCAACAAGCACGTTCCCTGTTCGCCAGTCAACTACGAACTGATAAGCAACCATTCAATAAAACACTCAGAATACAGACGATTACGTGAAGCTTGTTCCTCCAGTAAGGGTTTAGGCGAAGTTCAAGATTTGCGTACCTGCGGTCACAAGAAGAGGTTAAGTTTAAGGATCGGCGTCTTATCTTTTGTTTTTCCAAAACGCAGAGGTACATGTATTTTACAGCAGGGACGCTCCTAGCGGGATATCAACGGATGCGAAGAACCCGAGCGCCAGGTTCCGGAGGCGGCAGCAGGCGCGGACTGGGCCGCTGTACTATGGGCCGGTAGGCGTCATGCTAATTCTCAAAAATAAATTAATTTTCTGTACTGCACCATGCGTATGAAAGAAAATTGTTATACTGAACAGACAGTTTGTTTACCCCGTAACGTATTAAAAAAAACCCTACGTCCCTACGTGCCAAATGGTTTTTCATGCAACACCTTCCCCCGACTTTCTAAGTTCAAATTTGTCTCCTTCGACTTATTTTCTGTACTGCCCCTCTCTTTTGCTAATTGTAGTTAATTGCCATGAAATTGGTGTTTTACGTTGGGGTGTAATGCCATGTGTCCTGAAGACTATACTGAAAGCGGTGAACCAAAGGGGAAAAGTATTCCATCAAAAGCAACAGAAATCTAATGCCAGAGCAAAACTTTGTTCGTTGGCATTACATCCAAACAATTTAGGCGAAGTAGGAAGTGTGTTTTCTACTACGACACCAGAATATTGTCCCGAATTCTCAGGCAATTACGATACAGATGTGTCCTTAAGACTTCTTTTTCAAGACGTCCAAAGGCTGGCAATAGGGTATGGGGATTGATACAGTGCGGATGATCTTTTTTATTGCAGTTAGAAATTCCTAAGCTCATTCTTCTTTAAAACTTTGTCTGGTTACCAGTAAGTACTGTCTCATGCCTCAACCATTGCACAGATTTGTTGTTTTTGTTTTCATTGTTTGAGTTAACACCGGAAAATATCTGAACTGCGTTGTTTCAGTTGGAAATATTTTTTTTACTTCAGCAACAGGGCTTTAAGTATAATTGCAAAATACTTCGATAGAATAGACATACCTTACATAAACAGTTTGCATGAGAAAATAGATTAATAGTAAGGAAAATATTCTAAAACCAAGAAAAGAAATTGCGGAGCCGAAAAAGCTAGGTAGAGGAAACAAAAGGCTCTAAGAAAAAGTTCATATTTAAAGAAACCTGTAGTCGCTTAATGAGTAAGTGGTATAAATCAATACAAAATCATGTGCTGTATTTGAAAATAATTTTTAATCAAGTAGGCATCGTGACTGTCCACAGTTTCCCTTTTTCATCCTGTCGACATTACAACCACCACAGAAAATAAAATAACCAAAACATAACAAAAATACCCATAGAAAGTAAAATGTCCAAAACATAAAACAAGTAACCACACAGAATGAAATGCCCAAAACATTAAAAAAACTGTAACCACACAAAATAAAATGCCCAAATCATGGTAAGAAAGTCTGTTCAAAGCACAATGAAGGTAAACAATAGGAGAAATATATGTTTTTAAAACTTAATACAAGTGTCAAAACTGAAATAAAAATAAAGAAAAAATAAATATTCCAAATTTCATTGTTACTTTAGATATTTTGACCTGTTGACATTTCGTAAATTGCACTTGCACTCGGTCAAAAGATATTATTTACAAGGACTCTTTAGTAACTTTTAAACGCTGTGGTCATATTTATAAGGTTTGCATAACAAATGAAGTTAGTAATGTAGCGCTTTAACTTAGGCACCAAATACTAATTATTGGCCGCTAAGTGTAGGCCTTTTAAATAATTTTTAATCAGCGTAACACACTTAAATTGATTTGTCATGCAAACCTCATACGATCACAGCATTATAAAAATTACTAAAAATGTAAATGCCTAGATCTCGGGCGTATCTATCAATGCTTTGTGCTCGATTAACATTTCAACAGAATTCATTTTATTTTCTGTGAAAACTAAGTATAAAAGCCATGGCTGCACATTGGGATAAAATACTTTTAGTATAAAATCAGAAATAGTATTCTAATTACAGAAATTTACATGTTTGAGTTAGCAGTAACTTGAAGTCATCTAAATACTGCGCGGACCATTAGGTCTACTTGAAATCAAGGAAAATTATAGTTCTCTGTCGCATCTTTTAAATTTGATGCAGATTTATTTATATGGTGTAGACGTGCGTGAAAACAGGATATAAAAAATCAGGATTTTAATTTATTGAAACATCTAAAGTGTATGGTATGTCTTCAGGTATTTTTTCTTTAAATGAGAATCACCTAAGCAAAGTAACAAAATAGAAGCCCACAGCGCGATTTGGCTGCTACTGTTAAAATGAGAAGACAGCTGAAATATTGCTGACGTGCTTCCTCTAAATATAGGTCGAAACTCGTCATCAGGTATAACACTACGATTACTTGAACAACGAGAAAACTGTAAGTAGCATGTACACGTACATACACTACAGATTTCGCCAAAAAACTTGAAGCTTTGAGTGGCATCGGCAATATCACCATCATTGTTAAACAAATTAGAATTTACCATGCGATGAATTATCAGTTTAATAATTCGTTTTATAAGTATATAATGAAGGCGAGATTACATCTGCTGAAATGAGGTTACAGAGGAAGGCGAAATGATAAATAAAGTCAAGGCTTCCTCGGAAGACACTCCTCAATACATTTCCAAGTACAGAAGCGTTGCTCATAAAAATGTTGTTGAGCGAAGTATGTACTACCGCAATTAAAAAACTAAAATATTTCGACACTGATGAAAATAAAGTGAATACAGCGCCAAGTCAAGATTGACTTTATGGTGAGAGATATATTGTCATTTGAACCACCATGTACGATAACTCAAATGACAGATGGATATTCCCCAAGTACCAAACGAGATGCTGAAGCCGCCGGATTTTATTCATTTTCTCTCTATTTTATAAAAAAGTAACTGCCGCCGCTGCCGCTGTTTTAGAAATTTCGCGACACTCTTGTTTTCCTAGCTCCTAACGCAAAACGTATTGAACACAAAAATATGAAATTTAAATCGCTTGTAAAGAATTGTTTGGAAAACACGCTGAAATAAACCGTTTCTTGATTCTAGCGAAACTTCAAGAGCTATTGCATTTCGAAGTTAAGGTAAGCAAAAAACTGTTATCAGGTAGCGTTCCGGACACACTAGCAGCAACAGAACCATCAAACCTTGCAGGCATGAAGCGCCATGATCGAATTTTTGCACCTCGTCGCCCTTTTTATGAATTTCGATTTAGTTTGCGATAAATACAACTTTAAAATCTCACAAAAATGCTTGTATTTCGCGATGGTATCCTTTTAAAAAAACGGATATATGGCAAACTATAAATTATAACGCATTGCAATTTTTACAGCATATACTTGCAACTATCGTCCCTTTTTACAAAAAAAAATTCAGAAAAAGTCATTTTCTGATTTTTATGCGTTTTTGAAAGACGCAAAGGAAAGAAACGAACAGCTTGTCTGTCTTCATGATAACCACAGATGAAATTCTGGTCTCGTGACCTGCTGCCATGGTGACGCAGTGAATTTGTTATGCATATGTTTTGATGGTAAAGCGATCTCAGTTGTTTAAGGTGGACATCAAGTAAATTTGGTTTCTATATTTCCAATGGAAAAACTTCTTTACACATTTTCTTCACAATTAATGTGTTCCCAACATGATGAAAAATAGAACATAAATTAAAAGAGGTTCATTTTATAACTTGGAATACTTAATATTTTCTAAAACATAACCATAAGTATGCAATCCAACATTTTTTTGTTTACTGACGTCATCAAAGTACAGGTCGCGCCATATTTTTTCTGGACAATTAATGCGTTCCCAAGGATGAAAATTTGAACATCGATTAAAATAGCGTCCTTTTATAACTGAGAATACTTAATATTTTCTAAAACATAACCAAAATTGTGCAATACAACATTTGTTTGTCTACTGACGTCATCAAAGTACAGGGCACGCCATCCTTTTTTCTGGACAATTAATGCGTTCCCAACGATGAACATTTTAACATCGATTAAAATAGCTTCATTTCGTAACTTGGAATACTTAATATCTTCTAAAACATAACCGTCATTATGCAATCGAACATTTGTTTGTCTACTGACGTCATCAAAGTACAGGTCGCGCCATCTTTTTTCTGGTTCCAACACCACCAAAGTTAAAGTTATTGATTTTTTATATAATTATTGCTATGTTTTAGAAACTATTAAGCATTCCAAGTTATAATATGAAGTTATTTTAATCGATGTACAAATTTGCATACTTAGGAACACAATAATTGTGAATAAAATGTGTACAAAAGTTTTTACATTGGAACTATAGGAAGCAAGATTACTTGACGTCCACCTTAACGATTTAGCATAACGCTTTACGGAAATGCTTTATGGACCTCTTCTGTTTTCCTTAGTGGTATATTTAGTAAGTGCTATAAGTTCAAACGACAAAAGTCCGACCTTCCAAAAATTAAAGACATTAAAAAAAACTCTGAAATTTCGGAATAACAAGCCTTATTTGCTTAGACATGCAATAAAAATTGAAATGTATATGAAGTTTCAAGTTTTTATTTCATGTGATGTACTTGGAAATCGGGCTGCAGGGCCCGAGCGCTGCTCTGGAAACGAGCGTAGCGAGACTAGAAGGGCAGCCCCTAGTGTCCTCAAAAAGAAAATTGAAAGAGAAAAATAGACTGTGTAACCTGCGGACGACCAACTTGGTCCAAGCATTCGTCATGTGTGTGCCCCGAATGCTCTGCCGTAAAGACATTTAAGAATATGATTTATTTGAAACAGGTACATTTCAACAGATTTATAAGACGTGCAGTTCAAGTGCCAATTACAAATAAATAATATGTTTTATTTACATTTCAATTAATGAAGTATGTGTCTGATTTTTTCTATTTACGTCGTTTAATTTTGCCATTAAATATCATAAATAATTTGTGTGAAATAATTAATTTCGTTGGAAATTCGGTGTTCGTGATTACTAAATATTAACTATAATTATTGTACTAAAAATGATTTAAAGTCTGGGTATTGAGTAAACAACTTAAAAAGCGGAAAAATGTAGTCTGTGAATATGTCTGAAACGCTACCGCCCACGTTGTTCAAAATGTATCGATAAAGAACGCATAATACTAAGAAAGGTAAGGGCAGCCACAATTTCATTTTATTAATGGAATGTATGATAAAAATGTTAAATTACGATGAGGTTATTTTAAAATAAAGAAACAGTATATTACTACTCTGAGCTGCCGCATATTTTACAGCAAATTAAACTTAATACCAGTCCTGGCCGCGATAATATTCACTCTATTGCAATCAAACATGTTGCAGAACTAATAATAACCCCTTTATTAATAATCTTTAACTTAGTATTACACACAGGAATTTTTCCGGATGCACTAAAGATAACAAGGGTTACTCCCAAATATAAATCAGGCTCAAAAAATGGTGCTAATAATTATCGCCCCATTGCAAACCTGTCCAATCTGTCTCTGGTAAGTGAGCATTTCCTTTTCCCCGAGACTAAATTGAAGATTTATTAATAGCAATGACACCGAAAGCAATACGTCTCTCCCAAGTTCGAAAACTGGTATGAAAGTCAAATATGTTATAAAAAATAATTAAAGCATATTTAAAATGAATATGGCTTATGCACATTTCTCTGTGGTACAGTGTATAACTTTGATCAGGTTTGAGTTCCGCCCCGTAATCATGTGTTTGAAAGAGTTGTATTGTATCCATTGGTCTGTGTTTTGAATGAAGAATGGGTGGAGTTTTTGTTTTTTTAATAGTGCTCTCTTTGTCTCTTTGCAGAAACAAACCGCCCTGCACTACATCAGTACTGGGAACTACTAATTGCTCGTGACTGTTGTAAAATATGACTTTACATACTTCTCTCCGGTATTGCGTTTTGCTTTCAGGGTTTGCGTTCCAGACCGGTAGTCTGGTGGTTGAAAACAGAGCTGGATTCCAACCATTGGTCCGAGGTGGGTAAAGTTTCGAATTTTGAATGTAGAGTGTTTTTCCGATGGTGCTGCTTTGACTTTTCACAGAAATGAATGGCCGTACATCAGGACGCCGGACTGCTTAAATCCATATAAACTGCTCATGATTTCTGATGAACACCGGAAAAAGAGTTTGTAGTTTCTACCGGACTGCCAACCCTACAAAGAAAAATGTGTGTAAGGTATGCGAAGGTGCGCCTTAAGAAAAAATGAAAAGGAAAACTAGTTAAATAAAAAACGAATGCAGTTCTCTGTAAACTTCACACGCTAAACGCTATATGCCGTTCATTAGGGACGTACTTTACCACATGGAAATTAAGAGACACAGTGGCAATTATACATAATTTGTTGTATAGGAATCTATAAATTCAAATTGAATTGACCTTAATTATGTTAATATCAATTTAATTTTTGCTTTTGCCTTTGAATTTAGTCCGAATTTTTTGTGCAGCCACAAAGATCAATCTCAATTAAGAACCCACACACAGATAGACTTGGTATCGGATGAAACGTTATCAGCTGATTCAAGATCTAAATTCTGTGAGTTTTTCAATAGAAAGTTTATATTCTTTTCTGTCCAAATTTTTTTACCCAGCAACATGTTGATTCGTAGTTGCGTAATTGTAGATAAGCACAGAACAGAGGTGTGGGTTTGATTCGCAAAATCCAGAAAGCTAGATAAAAGAATGTGGTGACGTAATATAACTTTGAAGCAGTGTCTGTAACTTAGACGTCAAAATTGCAAGTCACCAAGAAAATAACACACGAAAGTTGCATAATATAACGTTATTACTAAATTAGCCCGAACTTGAATACTGACATACCATTATTACAGAAAATTGGATTTGTATCTAATGACATTTCCTTTCCCTCTGGAGGTAAGACATGGCTTGAGCTCTTCTACTTTTATCGACGCAGACCGACTTCTACAAACTCTGGGCTGTAGAAGACGGGTTGTGTCACTCTAAATCAGATTTGTGAGAAAAAGTAAGAACATATACACCGAGGTGCCAAAAAAATACAAGAAGGGTACTACCATTTCCATTAGATGCCACCACATCCATGTGGTAAATGGTATCGTCCGCAAACGACGTATGTATAGAGGCAGATATCTCCGCAAATTCAAGTAGTAGCTTTCATAGTTCAGATGGCAGGTTATCAGGATTTGAGCTATATAGAACCAGGAAGTTCGTAAGAATTTGGATTTACACGGGCAACAATTTAAGGGTGTAACTGGACTACAAAAGCTCATGGTAAAAATCCAAAGTGAGAGACCACTGTTGCTGTAGAATATCCCTGAATGATCGTGGAGAGTGGAGTCTGCTCTGCATCATTACACCCGCCAGGGGTGCAACATTGCCTCCAATCATAGCGGAATTCCATGCGGGGCCATTAGTAATAACAACGTTTGGACAGTGCAACATTCTCTCTGTTCTATGGGATTCCGGAGCCCGCGTCCTACCTGGGTATCAATGCTGAGCAGCGAACAGGGCTGTGAGCCTCACCTGGGCTCGGGAACATATGCTGAACGCAAGATGAGTGAAAACGTGTTACCTGATCCGACGAATCAAAGCGCCAACTATTTCTGGTAGACGCCTGATTCCTGGTTTGGCGGCAATCCCAGGTGATGACAAATCCCGCACCCTTACAGTGAAAGCCGGCGCTGGCTGTGCTATGCTGTGGGTAATTTTAGGCAGGCTTCCATAGGAACCTCTTCATAGTCTGTAGACTGTTCTGACAGTTGTAGGCTACGTAACCATCTTTGGTGACCATTTGCACCCGTACAAGTCATGCTACCTCTCCGACTGGTGAGCTCTATTTCAACACGAAAATACGCCACCTCAAACGTCCACAATCCCCCAATTATGTCTCGAATAACGTCCAACTCAGTTTGGCATAGTGACTTTGCCGTTTCACTTAACGAATATAGACGTTATCGAACTAATTTTGGAGGCTGTTCAACGTCCGCCTATGAAACGAATCCTTCACAGGTGAATATGACAGAACTGTAGGGCGCTTTTCAGGAAAATGTCGTGAAATAAAGCTATCTGTTCTACTTATATAAGTAAAATGTCATGAAGGTAGTTTTTACAGTTTAAAAATTAAGGTGACTGAACAACAAAACTCATTCCCTCAAGAAAATGCTTTTTTGACGTGCAATATTTACGATGTTACATAAGCTTTCAAAATACCATCAGGGTCTTTACGTGCCTTTCTGCGCGATTACACTGAATATGACTGAAATGTTTCAAAGCTGAAGGTAAAACAATGTAACGTTTCAGAATTTGGGAAAACAGTTCTGCTTTTTACAGGAATGTACAAAACAGTGAAATTAATGAAATCAATATATCATTATTTCTATTTTTAAAGATTTGGAGGCAATTCTGAGATAAATATACTACAAGTGAACATCATTTCTTTCAGTATTTTCTTAAAAACATTTCTTTTAATAAAGAAGCACTTTTTTTTTAAATCCTTATTATAGGTCTCTAGCAAAAGTGACAGCAAGGTTATATATACTCTTTAAACAAAAATTACACAATGTTTATGTTTCCCCTGAAAAGTAGTTAAAGATTTTAAAAGATGGCATTCAACCTGCGTTACACCATAGAACAAAAGAGTTGGTACTCCAGCTTGCTCCTCTCTAGCAAAGGTGACAGCGAGGTTAAGATCGCTATAGGAGTTAAAGAAAAATTACATTCTTTATGTTTCCATACAAAAGTAGTTAAAAATTAGAAAAAAAGATGGTGTTTAACTTACATTACACCATATAATTAGCGAGCTTTATTTTAGGGAGGGTGGGTTTCGACAATTCATCTTATCCCACCATCGGCAAATTCACCGTTGTCAAATTTCCTACCAACCGAACTAGGCAGGAAAGGCTGACCTTTGATGATTGCCGTTTGTACATGTCCTTCACCCTCAGTTGAGCGTTATACATATCCACCTCGTGACAAAGGAAAGGTACGCTACATTGGAGAAGGGGTCATCCCGCAAACCACACTTGAACGAGCTCACTGCAGAAGAAGGAATTGTTCTTAATTTCACACGATGCGTGGAATAATGATCACATATTGATGTTTCAAATCTCATGAAAAGGAGATTCATTTTTACGTTCGTTCTCAAATATAGTGAAGGAGCTCTCTTCTAGCGTTGGTGGTTTTCCAACGCAAGTCTTTATGCTCCGGTGCGAAATATTCTCCCAAAGAGACTGCGCCGGCAAAGTTTATCGCTGCAACTCCCAGTTTTGATTTATGTTTCAACTTAATGGTACGTCAGTATTAATAATTAGTTGGGGAACTATGACCAATAAAAGAAAAAAATGTGTAATCTGCCTTATTGGTCCCATGTACATGATTAAAACTTCAACCCATCACGCATGATCGGAGTGAGCATAAATCGCAACAGGTGTCAATCGGCAATGTCACAGACAAATAGTTTTTTTAGACAAAAGCATTCACAATAGAACCACAGGAGGCAGTTGGTAGAACTTACCTTTCCCACTTCATTAAGCATAGTGTATTGTCTCACCCTACTCTGTTACACTATATCATGGATCCTGTCCTACTGCCCGTAGACTAATAGATATTCGCAAATAAACAACAACAAAAAAACAGAATTTTCGTGCATAAACCCGAATCAGTTGTAAATGCGAATTCGGTCGTTTTAATCTAAGATTTTCATAACCAAGGACATGTAACGGGTGTGATTTGCAGTTAACCGACTGTCATTGAGTGCATCTGCAATACGTATCACGCATTTTTTGACGAAGAAAATCCATCCAAGACTTACTAGAATTCGGATTTTCTCCGCTCTTTCCATGAACCAAAAGTTGCGCTTACGAGGTACAGAAGAATAGTAGTACTGTACTTGTTATGTGTAAATATGTTAACGAAATGTATAGTAAAAACCTGAGAAGAAATAAAAAAATTCCCGTGCGACGCAATTCTCAGCTCACTCAAGCCGCTATTACAACACCGACTGCAGGATGAGTTCAGACGCATTTGGTGCTTACGGGACGGACAACGAAAACGAGTTAACACCCTCGTGGCTCCCAGAAGGGTTAAATAGGAGGAACACACAGTGATATAACCAGTCTCCTTTCACAAATGTAGGGTGTTCTTTAAGAAAAGCGACACAGCCAACGTCATGTGACAAGCGTACCAATCATGCCTCATCCGAAACTCCAACTTCACCAACTGTAAACGAAGATTTTAAAATCAGTGATTAATACCACTCTGCCACCAGGGAGCTCAAAAACACTTCTTTGATGCCTGTATGTGTTGAATATACTTTGAAGTCGCATAGAAGCAAGACTGCGTTAAGCATATAAAACCAGATTGCATCGACAAAACGATTTTTGAAAGCATTGTCCTTATATTACTGTACTTAAGCTCTATAAAAAGGCATCGGTTATTTATTAATATCACGTATTACGTTTGTGAAGAAGATTCATCAGCATGAATACTTGGGGCACCTCAAAGGAAATCAAGAATCTGGAGACAGGAAATATGCTGAACCATATTTAAAAAAAACAATTGAATCGGATGACAGGATTCATCAGAAAAGCTGGTGATTTACTCCAGCCGAAAGGCTGGTCTTAATTGTATCAAACGGAGAAAACAATGTTCTGGTATTTCCAAACACAAAAGTGATGAATTAATCACCTTTATGAAACATACAATCACTGAGCCAAGTGTGGGTCATTGCAATTTTACCTGAATATACATAATTTTCCAAATAAAATAACTAAAATAATTCCTCGTGTTACATTAAGCAAAATCATTGAGCACAATATTATATGAATGCAAATGCATTCATCAGAAACAGATTATATAACTTCCGAAAGAACTGATTTTAGATAAAAACGCATTGTTCAAAATTACACAAATTGTGAAAAAATCGGACAATGAGATCTCACGTTATTGTTACCAGGTTTCTTACAATATTTGTGTACGCTGCCTTCACTTTATGCGGTAGTAAAACTTTCGTGCTGTGTCTCAGACGAAGAAAAACGAAGATCATTCAAACTGATGCAGATGTATGTGCTTGGTTATTTATGACAAAATTACAAATTATTCATTTGAAAAAATTAAAATATATATCTTCGTGTGCTGACATTTTCCCTATATGAGATCATAATACCAATTGAATTCTAAATTTCAAACATTTTACTAAAATATATATTGATCTTGCCATTAGACATGTACTTTTTCTTTTTAAGTGGAATATTGTGGTTAGGCATCATATAAATAGGGAATTTTCCTACTGCAAATGAAGGAGGTATATCTCCAAACATTTAGTGCGACAAATATCTTTCTTCCTCTGAATGAAAGTCATTAGTGCCTCCAGGTTCCCGTTACAAGGGAAAATTGTGAAGTGAATTTTATAGGTATATTCGTATTTTAAGGGAAAGAGCACTTCTACTTCCAATAGCTTGCAAAGCTGAAATTAGTTTTTAATTTGTGATTTTTGAAACCTATTAGAGTATTCTTTAGAAGAACAATGAAAATATGATTTGCAATTTTATGTGTGTGTGTGTGTGTGTGTGTGGGTGGGTGTATTTGTTGTAAAATTGTGCGCCTCGTATTTAAGCTGAATAAAGGGTGTTATTTATTTAATAACACGGTTGCAAAACGGAACTTGCTATTTATTTGAAGAAATGGCTCAGAAAGAGAAGAAAAGAAACAAATAAAAAGTAGTTTTACCTGGTCCAGCAGTCGTCACGATCAGTGCAATCACCTCCTCTGTCTGGTTAACTTAACACTTTGTACGTAGGAGAATCCAAAAGTACAGTTTAATATTAATGGACTATGTCATTTATATTGAACTTGTACTTTTACTTAGGCACTAAATCTTTACATAAGATGCCTAATATTTCTATTTTACGAAATTAGGGACTAATTACTGATTACTATGCCTCATGCGTAGGCCCTTTTGACAGTTTTTATTCTGCTCATGTCATATTCAAAACTTTACGTATCCACTCAAGGTAATAATATTTTGCTTCGACTGAGGCACGAAATATTAATTCATAATCCCTAGGCTTAGGCCGTTCCAACAGTTTTTATTCTACTGATGTCATATTCATAACATTTACCTATCAACTCTAGGTAATAATATTGGGCTTTTACTTAGGCACTAAATATTATTTCATATGCCCTAGGCTTTTTCCAGTTTTTATTATAATCACGTCATATTCATAATATTTACATATCAAATCAAGGTAATAATACTGCGCATTTGCTCAGGCACTAAATATTATTTCATGGGTCCTAGGCCTAGTCCTTTTTTACAGTATTTATTTTACGGATGTCATATTCATAATGTTTACGTATCAAGTCAAGTTATTAATGTTGCACCTTTACTTTAGCTGCAAACATTAATTATTAAACTTAGGCCTTTTAATAGTTTTTAATCCATTACACTAAATGTCCATAGCATTTGCATAACATCTGAAGTTATTAATATTGATCTTTTACTTAGGCATACAATTTTAATTACTAGGGCCATGGACATCGGTATAATAAACACAGTTAAAAGGTCCTAGGCCTAAAGCCTACGAATTAATATTCAGTGCCTAAGTAAAAGCAGAATACTACTAAATTTCTATGTCCTGTAAACGTTATGAACATGAGATCGGCGGATTAAAAACTGTTAAACCGCCTAGGCCTAAGGCCAGTAAATTAATGTTTGGTGCCTAAGTAAAAACGCAATATTATTACCTTGAGTGGATAGGTAAACGTCATGAATATGACATCCGTAGAATAAAAACTGTTGGAACGGCATAAGCCTAGGGATTATGAATTAATATTTCGTGCCTCAGTAAAAGCACAATATGATTACCTTGAATGGATATGTAAACGTTTTGAATATGACATGGGCAGAATAAAAACTGTCAAAAAGGCCTACGCATGAGGCATAGTACTTAGTATTTAGTGCCTAAGTAAGTAAAAGAGAAATAATAGTAACTTGACGTCTTATGTAAATACAGTATTTAGTGTCCAAGTAAAAGTGCAGCGTTATTAAAAAATCCCACCTTATAGTCCTTTTCCGAACATAGCGTGAGTCATGCTGTGGTGATTGACATCGTACCACACAAAAACAGTTAAAAACTCTTCAAAGTTAAGTTCCTTATTTTACTTTAAATAACATTTAAAATCGTTATATTTTAATCAAGAAACTCAGACAGGATAAAATATCGCATGCAAGCAATGCCCGCTGACCTTTTCTTCTACCTATAACAAAAACTCCATGAAAACAGAAAATGTCTACGGTATTCCATTCATTCTGAGGACGAAATGAATGTGGACAAAGTGAGCGGAGGACAAAATGAACAGTTAACGAAGTGAACGTTGGACGAAGTGAACGTGGACGAAATGAACACGGACAAAGTGATCTATCACCCTTTGCTGGGATGATCCCAGCGGTGTCGGAACACAATTTTTGAGTTGCAAAGCGTTGTTTATGAAACAACATGGGAAGAGCGATGACATCGTCCATTTACGTTATCTCCACGTATTTGAAATATATTCACTAAAGTTTAATAACTGTATATTTGATCAAATGAACATAACGGTTATCTCAGTTCTTCACACAGTCCCGCTTCATGTCGATGCACTTATTTGATCGTTCCAATAGCTTCTTCATTCCTTGGGAGAAAAAACTTTTCGGTTGCTCCTTAATCTATGTCTGCACCGCTTCCGTAAATTCATCATAAAAGGTGAATTAGTAAGCGTCTGGGTATCCACATTGAGCAAACTTTATGGTCGCCCAATCATCATGCACTACAGAATGAGCTGATATCCAAATGTGCAGCCACAACGGATAACCTAACCATTCGGTCTCTTATGACCAGGCTCTAGCCCTATTTATTTGGATTTGCGTGTGCGAAGCTGATAGCCGACCAGACCGAGCTTTGTCGGTTAAACTTGTTCTTCGAGCTGTAAATATTTCTACCCATTAATAAACGTTTCGTTGAGTTATGTTGTTTTTGTTTCTGTACTGAAACAACACCCTTCGCCAAATTTAAACAAGTTTCATTCCCTTTGCCCAAATATTTCTCACTGCGGCGCGCTGTTCAAAAATAGGACAATACCGCAGAAGGGCTTCCATGTCTATTCGACATTGACCTCAACTAAAATAACGGAAGAGCGCTGTGTTGTGCGTGTTAAAACTACTAATAAACCATTGCGGACGTGCATGCTTGGTGTTACCAGGAAAGATAAGCTAAGTAACTCTTGGATAAGGAAATTGATAAGAATGAAAGACATCATGATCAGCGTAAAATTCCTGAAATGGCAATGGGCTGGACATATAACCAGAAAAATGAACCACCGATGGACAACTGAAATTTTAGACTGGATAACCAGGGACAGAGAAAGACCCAGGAGAAGATCACAAGAAAGATGAATGGATGAATTTCGCAATCATGCCTTAGTAACATGGAGGAAACAATCTCAAGACCGATATTTGTGGAAGAAACTTGGGGAGACCTCCATCCAGCAGTGGAGTGATAAGGATTTACAATGATGATAATGACATGTATATATATGTAGACTTTTATCTGCGACTAAATAACTAAGCAAGAATTATTTTACCTCTGGACCTGACATTTTAAACAATTTATCCAGCATGAGACAACATAGATACAAACACTAAAAATATACTTGGAACAGAAACAGGTAATAATATTACTCCGTCGGCATATATACTTCATAACTAGAGCTGAACTCCATCACAAAAAGTGAATAACTGCTCACTTTCTCCAGGTGATCGACGTCACTCGCTGAACCCGTCTCACTGTTGCTATTTGTGGCGCCATTTGCCTCACTTTCGCCGAGCGCCCGTCACAAAAATGGAGATGCTCTGTTACGCGAAAGCAGAACGAAATAAAAATAAAGAAGCAACGAAAAATCCTACATTTTTTTGAAGCCTATATACTGGCATGAAATTCTCGAAAAACATTCGAAACCAAACCAAATTTCTACTTGTCGCCCTTTACTTACTATTCCAAGTATCTCACTGATGTCGTTAGTTTATCGTAACTGCATACGTTATTGTTTTTTTATTTCCGAAATAGTCCATTTCCCAAGTTGTCATTGAGAAACTTAAAAAAAAAGAACCCCGAAGGAAAATAATGGAACTTTAAGCATCAGGGAAATAATGTTTGAAATTACGCTGTCACTCCATTCGCTTCTGCCCGGTTTGTGATGCCTTATCTCATTTGGAAACAGATGGTGCTTCATCCAGTGTTCCACAGAAGGAGAAGCAACGTTAAGGGTATTCGTCATACCCGAGGACGCTGTCACTTCTGTTGATAAAAGCGTCAATATCAAAGAAACTTTCACTTATTTCGGGAAGAACGTATTATTTGTTCTGGGACAAAACAAGTATCTTAACACAAAAGAGGACTTCGTTATCCTCCAGGCTAACTCTGCGAAAAATTTGCTGTATAGTGACACGTAGAAAAAAAGAGAGTAACAGTTATAAGGAATTTAAGCTAATTCTGTTTCTTGCATCAGAAATCTAATACATATCAAAGCCCGAGTACTTTAATACCGGTTAATTCCTGAAATTGGAAGCAAATATCGGCGCAACTTCTTATAGTACTCTCTAGTAATGCAGTGGCATGATTAACGAAAATGGTACTAAACTGTAGAAGTCACTTGCGTTAAGTGTTTATCCCGGAGACTGCCAGAAAGTTAGAAATGATTAAACGAGTAAAGCCACCGCACTTATACGTCATGACATACAGAAACAGAAACAGTAACATGACCAAAAGACTTTTCCCAAACCGCTCCATAAAATTCCCTAGAAATTTCATGGAACGGTTTGAAAAATGTAGCATATAATATCATCATTACAGTAAGTATTAAATATCCTAACGAATATTAAATATCACTGTGATACAGTAAGAATTAAATGTCAAGACGTTATTAGTAAATCAAAATGGTGAGGATTACATATCTCCATTATAGTGAGTATTAAATATCAAGACCTTATTAGTAAATGAAAACATGTGGGACTTACGACTGCCAAGAAACGTTTTGGAAGACCAAGTAAATTTACGGAAAGAAACAAGGGAACTCTGAAACGTGTCGTTCCTGTGTACTGTTATTCCTTTGCGCAAATCATCATCAACGAATTTCGAGATTCAACATGGGTGAGTGCGTGCGTTAAGACCGTTCGTAAGGAACTGCACAAATTAAATTTCGCTGGCCGAGATACCGCATAAAAGCGTTTATAACTCGTAAAAATACGATTCAGCGACTTGCTTGGTTCAAAGCACATCGTCCATGGATCCGCGACGAGTGGAAACTGGTGTTACGGAGTGGCGAATCCGTCTTCAACGTTTCCAAATCAGATTGTCATTGCTGGGAGTGTCGTATGCCAGGTGAACAGTATCTGCCAGAATGTTTCATCTCAGATGTAAAATTTGATGGTGTTACTCATGGTCTGGGAATGTTCCTTGTGGTACGGACTCTGGCAGTTGGTGGTTGTGGATGGAAATATGAATACCACGAGGTACCGAGACCGTCCAGACAGACTCACCGCCAACGCTTTACTAGTTTTAGGCATACAGGTCCATCTTGTTTCAGTAAGACAACACACCGGGACAAAAAGCACACTCCATTTCGACATGGTTTGAGGATATGGGTATACAGAATTTAAATGATTTAATCATAATTAATCATTCGAGATGAATACGTCAGGTGCGTGTAATGACCGAAAATAATTGTATTTACTAATCGAAACTGTATGGCTGCAGAATTTTCATATTTCTGTTTTTCAATCGCTGAGAAGCCGTAAAAAAACTGTTCTGGGTCACTAGAAACATCTATCTTTAAAGCAAGCAGTCTTTTCAGACTCACTAAAAATAATGTGAAAATAATTTTAGAGTAAATACGTTTGCAGCATTTACCTATATAAAAATAGATTTTCGAATAATTTAGTAAAAGCAAAGTTCAGTTCTTATACCTAGTAACAGATCTTTGACAATAAATGTTTCCGTTTCCATACGTTTTTGTGCTTTCAACTCCGATACAATAATTTTTATAGGCGACGTTCATTTTAGCATTGCATAAACAAAATATCTATGAACGGCTTTTTCGATTCAAACAGAAATGGAATTAATTAGCATAACGTAGTATGAAGTCCCACTTGCTCCAAAAAAATGCGGTTCGCCAACCAAACGTTTCCAATTTGTAAGAGCTTTTTATAAAATTGGGTGACTTTCTTACTATAGAAAAAAAGGTTTTGTTTTTTATTTATTTTTTACTTCCACCACAAACAAACAAAAAATTTTTGCATATGCGATACTACTTACAGTTGCATTTCATCTTACCTTGGATAGACTGATATGTCTAATGCTCTTCGTGACTACTACGTCGATTCCACAGCATGTAATAAAAAAGCAGGCAGCTGAGAAGTAAGAAATGAAAGCTATCTGATTGATATGTCTTACACATATTCAGTTTCAATATACACTGAAGAAAAAAAAATCCCAACACCACGAAAAAATAGTTGTAGAGGAATGAAATGGCGGCAATACATTTGTGTAGGTAATTTCTTCAATTCCGTGCTAATGGGATTTTCCCCATGTTTCCGATATTTTTCTTCTGCACCAGAAAAGATTTTATCATATAATTCTTCTAGCTCGAAAGTCATACATCAATCTTCATAATCCAACAAATATGCACATTGTTTCACCATCACAAGAGGATTTTTTTCGGCACTCAAAGTAGTACAGTCTTACAAAACAAACACCAAAATGATGCTGTCATGTGAAACCTGGAAGCTGCATAGCAACTACATGTTAATTCGTAGAAAAAAAACTTAAAAGGTGACCACTGCTCTATAAGACTTGATAGAGCAAAAAATCATTAACAAAATAACACTTTTACTGCAAGTTTTGTTCTGCATTAAATCAGATGATATCGCAAACATCAAAAACCAAGAGATTGCTGTTAGTGCAAATACCCAATAGCATGCCGAAAAAATCAATTGTAATTTTATAACAAGTTAGTAAAACCATGCAATGCATTGATTATAATACGCTTTCCAACATACCAGAAATCATTACTCAAGTTATGGGAATAATGGCTGTGAAATAAATCTCGGTCCTGTGCACTGACCTTTGATCCCATTTCGATTATATTCAACAGAACCGGTTTGGTATACCTCCGAAGTAACATGATAAAGTTTTGTCGCAATCGAAGCATTTTTACGTAAGTTATGATGCATAAGGGCTATGGAATTGATCCCACTCCTGTGTCCTAACCTTTGACCCCATTTCGCCAATTTTCAATAAATTCGTCCACAGGCAAGACCCTACAACATACTAACATTTCATCCAAATCGAAGCATTTTTACGTAAGTTATGACGCATGATGGCGATCGAAGTGATTCCGCTTCTATGTCCTGACCTTTGACCACATTTCGCCCATTTTCAATAAGGTTTGTCACCAGGTGGTTTTCTACCACATACTAAAATTTCATCGAAATCGAACCTTTTTACGTTAGTTATGACGCATAACAACAGTGGAATGGATCCCGCTCCTATGTACTGACCTTTGACCCCATTTCGTTCCCTTTAAATAGGGTACCTTCCCAGGTGATCCCCTACCAGTTACTAAAATTTCATCGAAATCGAACGATTGTTACGCGAGTTATTGTGCGGACGGACACAATCACACAACGCCTGACGTAATGAGGCAGATGGGAATCGCGACCATCCCTCGCCGCAAAAGTGTGACGTCATAAAACTTTAATAGGATCCACACACAACGCGTGACCATCAACGCGTGATTATTAGAGCCGTGTTTAAAGTAAAATGTACATACATACATACATACAAGAATTGCTACTTTAAGGTGGACGTCAAGTAGTTTTGCTTCCTATACTTCCAATGGAAAAACTTCTGTACACATTTTCTTCACAATTAATGAGTTCCGAAGGATGAAAATTTGAACATTGATTAAAATAGCTTCCTTTTCATAACTTGGAATACTTAATATTTTCTGAACCATAACAGTAATTATGCAATCCAAAATTTTTTTGCCCACTGACGTCATCAAAGTACAGGTCGCGCCATCTTTTCTCTGGTTTCAACACAACCAAAGGAAAAGTTATCGATTTTTATTATGATTATGATTATGCTTTAGAGCATATTAAGTTTTCCAAGTTTTAATATGAAGTTATTTTAATCGATGTTCAAATTTTCATCCTTGGAAACACATTAATTGTGAAGGAAATGTGTACAAAACTTTTTCCATTAGAAGTGTAGGAAGCAAAATTACTTGACGTCCACTTTAATAATATAAGATAAGGGCAATGGAAAAAATCGCAATCCTATGTTCTGACCTTTGACCACATTTCGTCCATTTTCAATACGGTTCGTCCCCAGGTGGTCCCCTACTACATGCTGAAATTTCATCGAGATCGAACCATTTTTACGCAAGTTATGACGCATAAGGGCAATGGAATGCCTCCCGATCTTATGTCCTGAACTTTGACCCCACTTCACCAATTTTGAATAGGGTTTGTCCCCAAGCGCTCCCCTACCACATAGTAAACCTTCATTGAAATCGAACCATACTTACGCAAGTTATGACGCATAAGGGCAATGGAATGATCCCGCTCCTACGTCGTGACCTTTGACCCCATTTGTCCCATTTTTAACAGGGCTCGTCCCTAGGTCGTCCCCTACCATATAGTAAAGTTTCATTAAAAACGAACCATATTTACGCAAGTTATGGTGCATAAGGGCAATGGAATGATTCCGCTCCTACGTCGTGACCTTTGACCCCATTTGTCCCATTTTCAATAGGGTTCATCCCTAGGTGGTCCCCTACCACATACTAAAATTACATCGAAATCGAACCTCTTTTACGCCAGTTATCGTGCTGACGGACGGACGGACAAAGCTGGAGTATTACGCTTTTTCAACCTACGGTTGGAAAGCGTAAAAAAGAATTATCTGCTCTTACTCATAATGACTGTACGCATGTATTTTTATTGAAACAAGAAAAAAAGCACATAACCGTTCAACATAATATGATGAATAATTCTTTCTTTCATACAAAGTTTATGTACTACACTGATGGCTACCCAAAATGCAACACCAAGAAGGACACGAGATAGCCAAGCCAGATTTACTGGACACATTACAACAGATACAAAGATGAAACTGTTGAGCATACAGGCCCATGCGACTTGAGGAACACATAGACATCAATAGTTCGTGAGCCCCCATGGCTGGAAATAACGGCAGCTACACGCCGCGGCATCGAGCGGAAAAGGCTTTGGATGTGGGCTTAGGGTATGTCGGTCCAGGCTGCTTCCACACGTTGCCACAGTTCATCAGGAGTAGCAGCGGGTGGTTCTTGCCGGGCAACTCGGTTGCCGATCAGCGACCACACGTGTTCGATGGACGACATTACGTGAGAACACGGAGGAGAGGGGGGCACAACACGGGGAATACGGGGGGCACAACACGGGGAATACGGGGGGCAGTCACACCTGGTGGGCCGTGAATAATTGTTGTAAGCTGCGTGCCATGTGCGGGCGCGCATTGCCATGTTGAAACGTGGCCTCTGACCGGTCCTTTAGGTAAGGGAGGACTACAGACTCCAGAACGTCGGAGATGTAGCGGTGGCTGTTGAGTGTACCGGCAATGAGTACCAGGGTGGTGCGGGTGTCATATCCAAATGCGCCCCAAACCATAACGTCAGGTGACCGGCCGGTATGACGATGCATAAAGCAGGCGTCAAATAGTCTCTCGCCGCGGTGCCGCCACATGTGGATCTGACCATAGTGGTGTTTCAGGCAGAATCGGGATTCGTCGGAGAAGACAATGCCGTGCCCTTCCGTAGTCCAGGTGCGTCGTTAAACGGCCCACTGCCGCCGGACTTGCCTGTGCTGTAACGCCAATGGTAATCAGAGCAATGGGCGCCGTGCGACGAGACCCCGCTCCTGCGGACGACGTCGAACAGTACGTGCTGACACAGGTTGTTGCGCAACACACCCTAAATCCTGCGCTAACGTTCGTGATGTGGCGGTGCGAGCCGTCAATGCCCGCGGCACAACATGCCGGGCCTCTTGTTCGGTGGCGTGCCGCGGCTGCGGCAATCGCTCACGTTGGTCCGTCCTTCCCTCCTGCACCCACCGAATCCACACTCGCCGCACTGTGGCTGGATGTCGTCCCACACGGGCTCCAATGTCTCGGTACGATAAACCGCTGTCGCTATAAACCACTATTCTTCCTGTGTCGAACTCTGAAACATGCTGGAATGACTGCCGTATTCTGCGACGAGGCATCAGGAAGCTTCTTACGCACAGGTCCGGCAGCACAACACACTTCCACAACTTACACCTTGTCTTCTATGCACCCTTCTTCTAGTGCTTCTCGGTGGCGTGCCGGGCGCACATGATTTGCATATGCCCTGCAATGCTAATCCTTTGCATGTCCTCTCGAGGGCGACGCATGCTGCAAATTTCAGGCCAATCGGATGCTTCCTTCTTGGTGTTGCATTTTTGGTGGCCAGCAGTGTATGTACTACGCATAAATTCTTTATTTGAAAAAGTACTGTCACATGCAAGTATGTTCCAAAATACCCCTGCTAGAGACTCAGTCGGTTTTGTAAAAAAATTGATGAAAAATTGAGATGTTTGCATGCTTGTAGTTTTAAATAAAGAAGATATTTTTCACTTTAATTTAAACAGAAATGTCCCTACAGGCACTGTTATTTCTGTGTAAAATTCTTATCTACCTTTTGAATTAAGAGGAATATAATACTGACACAATGGAGAATTACATATGTTACGTTTCTTCATCGCTTAATAAAAAAATGGCAATACTCGGTGACAGGCGTAAGGCAAATTGATGGCCATCACATGATATGCTCTGAAGTGTCAAAAAACTGGATACTTCTTTAATTGGCCCTCGTCCCGATTGGAAAATGGCAGCAACACGACTGGTAATGGAATCCACGGGCTCTCTGTAGTTCTGTGGAAACAGTGCATACCATGATCCCTGAAGAGCTTCCCATAATTGCATAGTATTCGCAAGTGGTGGATTCCTGGCATTGATGACACCTTAAGCACCATCCAAAATTTTTTTCGATGGCGTTTAAAACAGGGGAGCGAAGGGGAACAAGTCATGATTCTAAAGCCTATGGAATGTTCCTTCAACCATAATCGGGCAACTGTGAATTTATACAGTAACGCATTGCTGTATTGAACGATGTCTCACACTTCGGAGTGTCGCATGGCATAAACGGTTGCAAATATGAACCCCAACGGTGGTTATGCAGCCGCCGTCGGTCATAGAGCTATGCAGACGTACGAAAGGTCCTAATGAGTGCTAGCTGAAAACACCGCATACCATAACGGAGCTACCGCCGTCCTCAAAATTATATTTTAGGCATATGGGATTATTTGTCTCGTTGGGTTGTCACACTCCTGGAGTTTGCCGTCTTCCCGAAACAGTTGGTATTATGAGTCTTCGAAGCAAGCTACGCGTTTAAAGTCATATCTAATCCAATTGCAATGTTCCCAAGCACAGGCAAACCGCACAGCCTTATGTCGAATGGTGAGAGGTGCCACCTGGTTGGGCGCTATAATTTGCGGCAATGTTGCAGGTCCGGAAAATGTTACTATGCGTACCAGACGCCGCTGTCCACTATCGTCTACATATTTTCTACGACCACAACGAACCCGTAATACAGATTGATTCTCTGAGTTTGTGTAGTCAAGTTGAACCCCTGACATTTTTGACGGTGAAAATCTAAATTTCGTGGTCATTTCCGAGATTAAGTGACCCATCGTCAGGGCACTGACCATCATACCACTTTCGATATCGCTTAAATCCTGACAAGCTGCCATCTGAACGACGAACACTGCAACTTGAGATTGCTGAGATATCTGCCTCTATATATACGTTGCTTGCGGACAATGTTATTTACCACATGTGTGTGGTGTCTTGTAATGGAAATGGTAGTGCCGTTTCCAGTCTTTTTAGCACCTCAGTTTATGTAAGCAGCAGTGATTGAACAACTGATGTACCTGCAAACTACGAAAAGTTGTTGGTGCTTACGTTTTAGTTACGTGCGTATACCTCAAAAGGCAATGAAACGACAAACATTAGGATTTGAATTTCGGTGATTTCATGCCATGTAATGTACACGCTCGAGCTCAATCCCCGTTCCATTTTCTCCCCATACAAAAATCTTCCCTGATTCAGAGTACATATATTTCTGCTACCTTAGAGTCAGTATATCCTTGTTTCATTATTTCTCACATTTGGGTAAATGAAATAAAAGCGAGAAAGCAAACAATGGATTACTACAAAAATGTCAAAATATTATAGAGGACGAAATTATCGGAACTTTATCACTTTAAAAGTACGAATTTACAATGAACTAGACATGAAAGCACATGCGAAATATCAAAAGTATATCATGATCAAATTTAATGTAACGATTACTCTTCGATATTTGTGTGCGATTTGTTAACCGCATATGCCAAGGTGCAACTTGAATTCAGTCATCTGAAATAAAAGAAATGTTTTTGATAAATTACTGTAAGAACACTCCATATCAAATCTTTGGAAAAAAATCCTAAAAATGCGTATGTCAATGCAGTTTTGAAGAGTGAAGTATTTAAGAAATGTCATGAGATAAAAATGAAGTTCTAAATATTTCGATATACAGACGGCCTATTAAAACAATTATGTTTAATTGTTTGTTAAATTATTTTAACAGAGTGGTTGTTCCACTGGATTTGTACATGCATGCTGATGCACTGAAAACCCATGATGAAGCAATGTGAAGACGTATAAATAACAAGTAAACGTTCTGGTTTGAAATTCAAATCAAGTATTTCATCTGATATCGATACCTCTTTTGATAGGGTGCGAAGAATGTAACTGTGTTCCAATGTTATGATTTGCTTGAAGATGTAATACTTGTGCAAAAGAAAGTTATGTCTTCAACATTCCATCTTTTTGTCGACGGCAGCTAGATGATATGTATTTTGACACATATCATCTAGCTGCCGTCGACGAAAAGATGGAATGATCATTTGACACATTTGTACGAAGTTACTGTTTCATCTATACGATTGTTCACCGCATTCAATCGTCCTCAACTGTGTATTTTGAGATTTAGCAATGTGGAGTGCAACTTTGCAAAGGTTCCAATCAACACGAATCAAGCTTGCAAAGGAGTGTATTCTTATGGGATTCCTCACCAACTGTTAAGACTTGAATGTCATCCCGAATTACCTCTGTATTCGTGCGACTCCTCTCTCGTGGCGCGAAAACTGCATACTACGAAATGCTGAGAAGAAACGACTCACAAGTGCCATTAGAAGTAAGAGATCATTTATTGATTTTCTTAGAAGAAAGTGCTATACTTCGTACGAAGAACTGTCGGGTAGTGAACATCCAAGTACAATAGACCTTGTATATACCATTACTTCAACTTTGATTGAAAACTCAGTGAGGTGGTTGGTCAAAACCCATATAGGTAAACTTCGTTTCCTTGTTGACCGTGAGGTCAGAAATAGAGATGTTCACAACCGTAGACGTACGGAAGTGAAATTTCAACTTCAATGTTGTTAGCCTCAGCAATTATGAATTAAACGAAGTACAGCGTAGAGCTTTAGAGAGAGGAACTAAATTAGCTTATCGAAGACATAAGGTTAATGTCTTTCAGGCTGTACCACAAGTATAATGTATCATCAGAAATTTACCTGAGGCCGAACAAGACGTTGCACGCATACGAATTGACAGACTACTACGAAGAGGCAAACCGCAGCAACAATCTAACTCATCCCAGACGTATAATGAAGAAAAACAGCAACTGGCTGTATTTAGAAATAGTAACGAAATTTCTATTTTGGCTGCGGATAAAACGCCTCAGACGGTCTTATTAGACAGCTCAAGGTACAGGGATATAATGTATGAAGCCATATCTTCTATTCCACACAAAGTAGTTGAGCGTGAACCAAACAAAGCAACATGCGCAGCGTTAACCAGATTGAAGAATGCTTATAATTTTGCTGAAGGCTTTTGTAAAGCATTTATCCCCCCACCTGTTGTCGTGTGCCCGATATATTTGGGCGTATCAAACTACATAAAGAGGGGCTACCCATAAGACCTGTGGTAGCGGGCTACATTAGCCCTACCCGACCACTTGAAAAAGCTCTTGCCCTATATTTAGCTAAGTTATCTGAGAGCTCCTCTTATTCTGTCAAAATCTCCACTAGGGCAATAGAAAGAATCAGAATGATTCAGCCACATACTAGCCCTTTCATACTAGCCTCTCTAGATGTGGTTTCACTGTACACTAACGTACCTGTAGACGCCACTCATCTTATCATTGAGGCCAAACTCGGTGATGTTGATGTTCCAACTTCCGAAATTTCTGCCATTATGAACGCACTTAGTTCAGTTAAACAGCGTTCATACTTCAAATTCCTTGACCGAATCTTTTTGTAAACTGAAGACCCACCTATGGGCTCCCCAATTTCCAAAGTGTTGGCATAAATTCTGCTACAATACATTGACGACGACATCCTTGTGTTCTGGCCTCACTCAGAGGATGACTTAAATCAATTCGCCGACGCACTTTCGTCCGTATTTCCTACCATCGGGCTCACTCTCTTTACCTTTCTAGGATTTTCGTATAATTCATGATGCAAATACTAATTCTCTGTCTTTTTGTGTTTATCGAAAACCAACTGATTGTAATAGTCTTATCCCATATCGTTTGAAGAATGCGTGAAGGCTCTTCTAATAAGAAAATTATCTGCTATCAATTTTCTTATTAGAAGAGCCTTCACGCATTTTTCAAATGATAGGCATTTACAGTCTGAGATCAATGTCATTTTCAAATTGGCGGATAAACATAGATACCCAAGGATGATGGTTAACAAATTATATAACAGAATACTAAAAGAACGAACCATTAATCTGAAGCAAGACCCGAGACCTAATAAACGGTACATGGGAGCATTGGATCTTCACCCCCATATCAAAAATGCACTATCTCGTATTTGTTCAAAACATAATATACAGTTTGGCACCCGATCACAAAACCTTCTATCATCTGATAAAAAAGATCGAGGAACAACTGATACCATGAGCAAATGGGGTGTATACAATATTCCACTACAGGACCCTGCTACAGGAGAACACGTCAGCAATTATATAGGCTCAACACGTAGGAGCTTGGGTACCTGTGTCTATGAACATAAATACGATATACGAACCAGTAGTAACAATACGGCATTATCAAGGAATGTCGTTAATGAAATATTACAACCAGCAGACTGGGCGAACAGTAAACTACTGAACACTTTAATGTATACACACTCGCTGAAGTTTGTTGAAAGCATGTATATTGAAGCCTTGGAGGACAATTGCTTCAATGACTACACACCTACGGACATTTCAAAAATTTGAAAAGACCATATTACCAACTTGAACTTTAAATTACAGTAGTAATAAATTAAATCTTATCAACAATTTACCAATATGACAATAACATTCATTTGTAACAAAATTTCTACTTAACCCTTTAAGCGGCTCGAACGAAATAACTTGGGGTACGTTTCTGTGGCCCATAACGGCTGGCACGAAATAACTCGGGGTACGTTTCAGTAGCCCATAGCGGCTGGCACGAAATAACTCGGGGTACGCAATCTGTCCACTGCCCAGCTCACCCGAGTGACCTCGAACACCGGATAACAGTGAACATTGCATTCCCCTTTAGCTTTGTTATTCCAATTGCTCGTTTACGGCGACGGTTGAGGCTATTCCCTTCTGACTGATTACCTGCTAAAAGGGTTCGGACAATTGCACTGAATCTAAAAGGAGAGACGTTTGGATGTCATTGCAGTTTCTACATTTGTCTTGGAAAGATAAATTCACGAAGCTTGAACTGTAGTTATGCGACAATTAAAACTGAAGGAAAATTTTAGAGTATTTCAGTAATTCTCTGTAATCAACTTGGAAAGAAAAATATTACTTTCGGGAACACAATCTTTTAATTTTAAAATATTTAATTAACGCAATTTGATTTAAAGAAATAGGAAATCCACTGTGAAACTGATTTTTCGGTTTGCAACAGCAACCTAAAAATAATTGAAATATTATGACGTGATTTTTTTTTTACGTGAAATTTCTCATTAGGTGGTAATGAAAACAAAATTGAAATTTCAAAAATTACTTTATTTTAGGATTTTTCAGAAGTGCTTTGCTATTTTAAATGAAAACAGCAACGATTTGAACTATTAGTGATAACAGATAGTTAGATATAAGTGTGAGCAATAAAAAGTACATAAAACACACAAGACACAAAAGCGATTTTCTTTAATTTAGCAGGAGGAAATAGTAGGTCGGTTGTCAATCAGCATGCTTTGTACGAAGACAGTTAATCTAATTCTTTTGAACACATATGATTTCGGATTCACAGAGATGGAAAACGGTTAGCTAGAAAAAAATCGCGCTATGCTTGCAGAAGTCCAGTCAGACGATCATTCATTGTATGTTATTTAGAATTCAATAATATTACAAGCTATGCTTATCAGAAAGCTTAATATCGAGTTGCCCATAGTTGGATTTTTTTGAACCTACATATTTTGAGGAGCGAGATTAGACGGGTGTAGGAGAAGTGGCCACCGGAGAAGTGGTCACCGGAGAAGTGGTCACCGGAGAACTGGCGACCGGAGAACTGACCACCAGGAGAATTGGCCACAAAATTTTTAAGGGGTCGTATAAAAATTGCGTTTTTGACCGCTTTATGCCCACGACCTCCCGAGGTTGGTTATCTGAGTCATATAAAGTTTCCGTAATTTCGTCTTTACTTAATTGCGATAATTAATGTAATTTTTTTATAAAAAAATGTTTATGATCTACATTTCAACAGAAGATTTCAGGGTTTTCAAACTACAAGTCTGAAAATTATCTGAGCGCATGTGCTGACTCAGGAAAGTTGTCGGAGGGGGTGTCCAAAAGTGTAAAATATAAAGCATTTCTCGACCCATCCGAAGATTTTCAGCATTTACAAGCTACAACTCGACACATTATCTGAGCGTATGTGCCTACTCTGGAAACATGTCCGGGGGGGGGTTAATACCAAAAGTGCAACATATGAAAAATTTCTCGTCCGATCGGAAGATTTTTAGCATTTATAAGCTACAACTCGGAAAATTTTCTGACGGCATGTGCCTACTCAGCATACTGTCGTGGGGGGGGGTAATACCAAAACTGTAAAATATGAAAACTTTCTCGTCCGATCTGGAGATATTCAGCATTTGCAAGCTACGTACAACTTGAGACATTATCTGAGGACATGTGCCTACTCTTCAAACCCTTCGGGGGGGGGGTGATACCAAATGTGTAAGATATGAAGTATTTTTCGTCCGATCGGGAGATTTTCAGCATTTACACGTTACAACTCGACATATTATTTTATCTGAGCGTATGTGCCTACTCTGGAAACCTGTCGGGGGGGGGGTTACAAAAACTGTAAGATATGAAGAATTTCTCGTACGATCCGAAGATTTTCAGCATTTACAAGCTAACCCCCCCCCCCGACAGGTCTACTGAGTGGGCACATGCCTTCAGATCATGTGTCGAGTTGTAGCTGCTAGATGCTGAAAATCTTCCGATCGGACGAGAAATTCTTCATATTTAACATTTTTGGTACCCCCCACCCCCACCCCTACACACACAGGTTTGCTGAGTAGGCACATACCCTCAAATAATGTGTCGAGTTGTAATTTGCCAAAATTCTGCCAATCGGACGAGAAATGCTTCATATTTTACACTTTTAAACATAACCCCCCCGCCCTCCCCCACCGACGGGTTTGCTGCGTAGGCACATGAGCTCAGAACAGAAAATTAGTCGAGTTGAAGCTTGTAAATAGTAATATCTGCCAATCGGACGATAAATTCTTCATATTCTACACTTTCGGTTTCTCCCCCCCCTGCCCCTCACATACACAGGAGTAGGCACATGCCTTCAATTATTGTGTCGAGTTGTAGCTTGTAAATGCCAAAAATCTCCTGATCGGAAGAGGAATTTTTCATATTTTACACGTTTGGTGTTAACCCCATCTCGCCGACAGGTTTCCAGAGAGAGCACATTCGCTGAGAAAATTTGTCGTGTATGCAGCTTGTAAATGCTGAAGATCTCCCGATCGGAAAAGAAATGATAAATTCTTGATATTTTACGCTTTTGGTATCCCCCCCCCCACACACACACACTAGTTTCCTGAGGCAGCAGATGCCCTCAGACAATTCGATTACTTTGTAGCTTGTAATGGCTGGAAATCTCCCGATCGAACCAGCAATTCTTTATATTTCATATTTTAGGTTTTAAGACCCCGCACCCCCACCCTACAAGTTTCCTGGGTTTGCTCATACTCGCAGAGAATTTGTTTGGTAGTAGTTTATAGAAAAATATCGTGAATAAGAAAATACGAAATTACGGACATTTTATGTGTGTCAGATAACCAATCTCGGGGAGACGTGGCAACGGAAAAATTTTGTGGCCAGTTCTCCGGTGGCCACTTCTCTTGGGGCCAGTTCTCCGGTGGTCAGTTCTCCGGTGGCCAGTTCTCCGCTTAGTCTTAGCTCTGAAAATCATGGAAATGTCTAAATTTCTTACTGAAAATGAAATATTAAAAAAAAATTATGAACAGAAGTTGCTCAAGTAGTGGGGAATATAGCCACACGAAATTTGTTTATGCAGAACAATTTTATGGCACAGAAATTGCAATGCGTCCAGTTCTCCGGTGGCCAGTTCTCCGTACCCGAGATCAGACTGGATTAGTTTTTCATAAATACAGTCATGTAAACACTTGCATTTATTTTAAAAACAGCCAACGTCTCCTAATGCACAATCTTGTGACTGTTATGTTTAATCCGATGTGAATAACGAATGCGCACAGAAATATTGCTCACAGAAAAAATCGCACTCCTCAAAAATAAGAAAAAAATGCTGATGTCTTGAAAATAAGATAATTGCTTTCTTACGCCTGTTAGAAACAAGAGGTCATTTTTAATTTCATGAAGAAATATCTTGATTTTAACTAAGCAATCGACAAAACTAGTCAGATCATTTCCTCTGCTTAACGGCAGAACTTTACCTAGCATTACAAGGAAATTGAACAGTTCTGAAAATTTCACAACAGTCTTGTCGAAGAAACTCAGCAATTTCAATATCTCGTAAGTGTGAGCTTGCAATCAAATGTTATTAAGAAGCAAGAACGCACTGAACCTAAAACGCTTACAAAATTCCTATGCCTTGCACTTTTCAACAAATTTAGCTTTTACATTGGAGTTTTAAGGTGAGGTGTATTCAAATATACATTCTAAAATTGGAACAGGAGAAGATGCCTGTATGAACAAAAAAGACCTAAGCTCTTTTTACGACGTTTTCCGTTAAATGCTTGATATTTCATTTTTGTATGCGAATGACAATTACCAATAAAAAAATTGTGCTACACATGAAACCCGTGCAAAGCCCCTAGGCTTTTTCAGCAGAATTTGTGTTACAATCATAATGCTTGATATGTTTAAATAAATAAGAAAAAGTGATAAATAGATATCAACACATCAGTCATCGGATGTTTCAAACAATATATCAGTCATCAGGTGTTTGTTTCTCCCAAACTCTTTAATGCCACACTGCAAATGCCATGCAGTCACTGAACTGAGAAAACAAAGAGATTACTTAATTCACCTTCGTTTTGCTGAAGACGTAGTCATTTTTGGAACTGGCACTTCAGAACTGCAGGGTATATTCCAAGAACTTGCTGACAAGAGTGATAAAGTGGAATTAAAAATGATCTTGCAGAAGAAAAAACTGATGTACAAAGCAAATTTTGAAGATATGAATCTTTTTTTTTTTTGGTGCAAATACGATGTGGATGGTAAGTCAGATAATATCCGAAAACTTGAAAATTTCGTCGTCCTGCTGCGGGAATCAAACCCGCGTCTCCTGATGAATCGAACCCGCGTTTCCTGATGAATCGAACCAGCGTCACCCGGATAGCGCCCGAGTCTATCGGCGAGACGCGGATTTGATTGCCGATCCAGGACGACGACTTTTTAAAGTTTTCGGATGTTATCTGACTTACCATCCATGCCATATTTACACCAAAAAACGGATTCACATTTTCCAGATTTGTATTGTATGGTGTAATCCTGTGTTCCATTCATGATGTACAATGCTTTTACAAGAAATAAAGAATTACTGATTGATAGGGAGAAGCTGGAGTTAACGGATACCTACCTTCACCTTCCATAGTAGATATCAAGCGATGGTCCCTTTGATGAATAAATTAATCTGCGTATAAAACTTGATCGAAGTGCTTTTGGAAGAAGCAGTGCATTTTTTGACAGCAGTATGCTATTATGTTTAAAAAAAGTGTTTATAATTAATGCTTCCTTCCAGTGCTTACATATGGAGTGGAGACATTGAACTTCACGAAACAAGTTAGTAAAATTATGCAATGCATTGATTATGATACGCTTTCCAACATACCAAAAATCATTACCCAAGTTATTACTCAAGTGATGAGGATAATAGCTGTAGAATAAATCTCGCTCCTTAGACCTAACGTTTGAACCCATTTCGATTATATTCAACAGAACCGGTAAGGTATACTAACGGAACATCATGATAAAGTTTTGTCCCAATCGAAGCATTTTTACGTACGTTATAATGCATAATATATGCGATGGAATGGATACCCACCTTTTGTCCTGACCTTTGACCCCATTTCACCCATTTTCATCAGGGTTCGTCCCCATTTGGTCCTTTACCACATACTAAAATTTCATCGAAATCGAACCATTTTTACACACGTTATGACGCATAAGGGAAATGGAATGGATCCTGCTCCTATGTTGTGAACTTTGACCCCATTTCGTCCATTTTTAACAGGATTCGTCCCCAGGTGGTCCCCAAACACATACTAAAATTTCATTGAAATCGAACCATTTTTACGCGAGTTATCGTGCTGACGGACGGACAAAGCTGGAGCATATACGCTTCTTCATTCTACCGTTGGAAAGCGTAAAAATGGCGTCAAAAATACGGACAACTGAAAAGTAGCTTGCTGTAACCAGGAAAGAAAACAAGAGGATCTCATGAATAAGGAAAATGACATGAGTGTAAGACAGCTTGATCAGGGTAAAATTCCTGAAATGGCAATGGGCTGGATATATCGCCAGAGGGACGGACCTACGATGCAGACCTGAAATTTTAGACTAGATTCCACCGGACAGGAAAAGACCCAGAAGGAGACTGCATGGGAGATGGATAGATGAAATTCGAAAGCATGCGGGATGGACATGGAGGAGACTGGCTCGAAACAGATCGTTGTGGAAGAAAGTTAGGTAGCCCTTCATCCAGCAGTGGATGATAACGGTTGACAATGATGATATGGGTGCAAGAGAAGTGGCCACCGGAGAACTGACCACCTAGAGAACTGAACACAGATATATTAAGTGACCGTATAATAATCGTCCATTTGACTGCTCCATGTAAACATTCCCAGTTGTGACTCATAAGGACCCTCATAATTGTGTGTTCCTTTTAATTGAGATATTTAGTGTATTATAGAGATGTGAGATTCTTTCTCAGTTCTTTTTCCTGTGTTATTACTATGCCGTTTGTCCCAAAAGTGTAAAGTACAAAGAAAAAAAGAGCGGCAATTCTGATCTTTCTTTTCTTTTTTTTTCTTGTATTGAAGGTTTAGCGACCACCGTGAGCAACTCCATGGGCTACAAGCTGTCGTCCGTTCTTAATTTAGGGCCACTGATTCCAGGCAAGGGAGCAGTTCCATGATATCAGAATGATCTCATGTTAGTGTAGAATAAATCAGAAATCAGAATGTGTGGCCCCGTGCTGTAAGACAAACGCAACGTTCACTCATGCCTCACCGGGTGGGACTCGAACCAGGGCCCTTCACGGACGAATGGTCATAAAACAGCGTTTAGATCACTGCGGCACCGGGGCGGCATTCTGATCTTTGCCAGAATTTGAAGGTTTTCAAAGTACAACTCGACAAAACCTCCCCCGACACACACACACACACAGCGTTGGTGCTGTAGCGGCTTGAGTTGTAGTGACCATCACGAAATTGCGTTAATGCGATTAATTTGTTTGTATTTCAAGAGAGTTCAGTTTTCTCTGTGCCTCCAATTTCCGGTTTTGAATTAATTTTTTTTTTACCTTTCAGCATTGAGAAATTATTTGCTAGCGAAGAAAATTAACAAAAGAATGAAAATACAAAGAAAAACTGGCATACAGTTTTTCGTTGAACACAGAGTCCCCCCCCCCCCCGATGAGTCTTCAACTCCCACTCCCTCCGGTTTTGAGTCCTGGCAACGGCTCTGCAGAGACCTTTTACTATAAAAAGTCCAATTCCTTAGGACCCGAGCCATTTAAATATATTAATCCCCAGTGCTGTATGAACAGCACTTGGTAGGGGTCACACACCAACCAACTACCATAACAGATCTCCGAAAAACTGAAAGTAGTATAAGTGTTTCCATAGGCAGATAATTCATTTTCGATTTTTTAACAATTGCGGAATTTTCAATAATATAATATTTCGGGATCAAACAGTTATATTGAACACTTCATTTCTCTTATTTAGCGAAGTTTTCTTTGATTTCTCACACTTCAAAGGGAAAAAAAAATTCAGAATTTTTTTTTTTTTTTTGTTAAAACTTTTCGATTATTTTGGGAAAAACATGGAAGAAGGGCATTTTGGCTACTCATGCTAATATTGCGAAATTATGAACATGTGTTCGACAGATTGTATTCTTTTGGTGGCATCTTCATCCTGAAAATCAAATTATTTGCCTGTTTGCCGGTCAACTAGCGGGAGAAATTAATTTCTATCAATGTTTTTTTCTTTTGAATTGTTTTCGTCCGCTGAGCCCCCGCCCCTTCTCTCTGTCTTTGAGCGTTTTCAAAAGCTGCTTGCTTTGATGATTTGTCATTTGTAACTATCCAGTGTGTCTTGGAAACTACCTGGTTCATGAAAAACTCTAGAAATTTATAAAAACAAACGTGAGACATCCCTGTCTGTTTCTACAGCCACCTCTTTATCCGAATTACGGAAGACGTCCGCGGCAGTCCCTTGTTATCTACTGATTCTAATCTGCTCATACAATATGCGCTGTCTGTTTGGTTTTAGGGTAAGTCTTGCTTCGTTCTCTCATAGGCGCCTCTGAAAGTCCTTGGAACCAAGGTGCTGGCGGACCAATTCTGGGTTTCAAAAGCATTGGTATTAACGTATTCGAAGAAAATCCGCAGAACAGACTATCTACCGCTGCTGCGGCGAAGTATAAAGTACCTACAAGTAAAGGCGCTCCACTAAATCAATCAGATACACATTCACCAACTACAGAAGAATCCAGAAGATTACCCTTGAGAATCAATTTAATATCCTTGGTTGGTTGCAGTTCGTTGGGTTTCAATAAGATTAGCAGAGTTTAGCTGCTTTGTTTGGTTGGGGAGAGTTCAGTAGTAGCCAGAGACAAATTCTTTAAATAGGATTTCACGCAAAAGAGTTGTGAAGTTCTCTTGCTGTCAGTAAGTACCTGCGCCCTTGAAACACTTTACTTTTTTTCAGCGTTGCGAGTAAACGACTGCATTGGCAATTTTAGGAGCTTTTTCTGAAAATATGGAGGATATTTCAGACCAGTGATAATGAGTACAATTTTTCAAATACAAGCTCTGACAGTGAAGATTCCGATAGCTCTTTCAGTGAAAGAGATGATATTTCTGATGCCCTGCAGTGGTGGGTGCAAATTAAATACAGGTAACTTTCCTCCTGCTCCACCGAGATTCAATTTCACAGCTAACCCAGGCGTAACATTTGTTCTAAATCACCCTACAGATCCTCTAGAATTTTTCCAGCATTTTTTTCACTCGGAAATTTTAAACCTTATAGTGGATGAAACTAATACATATGAAGAACAATACTTTGAAAATCGTGAACTAACACCTCAATCTAGAGCAAAAAGTTGGGTAAATAGAAACGAAAAAGAGCTGAAGGTACTTTTCTCACTTATCATCTTGCAAGGAATTTTAAAAAGCCTCGGGAGTTCTTACATTGGTCAAAATCCCCAGTGCTGGAGACGCCATTTTTCAATAAAACTATGACGGAAAAAAAATTTAGTCTAGTTATGAAGTTCCTGCATTTCATTGACAACGAATCTTCGGAAGAAGAAACTCTATCAAATAGATTGAAAAAAATCAACAACATTTTCCATTTCCTCGTTTAGAGGTTTAAATCTGCTTATGTTCCTGAACGCGACGTTAGCGTAGATGAGTCACTGCTGCTTTACAAAGGTCGCCTCTCCTGGAAGCAATATATTCCAACAAAAAGAGCAAGGTTCGGGATTAAATTTTTTTTGTTGTGTGAATCCTCCGCTGGATATGTTTTTAATGCCATTATATATACAGGTAAAGAAACAGATTTTAATGATAAGTACCAGAATTATGGATTAGCTACAAAAAGTGCTATGTCTCTGATGGATGATTTGTTAGGCAAAGGATATTGCCTGACTGTAGATAATTTTTTCAATTCCCCAGAACTTGCAGATATGTTGGTATGTCATCATACAGATGTGTACGGCACTTTGAGAATGAACAGGACATATTTGCTAGATCTTATGCGGAAAGAGAAATTGAATCGTGGCGAGATTATTGCTTATCAGAAGGGTAAAATGTTAGTTTTTAAGTGGCAAGATAAGAAATCAGTGTCGATGTTAAGCACAGTTCACAACATTGAGATGAAAGAAATTGTAAAAAGTGGAAAAGTGTCAATAAAGCCACTGGCTGTATGCGAGTACAACAAAACCATGGGAGGTGTCGACAAAATGGATCAGTGTTTATCACATTATCCAACAAAACGTAAAGGTCAGAAGAAGTATTACAAGAAAATTTTTCGACATCTCTTGGATTTCAGTTTATGGAATTCTGATGTGTTATACACAAAAGTGGGCGGAAATCTGGATCATTTAAGCTACAGAATAAAATTAGTTGAACGAATCATTGAAGAAAATTTCCAAGAAGTTTCACATTGCAAAAATACGATTTCTCGCAAAGTTCAGAATCCCATGAGATTTAAGAGCCGACATTTTCCTTCATTCATTCCATCATCCGGCAAAACGTCGTCCCCAACCAGAAGAAGCGTGGTATGCTGCCACAGAATGAATGAAAACGGTAAGAAAGTTCGCAGGAAAACTCGATATTATTGCGAGGAGTGCAATGTTGGGCTTTGCCCAGCCCCATGCTTTATGATGTATCACACAACAATGTAAAAGTATTTTTCTCAGTAGATAATAACATACCATTCATTCACATGTATAAAAGAACGAACTTCCGGCGTGAGGAACTTAGTGAAAAGCCTAGTGACTTTCTTCGTGGATCCTCTAGTGAAGAAATTTTCCTTGACAAACTTTGAGCGTAGGTCTACAAGTATCCTTAGTATAAAAGTCGTTGGTGTGTTTATCCTTTTTTTATCAATGTATTAATTAATTTGCATGCAATAGAATTAATACTGAAATTGAATTTGATAAATTAACCATTTTTTATTACAGGTAACCCCTTCCCCCTTCCCTCACCAGAATGTAATCAGCTAACTTGTTAGAGAGCTTTTGTCGGTAGATAGGCAATATGTATTTCCCTTAGGAGCAAAACATAAGTATTTCATTTTTTTGTTCGCTTTGTTATTTTATCCGGAAAATATTTTTTTAGGTTTACTGGCACGACATCACAATCAGTTAGGATTGCATGATTTTCGGGAATAGGGAATGAAAGTCTCATCTACCTTTTCCTCTGAGCGCATAAGAATAAACCGTAACTTTCAATTGTTAACTGATATCTCGCCCTCTTCCTCCGAGTTAGAGTGCAAACAATCACTAAAACAAGTTTTATAATAATGATACGAAAATATAAATAATTTATTGAAACTAGACACGCCTTAACTATTCATGTGCACATACCCCACTACTCGTATCATATTTCCAGCTCGCGACACCGTATAATGTAATATAAATTAGACTAATGAAAATAAGAAAACTCGTTGGGATGCTTCATGTCTTGACGTCTTTCTCAAAAGATATAGTTTGATCTACATATGTAAAATAAATCGTTCAGGAATACTTTTGGTATCGTAACAGAGAAGAACGATATGCGCCCACCAGTTTACCTTGTCAGGATCACAGTGTTTTGATTGATTTAATGGTTTTCTTACTCTCAGAATACACTAATGGTAAAAAAATTTATTCGAATTGGAAGACAACCCCCCCCCCCCCCCCACGCACACACAGAATGGAGGTGCAAATCAATTAATTTCGTGTACGGCGGTTTCAAACATTAATGAACAATCCTAAATTTTTATAATGTTGATTTGAAACAAGAGTTCACAATTAAAAATTCCTTTATAGTATGAAAATATACTTCTGCAACTATATTGCAAGAAGAAAAAGGGCACCTTTTCTTCAGTGCATGCTCCGGTAAGGTCCAGTCAGCACAGCATCTACTATTCTACATGCTCAAGCTGGATAATCCAATTTTCTTCTTTTCCCTCCACTCTTGGTGGATGTCTAGGTAATTGGGAATCGCGATTTTTATTTTCCTTTTGATTTTCTTTTTGTTTATTTTAAGATTATGGATTTTCCGTTAGAAACGATTTCATTCTCCAATCGTTATAGCACCTTTATGATTTTAGTTGTTGTGAGGATTAATATAGGAAGAATAGTTTGAATTTTTAAGAATCTTGACTACTTGGAAGTCTTGTGATTACCTAGTCAGTTTTTCTCTCAGGATGTTTCTCTCAACAGACAGTGCACGGAAGTGTTCTTTAATCTTTAACTCATAAATCGAAATCATTTATCTGCTAACGTGGAGGCCCTACTAGAAACAGTGAACTGTCGCTATTGACGACGTCATCTCCTTTCGAAGTCATTGCTCAAAGACCCCACACCAGCATAATCAAAATTTATTTCTCTTTCAGAAAAAAGAATGTTCTTCTCAGAACAACTAAAAGGGTAAGGGAAAGGGGTTTGAGAAATAATACTACTTAACGTAACTATTTTAGTTTTATTTCTGTACAACATTAATTTTTATTTTTATGTACTTGTATTTCTTATATTTAGTTGCATATATTTTTTATTTAGTTCTCACGTATTTCTAAGATTTAGTTGTATGCGATCATCATTAAACTTTATCAGTTCACTGCTGAATGAAGGTCTCCCCAAGTGTCCTCCATTGTCCACCTTTGGGGCCTGTATATTTCGTAATGCCTGTAACAGATGCGTCACCCCTTTCATTCAGCATTGTGTAGAACTAGTTAACACCCTTCAAAATGTCCCATCTGTTTCTTGCTAGAGTGCCGTCAATTCTAAGTGCTATAGTCTGTTTTCTTTCTGTATTGAAGTGACCTTTGTTTCTTCACGCTTTGGTTGTTTTCAATATTTTTCACTAATTCAGTGCCTTCAGTGACTCTATCGCATTTTTTTGCATAATTCTAAATATTTCATTTTTAAAGTCATATCCCCCACCCTTTATTTGGCATCAGCCTTTTTTCTGGCTTTGATTATAGACCCACCTATTTTGAATATAGATATATATAATATATATATTAGGTTTAGTTTTGTGTATAGAACTACCTTTTTTGCATATAGGTACGTACATGTTAGGTTTAGTTCTCTTAAATGTAAATAACCTTAGTTTGTATGGGGAAAAAGCGCGTATCCATGGGGTATTACTCTTAACGCTTTCTACTTTTTTCTTTTTTTAGATTGTATGGGGTCTTCTGGGTATTGTAAGGGACGGGGGATGTGGCTGGAGATCAATCCCGGTATTTTATTGTATCATTAAATTTCTGCCCTGATACATGATCCTGCCACGTATGCCTCGGTAACGGAATCTAATTATGGGCACTTCCGGCAAAATCTCCGCAGCTATCACAATTTTTTTTTCTTAAGGTTAGGTTGCACCAACATTTCTCAAAAGGCCTGCAGCAAACCTGCGTAGCTCAGCCGCGATAGAAAAAAAAACAACATATTTTTATTAAAGCTGGAAAATAAGAAGGCATATAACATAGGTATTAAATGTTTTCAACAACGTTATTTTGTAGTAAAAGAGGAGCAAGCGATTGTAAATATACTAACTAAAATCGTTTAAATTAATGAGCCAATTACATTTTTATAATTCAATGAGAAATATGGACTTGTTTACTTCTGTAAAATTGTTTATTACGTATTAAAATTGCAGACAAACACACCCATAATCAAGAGAAAGAGGTCACGATACCGTTTCTCATTTTTAATGTTGGCTAATGCAGAAAATCTATGCTATCGAAAATACGTTCTCGAAAACTGCAGTCGTGTGGATAGGGCATTTTCTGATAATACTGAGAACTCGGTTTTTTCCAAATTGCAAAATTGAAGTAGTGTTGTTTCTTAAACTTGAGTTGAAAGGTTCGATCAGCCTGATGTTCTGCAAAATCTTTTGACTCTTTTAACGATCCATGTTCTGTGTCTGCAGTAGTAACGGCAAAGGGATTCCGGATCCAATAGCATTCGTTCACACTGAGGCACGCAGGTGTGTACTGATAGTCCCCGCAGCCTCCGCATCGCGGGGAGTCCTCACGGCTAAGACGGCCCCTAACCTCAGCAGAAAATTTTACAAATTTTTTAGCTAAAATTTCATATGAGGAAATAGCCGGGAATTTAGACGGTAACTTTGAATGAAGTATTAAAAAAAGTAATTTTTTTCAATAAGTATGTAAAGTATTTTGAAATAATTTTTGCTGTTTAAGTTTATAGAAACTGGATGACGGGAAAACAGCTACTCAAGATAACTTGATGCCCTTTTACCAGTCATAGCAATAGTTGCTATACATGTATATTAAATGATATGAAAGAAACATTACTTCAATGAAATAAATTTGTATACCAACGAGGATAGGGAATTATATATTGCAGTCGTTTTCACATAACCACGTATCCTTCAGAACATAATGAACTAAAATGTATTCTTCGTGGGGAATTTTGACTAAGTGCAAATCATTGTGACATGATGTTAAATGTGTTTTTTAAATTCGAGAGTACATAATTTAAGAAAAGAGAGAGTGTGTATGTTTGTGTGTGCTAAATTTCTTAATTGTTACTTTCTTATTAATTTATGTATTATACAGAGTATTTCCACATAAATCGAAAAAGGTCCTTAGACACTTCACGCGGCTGTTACGTGTTTTATGTGCGTGATCACAAGACATTTCAAAGAGGATGGCCTTGGTTCTCTAAATGTATAAAGTTTGCATACGATTAACTTTGGGACAAGAGTTTTGTAGTATCTTGAATAAAACTACAGCTATTATTTTAATTTCAACGTGTGCAGTTGTGTTGCACACAATAAAGTGATATAATTTTGGTTTTATGAAAAATACCTGTAGGTTCCAAAGAATTTGAAATATTAAAACGTTCTAAGAACCTAATTAATAATATGGAATTGAAGATTTATTTAAAACCAAGCCCTGAGACGTTCTATGGATGGCCTAGATGTCAACGTTCGTGGCTACCTCGGAGAAAGCTTCGATTGGTTCGATCCCAGCCTGGTACGAACGCTCAAACCACTAAGTATCCGCCGTGCGTCGGATGGGCACGTTAAGCCGTCAGACTCCGGGTATTGGCCCCCTGGTAATAAATAAGGGCGTATTTCTCCTCCTTTCTACCTCGCTTCCGGGTCACTTTCCTATCGGGCAATCTAGCCCAAATCTCATAGCTTCCTATTTCTAAGGGTTGTTTAAGGCCTGGGGTCAGGCACTCCTTTCCTAAAATCCTCTGCATATGATATGATAGGATGTGGGTAAAAATACCCCCTGAAAATAATACCCTTCGAAACTTAAAAGCGGTAAAAATACCCTCGAAGGAAATACCCCAGAACAAACGATTCACTGTAAACTCCAACACAGGAACACTGATGTGTGGCAGTGTTACGGTGTGGCAATTTAACGGCAACCCTGCCACACATCTTTCAGCAACTTGGAAAATTGCCACGTTTTTTATTAAGGGCCCGGGAACAAATTGCTGTTTCTCCGTAGAACACTTTGAAAGTGTGACAATTTTTATAGTGGGGCAGTTTTCCATATACACTGCTGGCCACCCAAAATGCAACATCAAGAAAGACACGAGATAGCAAAGCCAGATTTACTGGACACATAACAACAGATACAAAGATGAAACATTTGAGCTTACAGGCCCGTGCGACTTGCGGAACACGAAGACATGAGTAGTTCGTGTGGCCCCCATGGCTGGCAATAACGGCCGCTACACGCCACGGCGTCGAACAAAAGAGGCTTTGGATGTGGGCTTGGGGTATGCCGGTCCAGGCTGCTTCCACACGTTGCAACAGTTCATCAAGCGTACCCGCAGGTGGTGCTTGCCGGGCCACTCGGTTGCCGTTCAGCGACCAGACGTGTTCGATGGGCTACATATCGGGAGAATACGCTGGCCACGCTAACACTGGAACCTAGTGGGCCGTGAAGAATTGTTGCACGATGCGTGCCACGTGCGGGCGCGCATAGTCCTGTTGAAACGTGGCCGCTGGCGTGTCCTGCAGGTAAGGGAGGACTACAGTCTGCAAAACGTCGGAGATGTAGCGGTGGCTGTTGAGAGCACCGGCGATGCGTACCAGAGAGGGTTGTGGGCGTCATATCCAATCTCGCCCCAAACCATAACGCCAGGCGACGGACCGCTATGGCGATGCATAATACGGGCCTCATACAATCTCTCGCCGCGGTGCCTCCACACGCGGATCTGACCATCGTGGTGTTGCAGTTGTTGCAGGCAGAAGCGGGATTCGTCGTCTGACCATCGGTGTTGGTGTTTCAGGCAGAAGCGAGATTCGTCGTCTGACCATCGGTGTTGGTGTTGCAGGCAGAAGCGAGATTCTTCGGAGAAGAAAATGTAGTGCCATTCTGCAGACCAGGTGCCGCGTGCAACGGCCCACTGCCGCAGCCTTCGCCGGTGGTGTAACGTCAGTAGTAATCGGAGACATGGGCGCCGTGCGACAAGTCTCCGCTCTAGCAGACGACGTCGAACGGTACGTGCTGATACAGGTTGTTGCGCAACACACCATAATTCCTGCGCTAACGTTAGTGATATGGCGTTGCGAGCAGTCAATGACCGCTGCACAACATGCCGCGTCCTCTCGTTCGATGGTGTGCCGCGGCTGCGGCACTCGCTTATGTCGGTCCGTTCGTCCCTCCTGCACCCACAGGGTACTCGCCTCACTGCGGCTGGATGTTCTCTCACACGAGCACCGATGTCTTGGTACTATAAAGCGCTGTCGCGATAAGCCACTATTCGTCCTCTGTTGAACTACAAAAAGTTTTGGAATGACTGCCGTATTCTACGACGAGGCATCAGGAAGATTCCCAGGCATATGTCCAGCAGCACAACACACTTCCACTACTTACACCCAGCATTCTGTGCACCCTTCTTATAGTGCTTCTCGGTGGCGTGCCGGGCGCACGTGATTTGCATATGCCTTGGAATGCTAATCGTTTGCAAGTCCTCTCGCGGGCGACGCATGGTTCCAATTTCAGGACAATCGGATGCTTTCTTCTTGTTGTTGAGTTTTGTGTGGCCAGCAGTGTATATTCCGAATTAAATGTGGCAGTAAAATAATTCCGAATTACAATTTATATGTTTCAGTTTTCCAAGGTGTCTAACGAGGGGAAGAAGCTCTTCTGTTTGTCTGAATATTCATGCCGGTTCATACGAGTTTAGCGCAACTGGCCACAAAAGTTCCGGGGGAGGACTATAAAGATTGCCATGTCTATGCCTATATTGAGATCTGAATTGGGAACTCCAAACGAATTTCGAGAAAACGTTCCATGTAAGCCAAGCGAGAATTGGACTTTAATTTGAAGAAATAGAATGCCGAGTACATGAGGTACACTTGGTTTGGGGGATGCCCTACCCCCGACTTTCATAATATTATATTCTGGGCCGCTGGAGTCTGTCAGTGTATCCAAGATGTTTCCCTTGAAGCGGCCGTGAGATTTGAGGGGGGATTCACCCAAAATGTTAAAATGGACGTAGAGCTGTAAGAACCATGCTTTGTACAATGAGTGGCTACTTTATTATGACCACTCCCTGAGTACTTCGTTGGGCCACCTTTTGCCTTTAATACTGCGTCAAATCTTCGTGGCATGGACTTCACGAGATAGTGATAGGTGGTTTGTGGAATCTGAGACCATGCTTGATGAATAGCACTTTCCAGGAGTGTGAGATTGCAGAGTTGTGGATCCAGCTATCTGATGGCTCGTTCAACTTCATCCCACAAATTCCCAATAGGGTTGAGAACTGGAGATTGTGGTGGCCACTTAAGCAAAGTAAACTCCCCGATATTTTCCTCAGACCAATCCTGTACAATACGAATACTGTGGCAGGACGCATTATCTTGTTGAAAATAGCCATCGCCATTGGGATAAAGCATCCACATGACAGGATGCACTTGGTCCGGAAAGATGTTTAGATATGATGTGCCAGTCAGACGTTCATCAACACGAATTAAATGGCCCAAAGCATGCCAGAAAAACATTCCCCAAATCATAGCGTTGCCTCCACCAGCATGAAGGTTTGTAACAATGCATTTGGGGTCCATGCTTTCGTGCTGTTTCCACCAAATTCTCTCTCGGCCATCGGCATGGTGCAACTGAAAACGCAAAATATCCGACCACATGATGTGTTTCCAATTATCGACTGTCCAATCCTTGTGCTCCTGTGCGAACTGGAGACGTTTTCTCTTGTTAACTGCAGACAGCAAAGGTGTTCGAACAGGCCTTCAGCTGCCATATCCCATCCAATGCAGTGTACGGCGAATAATGCGCGCAGAGATCATTTGAGGGGATCCTTGATTAAGATGGTCTGTAATTTGCTGCACTGTTCTCCTTCTGTTGTCTCTTACCAGTCTGGACACTCTCCGTTCCGCCCGAGCTGTCACTAGTTGATGACGAACACACGGTGCACATAGAGACCCAGTTATTTGGCTGACTGTCCAGTCTTTAAACATTTTAACAGCAGCTGCTCTGGAACATTTCACGAATGCTGCGGTTTCGGCGATACTCGCTCGACGGCGCCTAGCTCCTACAATCATTCCACGTTGAATGTCCGTCAAATCGCATTTTTTACCCATCTCGTCACCCAAAAATCTCTGCTGCTACCATCGTAAGCACTAAGCTTTCTATTTTTATACTAGCCTCGCCCTCTGGCGGAAACAGCGAGCAGTCATAGATCATTTGCTTAAAACTGTCAGGTGGTAATAATAAAGTGGCTACTCAGTGTATAATGATTCTGTACATGACCACGAATTTTCAGGTGGATGGGGTGAATTCACGCTCCCAAAAGGTTCTAAGAGCGCAGAAAAGTGTTTCAAGGTAAGGGATTTGCTCGCAATTTCTATGTTTCATGTTGTGTTTAGTGGTAGACTATGTATGCAATTCCCCGCTCTCCCAGAAATTTGGTGAAGTCTGTAAAAGGGATACGAGCTGCATGCTTTGGAGGACGCTACCCCCAACTTCCGTAATTTTGTATTCTGGACCTCTTGGGTCCGTCAGCGTATCCTCGATGTTACATCTGAAGAGCTCTTAGAAACTAGAGGAGGGGAGTGAATTCACCCACCCTCCTGAAAATTGGCGGTCGTGTACATAATTATTATATAAAACATGGTACTAATGTTTACAGCTCTACGTCCAATTTAACATTTTGTGTGTCCTCCCTCCCAAAGCTCACGGACCTAGCGGACGCTTCAAGGGGAACATCCTGGATACACTGACAGAATCCAGCGGCCCAGAATATAATATTACAGAAGTTGGGGGTAGAGCCCTTCCCAAACCAAGTGTACCTCGGATCCTCGGCAATTTATTTCTTCAAATTAAAATACAATTCGTGGTTGGCCCACATGTAACGTTTTCTCGAAATTCGTTTGGAGTTCCCAATTTAGTTTTAAATATAGGCACAGAAACGGCAATCTTTACAGCCCCCCCCCCCCCCTTAAACTTCTGTGGCCAGTTGCCATAAACTCGTATGAACCCGCATGAAAATTCAGACAAACAAAAGAGTTCCTTCCCCTCGTTAGTCACCTTGTAAAACTGCCATTTTTAATTCGGTAATTTAGAGAACTGCCCCACTGGAAAAATTGTCACACATTCAAAGTGTTCTTCGGAGGAACAGCAATTTGTGCCCGGCCCCTTAATAAAAAAAACGTTGCAAATTTCCACGTTGCTGAAAGATGGGTTGCAGGACTACCTGTAAATTGCCACACCGGAACGCTGCCACACATGTGTTCCTGTGTGGCAGTTTACAGTGAACCGCTTTTAAGTTTTCATGGATATTTTTATGTTTACCTATAAGATATGGTCAGATCGTTTCCCGGAAAACAGCATAGGTAATGAGTGGTAGGGAATTCTTGGTACCCCTTACACTTCGGGATCCACTAGAGTCCCCCCCCCCGATCCCCTACGAAGGTTTACAACTGTCATCTAGCTACAATTAATGCAGTAACTAGGGGCAATAGAAATATTCTTTGACAGATATCACATTTTCGCCAGCTCGTTTCTGTCTTTTACAAAACTAAGAGAGGAACGGCATGCCCAATTCAAATAAATATAAAAATAATTAAAATATATTTTGAAAATTTTTCTTTTTTTTAACTTGGGTGTTGTTGGAATAAGTTCATTTTTGTTCCTTCATCTGAGCAATGGACAATAATTCTTGGAAGGATGGGGAAAAGGGACGGACCTTATGGGGTTTTTACCCGGGTGTGCGCCACTCATAACACAAAGTGGTATAAAAACAAAAGAAACTTCATATCGATATATTTGGTTTTAGAAAAATATAGATCACAATTATTTTGAATTTAAATTTAAATTTTATAAATATAAACTTTTTGAAATTAAAATAATTTGGAAAGAGTAATAATATGTTATGTGAAAAACTTTATTCAAATATTCAGGGGGTGTTCTTGATAACGGAAGTTGAAGGGAACGTGTTTTCCTGTCCACACACGATTCAACCCCTGTGGTTAAATCCAATATATGCGAATGTAAAAGTTTTCTTATTTTTTTCCAATGTAGTGTGCATCACTGTCTTTACATGTTAATTCTTTCTTTTCATTTTTCTTCCGACCGACTCAGCAAGAATTATGTTGGAAGAGACTGGCCTTCCTCTTCTCGATTTGGGTCACAGAATGGAGAATAAAGGACACTTGATGGCATCGTTAATCTCTGTCACAGGCTTGCGTTCCACCCGCTGAGGTGAGAAGGGGGGCAGCAATCGCTAGGTTGGAAAAGCTGAAATCATGTCGCAATGGGACCAGTTTTTTCGGAAGAGGGAAGTGAATTTGGAGGCAATACGCGTTCAAGCTTCGGGTGGTTTTCGGCGAAAATTTGTTCCCTTAGACCGGCCACTTAAAGGGTTAATGTGAAATTGCTGTATGGGAATTGTATCTTTTGTTCCGAAGTAATGGCAACAGTCACGACACACGTGACACTCAAGATTATTTCCTATAGTGCATCGCTGCGCTCCTATAAAAAGCTAAGCGAGTGCTGAATTATCCCTCTGTTCCACCTGATGATGGGATGAATGTTGCTCTGAAAGTACTAGTGGGGTATTTTAATCTGTAAATAGTTTCATCTTTTATTAAATAACGTACCAAGACGGTGAAGTTTTTATTTCATTTGACACAATTGCACGAAGTTACTCTTTCATTTATTCATCTATTTCTAAAAGGTTTATTGCAAATGATAAGAATTAAAGCAAAGCTGCCGGTGGCACGAGTGTATTGCTATAACTAGCAATCCTTCTGGGTAACCAATGAGCACAAATATAAGAAATCATTGCACACAGCATGTAACATTATAGCTTGCCTTGACGTTTTAATGTGAGCAGCAATAACATATTGGCACATACAACCGATTTCTGAAGCTTTAAATGAAAATATTTGTATAATTTAGATATTCCAATAGACCAGAATTAATTACCGTGATTGTAAGGGTCGCCCGCAATCGAACTGTCAATTATGAATTTATGTACTTTTAATATTGTGATGAACACGTGCGGACGAACGTTTCATTCCGCCATTTTGTTGTTTCAGATAAGAACTGATATTCTTCACCACCCACGTGGTACGACTTTAATCCTATGGGGGATTAAGAGAGGCGTGCATGAACACCTGGGGCATCTGACCTTGAAGAGTCAGCTGCTCGAGTGCTTCTGTTAAACAAGTTGTCATACTGCTTTTGTATACGTGCAAGGTTGTAATCCCCTGCGGGTATCCGACGACATTCCTGAGTACAGGTATTTCACGTGCTGACCGGGAAAACCAGTTTTTCTTGCGCATGCGTGATAGAGGACAGAAAGGGCGAGGAGGATTAAGTGAGACAGTTGAGCTTCGGTCGTCAAGGAGAGAGGGTCCTGGTTTGGACACCAGTTTGTGACGGAAGGACTGGGTTATCGCAGACGTGCAGCGTGGTGAACGGGAAGGAGGATTCCTTCGTCCACCGGGTATCGTGGAGAGAATTGTGGAAAGGTAGCACGTGGTCAGCACGGGAACCTGAGCGGAAAGTCATCGGAAACCCGTGAAGCAAATGTTATCGGAATAATAAAGTCTTGTTGTTGTTTTTATTTCCGTGTACTGGACTGAGTTTGTCGAGGTAATTATTCTTCTACACAAGGACCCCTTCAGCCGCCTTGATAGCCAGATTGTATAGTAAAGGCGAGGCGGTAGCTCGCTTAACGGCGGGAAAGAAAAGGTATTATCTAAGCATTGATATGTCTGGCCCTACAGTGATATTCGAATATGATTTGGCAATTGCCCCTATAGTAATACGAGATAACCGCTAAGAAACAGAGAATTTCGTAAAGCTTTCAAGTATCTGGTATCCTGTTTCGAAATATGTTAGAAGCTATGAAGAAATATATTTCAGCGATTTCTTCATTTGTCAAATGTATATTGTCTGAAATAGGTGGAATGAATGAAAACGATGGAAGCGTTTCTGTTTGAATTAATGAATTGTGAAACTTTAACGTTAAGGTGGCAGATCGGCGAAACAAAATGAATTTCCAACAATTCCCGCTTTCGAAAAGTCTCACTGTGTGGTAATACCTAAAGAGCTTACAATATTTGCCAATAAGAAACAGGGAAACATTTTTGTCACTTTTTTGCCTGCCACGTTCTGTAGTTCACAAAAGAGCAATGCTTCTATGCAATAAAACAAGCGAACTTTGTCAAAGGTACTCACTTTTTGATCTAGCTTGAAATTAACGAGAAAAAGACAATCTCCTGTAGATTGTACTCTGATATTAACAAGCTTCTGTTGATTCTCAAGATCACTGAGTATTATGAAATCCGAAAGACTGCGCAGGAATAATGGGTGAAAATTCTTTGAAATGTTTTTCTTAAAATATTTCCGGAGAAGAATATTGTGTCTGTATTTCTAACAAAATCTGCTATATCCCAAAAGGATTTCTAAGATATGGAAGTAAAGAATAACGTTAACCTATTTTTTCAATTCGTATCAGCCAAATATTTGCGTTATGTGCGTCACAAATAAAGGGTCATAAATTAGGGAAACAAAGCTAAACAAGTTGCGAATGCTCTGTAGGGAAAACAAGAATAGTTTCGCGTTTGTTAAACATTTTACTGCTTTTTCAGAAGCGCAAATAAAACTATTGTTATAGTATATTAAAAGATCAGCGAAATCTGACGAATTATTCCTGCAATATACAGAGAGTGAGTCGAAAGTTTTGCAATATTTTGATCACATTATGTCCTCATACGTACACTTACGAAGAAAGCTGAGTAGTAAAGAATCAGTTTGTCAACATACCTTTGTTTCAGCATCAAAAGGTGAACAACGTGTTTATTTTACAAAGGAATGTCGACATTTTAGATGTTGTTCGGAATTTCGTGGAGCTAAATTACAGGAAAGTAAAACAGACGATATTTCCTATGAAGGGTACAAGCTGCATGTCGAACAACAGATGCACCAAACAGTAATGTTTAATTTACCTCAGTTTTGTTTGTTCCTTATAACACTTTCTAAAATGATATTGTTCTTATATCTTATGTTTAAACTTTTATTGTAATTTTGGTTTTTGTATTACCAAAACTGTTGTTGTGCAAATAAGTTTTTAACAGCATAACTATTTTTAGAAATAAATTTGGGATTGAACGTTCTGGTGGTCTAATATGTTGGTAATGCAACTAGAAAAAAGCAAAACTATTACGTCTCTTTTACCTTGACGTTAAAGGCCAGAAGAAACTTGTTTTTACGTCGCACCTTGTTAAATTGCAAGCGATTTAGCATTTGAATTCTCTGAGATTAAAGTTACCTCCCATTTCTCGAAACATGAATTTTCACAATATTAGCTGTTTCTGCAGCAGATTTTGAAAAATATATCCACATAAAGCCCGAAGTGTTAACAAAAGAAGCAGTGCCTTTGAAACGATGCTTAGACGTCTTCACGCAATTGAAATTCTAGGTTGTACTCGTAGAACTGTGTTCAGAATTACTCAAACTACGCATGTCCAAGTTTTTCAGATATCCGTGTATTGACAACGGTTTCAACCGTTCACATGTAATTTACAAAGAAAAAGTTAGTCGTTCAGCTTTTTATGAGATTTCAATTTAAATATAAATTTTTATTTAGAGAAAGTACTGCATAACAGCTAATCAAAAAGTTAAATATTAAATAAAAAAATCAAAGGTTAATTATAATTTTGTGACTAAACATTAACTGGTCTTAATTAACTAAAGAACACTCAATTATCAAAAATAGATATTTACGTAAACAGATACAGATCTTTGAAATTAAAGAATCTTCGTAGCCAATATTTTTATTAATTCCAATAATTGGTTTGATTCCGTTTTATTTAAAAAAAAATGTATGTTCTACTTAGCATTGTTATAAAAAAATATTTATATGCTTATTATTGTTATTTTAAAATTGCTGTATTGCAACACTGATTAACAGAGCAAACTATCAGAGGTTATTTATAACGTAATATGAAATTTCACACGGCACATTGCTTACCTGCGGTTGCTTCGTTTTGAAAAACGACAGGCTGGTCCTAATGATTTAGCTAAGCGTCGTAATACCCAAAAGAATTAAAGTTATTTTGTTTGTTTGTTTTTTACGTTTTAAGACGTAACTAAGATTTTTCATCAAGCAGTCATTTTGGAGAAATTTGTTTTGCCAAAATTTCGAAAAGCCTTAGAAATTGAATGCATTGATTGAATGCAACGATTTTCAAAGTAAAACTTCACAGTGTAGATATTGAACAAAGTAATCCTTTGACAAAAGAACATTCTATTGAAATATGACTGCAAGCCTAGCAATGTTAATATAAAAATATACACACCTCTATGCATACGTTTGGCTTCATGCAAGATTAGGTAAATGGTTTTTATTTTCTATTCTCTTTTTGTTTCACGATTTAGCATAATTTGGGACTACTGATTCCAGGCAGGGCAGAGAACCCATGCTTTCTCTGGGATTCCAAATGGAGCACATTCAGAGGAACGGACATCAAAACCTAACAGAGTGGTGGAAATTATTCCTTATCGCTTTCACCAAGTAGGTCTTTATGCACGTAGATCAATACTGTGTGTTGCTTTAATCGCGCGACACCGTACGACCAGGCCCTAAAAACTGGATTTAGGAACACTGTGTTTGGTAATACTGTATGATAAGTACAGTTAAGGTATCTTCTCTGAGGAGTCGGGATCCAGAAACACGTCTGACAACCAACGAGTTCTCTGAAGGGAGCCCTGCACCTGAAATAATCCAGCTTATGTGTAAGAAACATGATACTACAGTGGAAATTTATGGATGGCCTCGGACGTTAGGACATGTACGTCTTCCAAAACGTCATTCTGACGGCCCAGAGATCAGTAGCGTAACCAGCACAACGCGCGACCATTCTCTCCGCAAGATTTACTTCAGCATCCATAACGACAGTATTATTCTTAGGATTTCGAAGAAGAGGGAGGATGTGTTTTTCGCGGTGTGTGGGGGCAAGGGGGAGGTTAGGAAATGAGAGAGAAAGCATGGAAAAGTATAAGGAGTAGCTAGAACTCCGTAGGTTTAAATTTTTAAGAATGTTTTGAAACAGGAGCACATAGTAGAAGGTTATCAATCAGCCAATCAGGATTAACACGTTACGTGCATCGATGTATGAACATGAACATTAATTTCCTCGCAAGAAATGAATTTAACAAAATTCATTTAAATGATGAAAGTTTATAACTATGAGACTTCATAATCACAAATTTTATTCTGACTTGCTTCCGCAGTGTTTGGTTTTATGAAATGTCTGCTTCTAAATTTCGAACAACTGATGTGCTAAACAACTCATTATTAGTTTCATTAGAAACGGCAGTTGAGCTAAATATTGACTCTGCGGTAGGAACTGGTTCCGTTTTAGACGTTTCTTCGCACGATGTTTTCTTTCTTTTTTTTTTTTTTTTTTTTTTTTTTTTTTTTGACTTTCGCCGATATTGTGCTCCACTAGGACGGTTTTGTGACATTTTGCAAATAGATGTCATTCCCTCGTATATTAAACATTCCACACAATGGATGAGATAGAATGCTTAGTATGAGGAACAACTAAAAGCAATAGCAACGTAGAAATATTTTGTACAAAATTAAAATAAATCACTGTAAGAAATCACCGTCATATACATGACAGTTCGGATGATGTTATGAATACATGTTGGCGCCTGTCGTGTCGTACGTAATATTATATGACTGACTGTTTTTTCACATTCTGCACTAGGAATTCACATGTTGCCTCGCATTTTTTCTCAACAGCGTGGAATAAGGGATATTGGAGAGCGATCGTAATATTTACACCATATTTCAGAACTATGGTAATATAACCCGGAGCTAAATAAATACATTGCTGGAAACCCTAAATCCAACACCAAGAAAGACACAAGATAGCAAAGACAGATTTACTGGACACATAAAAACAGATACAAAGAAGAAACAATTGATCTTACAGGCCCGAGAGACTTGCGGAACACGCTGACATCAATAGATCATGTGGCCCCCATGGGTGGAAATAACGGCCACTACACGCCGCGGCATCGAACGAAAGTGGCTTTGGATGTGGGCTTGGGATATTTCGGTCCAGGCTGTTTCCACACGTTGCCACAGTTCACCAGGCGTAGCCAAGGGTGATGCTTACCGGGCCACTCGGTTGTCGATCAGCGACCAGACGTGTTCGATGGGCGACATATCAGGAGAACAGGCGGGCTACGGCAGCAGTGGCACCTGCTGGGCCGTTAAGAATTGTTGCACGATGCGTGCCACGTACGGGCGCTCATTGTCCTGTTCAAGCGTGGCTGATGGCAGGTATGGCAGTTAAGGGGGGACTACAGGCTCCAAAACTCGGAGATGTAGCGGCGGCTGTTGAGTGTGCCGGCGATGCGCACCAGAGGGATACGGGTTTCATATCCAATTGCGCCCCAAACCATAACGCCAGGCGTCGGACCGGTATGGCGATGCATAATGGAAGCGTCATACTTTTCTCTCGCCGCGTTACCGCCACACATAGATCCGACACATCATGATGTTGCAGGCAAAAGCGGGATTATTCGGAGAAGACAATATCGTGGCATTCTGTAGTCCATGTGCGGCGTTCAACGGCCCAGTGCCGCCGCACTCGCCGGTGGTGTAACTTCAACGGCAGTCGGAGCAATGGGCGCCGTGCGACAAGTCCCCGATCCTGCAGACGACGTCGAACGGTACGTGCTGATCCAGGTTGTTGCGCAACACACCCTAATTCCTGCGCTAACGTTCGTGACGTGGCGGTGCGAGCCGTCGATGCCCGCCGCTTAACATGCCGGTCCTCTCGTTTTGTGGTGCGCCGCGTCTGCTGCAATCGCTCACGTCGGTCTTTCCATCCCTCCTGCACCCACCGAATCCATACTCGCCTCCCTGTGCCTGGATGTCGTCCCACACGTGCGTCGATGTCTCGGTACGATAAACCGCTGTCGCAAAAGCCACATTTCGTCTTCTGTCGAACTCCGAAACTTGCTGGAATGACTGCCGTATTTTGCGACGAGGCATCAGGAAGCTTCCCACGCACAGGCCCGGCAGCACAACAACTTCCACTACTTTCACCCCACCTTATGTGCACCCTTCTTCTAGTGCTTCTCGGTGGCGAGCCGGCCGCATATGAATTGCATATGTCCATATGTCCTGCAGTGCTAATTGTTTGCATGTCCTCTCTCGGGCGACGCAACTGCGAATTTTCTGGCAAATCGGATGCTTCCTTCTTGTTGTTGCATTTTGGGTGGCCAGCAGTGTAGCTTCAATGTGTTGGACATCCAGTGTTTTAAAATGAAACATGACATTTATTAAGGCAAACATAATTTTTTTTAGATAAAAATATTAATCTTTAGGTTATTTATATATTTTTTTATTTTTTTTTGTGCGTGCTCAGATTTTTTCATAAAATTATAAGTGGCAGCTGCAGCACGCCCTTTCGTTTCAGGTATAATGAAAAAAGAAAGCACAGTGGCCATATTTTTGTATGTTGCTTAAGCGTTTGATAAATGCCCACATGATGCAATTTTTTATAAGCTAATAACACATGACTTCCCACTTTGGATTACACATTTAATCAAATGATACCTTAACAACAGAACATTATGTGTAAATATTAATGGGAAGAAATCAACAAAAAAATTGAAGCTGGTGTTCCACAAGCCAGTGTACTTGCATCTACGCTATACTCTATTTTAACTTCAGACTTTCCCAACTTTAATATCAGGAATATAACTGCAGCTTTACACGCTGACGATACTGAATTTTCTTATACTTCCAAAAAATAAAAATCAAGCAACATTTCTGTTGCAATACTATGTGGAAACGCTGGAGAAATACTTCCTAGATCGGAAAATTAAAATTAACACTGATAAAACCCATGCAATTATGTTCTCACATAGAACCTATAAATATAATCCTGACTTCGAAATAGAATTGTATGAAAAAAAAAATATCTTGGGTGAAAGATGTTAAATACTTTATCCTTATTATGGATCACAATCTGAATTGGAACAAGCACATCAAAGAAATCCTAGCCAAAGCTCTGAAACTGAGAGGATGTCTCCAACCCATAATGAAAAATAAAATGCTAAGCAAAAAAAAAAAAAAGAAAAAAACTTTGTTTTGGAAAGCCTGCTTCCGCCCTGTTATTACGTATGGCTGTCCTATCTGGGGTAACTGCAAAAACCAGCAAATAAATAATTGTACCTCTTTTCAAACTAAAACCCTACGTATGATGGTTGGACTTGATGGAAGAACCTCAAACAATGATATTCGTAGCATGTTAAATATTATTTCTATTCACTATACAATGTGTATGAGCTAGTTAAGAGGTACTATTAAAAAGCTAAAGATCATCCCAACCCACTTGTCAGTGTAGCTCTTAATCCTGACTTTGAAATTTCGGAGGCCCTTAATCCTGACTTTAAAACTGTTAGTGGTACTGACAGATATAAAAGGCCGAAAGTTATTTTGAATAAAGTTCCTGAAAAGAACCCAACTCATAGCTACCCTTGTAGAAAAATTACTAATTGGGACTAGAGAGATGAGAGTATTCTTCACACGGGTAAAGAAAACAAGCACTGGGACTAGTGTATTGTGGGTATTCTTCACACGTGTGAAGAAATTAAGCTGCTATTAAAAGTACCAAACTCTCTACAGCCAATGGGAAAAAATGTTTTCCCTGATTGGCTCCTGCGTAACGAGGCAAATTGCTGACTCCTACCAGAACACTGAGCAAACGAAAATTTCGTTTTATCAGGTGCCTAACATTAAAAAAAAATGAAAACTGTGTTAATAATTTTGTTTTGGAGAGAACTGGGTGTTACTCTGTGGAATTTGTTTGTGTGTGCTGTCAGTTTCATTTCAGGTTCTCCTTTCCCCTGTCCTTGCTTCGTTTTCTGCGACTGGATGTTGTTTGCTAATATCATTGCTTGGTGTGTTTTGCTGCTGCAGGTAAGTATTTAGGTTAGTTTACAACATCACTACTTAATGGGAAACCGTATGTTCCTTCTACTCTAATCCTTCCGTTGTTTTCTTTCATGCTATCCTATCAGGGCACACCGCTCCCACTTCTTTTTATTTCCTTTTTTCATCTGCCAAAATGCGCAGCGCCCTGTGGATTCGGGTCTCTAAACCTAAGTTAGGAATTGATTGATTGCCCCTTCGTTACATGCGTCCCACAGCAGCTGCGGGGGTGGTAGCTACGCCACCACACCTGGGAGAAACACAGATGGATTGATGACTGGAGCGCATGCGGCCACTTGGCTTGAGAGCAATGGGAAATCAAGCTGAGTGAGAATCAAAGTGTGGAATAAATATTTCCGATACTTTTCATTCCTATGACATTTTTAATAAGGTATTTTTCTCATATTTTCGCCATTTCAGAAGCACGTATAAAACAAAACCGTGGGTAATAAATACGCGTATAACGGGGGATTACTGTGCAAAAAATCTCCGTTTCACAAGAAAAAGGTAATCCATTAAAATGAAGTTCATCTGAACCTTTCTTCGTTATAGCGTTGCATTACGTAGGATGATTTAATTTACAAACTTATTAATTACAAGCTTACGTAAAAGAAAACTGCTCACTTCAAATTACTTACATGATTTTGATTTTACAAACTTATTAAAGACTATAACTTCTTAATCTTCACTCACTCGTTTAATAAACACTTGTCCCTGGCCTTATGCGCATTTAACTCGAAAATTACACTGGATATAACAATATTCAATTCCTCTTATTGCAAAACGGGAAACTCTCCCTTTCCTCGAAAGATTTGTTCTAGTCCCATTTGACACGGCTGAACCAAAAGATGTTGTTGTCCGCAGGTTGCGTCAGTTGGAAGTTTCCTTAAGTGCTGCACACTTCATCGTGCACACACCCTAATGTGATTGTGCTGGGATAGCTCAGGAGAAAGCGTTCCTGGTGAATCCGAAACCCACGCCTCATGAGACAGCTATTATTTCACGTTACAATTTCTCGGATCAGTCGTTTTGGCCATTGTCATCCTCTGTCGAATGTTCAAAATGCTCCTCGAGCGGTTCTGTTTTATACATACCGCGCACCCAGCAAAGGGTTAAACACTTTTGACGACAAGCAGTTCTGTTAAAGAATCCACAACCTGATTAAAATATATATAAAGAAACATATGCAGCTGTAGAAGTGCAGATTAGACGTTAAAATGCAAAATTACATAAATGGGCTCAGGCCGAGGTATTCATTTCGAACTCCAGGCTATGGAATTCCAATCGTTCCCTGTGCGGTTACAACGCTGCTGTCATCACAGAAAGATCAACATTCACAATCCATAGAAAGCTGTTACCCTATCTGTTGAAGGATTATTAAAGGTAAGAAAACAAAACAAAGCCTATGCACTTAGACGCAAAATCAGAAAGTGATGATGGCATGAAGAAATGAATATTTCAAAATATCATGAAACCTAGAGGAAGAAAATCACGGGAAACCAAAGGAGCAGCAAAAAACTGTAGAACGAATGCAAGTCACTAATTCATTGTCTTGGTAAAAATAGTAAGTTTATGTCAACTAAGAATGGAGGTGTCAAAAAGCGAAAGCCGGGTCAATAAAGAGCAAAGGATACCGTAATGCATTAAAGAAAACTAAATGAGAGTAAGAATACCAGTTACTCCATGGTAAAACGAGTTCTGTCCACGTTAACTTCAAACTAGACGGTTTCCGCAGACCAACGTGTTTAAGAAAGGAAGAAGAGTTGAAGTTCCTTATGCAACAATAAGGTCAAGTTGCATCCCGTACCTAAGAAGAATTTTGAACAAGTTTCACAGTTTGCGCTGATTTTCTGTAGAATAACACGGAATCTAAGATGAATAGATTAAATGAAGAGGGAAAATGATGTACTTTACCTGAAAAAAAAGGAGGCGTAGTTCGGGGAAAGACGAGACTAGGTCGAGCTTCTGGCAGGAAGAAAGTAACAGCCCGGTGTGGTATGAGGTGTAGAGAAATTTAGGTCATCAAAGCGTTTCATGAAGGGAAAGCAGGAGTCAAAGCGTTTCATGAAGGTATAGCAGGAGTCAAAGCGTTTCATGACGGGAAAGCAGGAGTCAAAGCGTTTCATGAAGGGAAAGCAGGAGTCAAAGCGTTTCATGAAGGGAAAGGAGGAGTCAATGCGTTTCATGAAGGGAAAGCAGGAGTCAAAGCCTTTCATGAAAGGAAAGCAGGAGTTGTAGGGTGACAAAGTGGGCATACTCATATTTGAAATCTAAAATCACTGGACCAAAGTGTCAGTTTGTTTACGGAAGGATGTTAAACTGATAAAGAATGGTTATAGTTGGAATCTTTGAGCAAGAAAAACCAGTTCATATTCTGTGCTTTGAAATAATTCAACTTTGATGAGCAGAGCTACACACTTTTGTTTTAATGAGCAGATTTTTTATATTATGTTGCGCTTAACCCATGATTTCTTTTTTTTTAATTGGAGGTTTAACGACCACCGTGAGCATTTCAATGGGCTATAAGCAGTCGCCCGTCCCTAATTTAGGGTCACTGGTTCCAGGGAAGGGAGAGAGCCAGTGCCGTAAGACAAACATGACATCCATGCCTTACCGGTATTCGTACCCGGACCCCGTTCGGACGAATGATCAGAGGCCATCGCTTAGACCACTGCGCCACCTGGGCGGCACACATGACTTCACTGGCAATTTATGTGTTCGAGCTTTAAATGTATATTTAGGGACATTTTGCAAAACGTGGGTAAATTCTAAAATTAAAGAAGTTTACACAAAAATGCGAGTTCACAAAGTTCAAAACCATAACCTCAGCCGAACAACGTTTTGGTTTAGAGCTCACATTCAATGAAACGGAAAAGTAGCTCGATTGTTTCATTTGCAGATGAATAACCGACAGAGATTCGCCTTTTAGAAACGGGTAAATGATCACGGCTCTTTGCTCAAGCTTATCTCTCAATAAACTCACATTCTATTACAACCTGTAAAAATAAATTTATTCATCACAATCGTATCATAAATTGTGACAATGCTACACAAAATAATGAACTTTTGAAAAAAAAAAAAAAAAAAAAGAACAGAATATTGTACTACTATTGGCCCACCTGAATAATAATTATGTTTGATTTGCTTTTGTGAGCGTCGAAGTTGCATTCGAAGAGACATGAACCCAGAACTAGCATAAAAATGAATATTACGATAACCATTAGAAAATTCAATTTAATTATGTGACCTAGGGTGTGAAGCAGTAATCTTGAAAAACCGTGTTAGATAAATAAATAGCCCACATTCCTAAAAAGCAGTAGAAAGTAATACGTGTTCTCAACCGAAAAAAACATACAATCGGTGTCATAAAAATCAGCGCACCAAGAAAAACGTGCGGTTAACGCGAAACTCAGCGAATAGCTACGGGAAGGACAGGCATGCGAACAATTAAAGATTCGTGCGATTCCGTATGTCCGCGCGTCCAAGACCGGCGCTGCAATCTCAATCCTTGCAGCTGATGAGGCGCGACGCAGGGGACTCTACAATCGTCCCGAAGTACACGGCAAGAGTCAGGTGAGATTTCGAAGCGATAGGTATGCCGAGGAGAAGCCTTAGATTTGCGTACGAGCAAGTAAGAGAGTTTGAACGAAGCCGTATTGTCTACACGAGAAAGGCAGGGTGACCGGCGTGCCATATCGTCCGCCATTCGGGTGAATCGGACAGTACTGTGTGATCGTGTTCGGCGAACTGGCTCTGGATGACCCAAACACACCATCAGCAGAAGGACCGTGGGATCGTGCGAGCGGCACGTACGGATGAATCGACGTCCTTGTCCAATATCCAGGGACATGTGGCTGCTGTACAAGGGTCCACTGGGTCCGCCAGAAACATTTCCAGACGCCTAGCAGTGGCGAACCTGTACTGACGACGGCCCTTACGTTTTCTGATACTAACACATGAGCATTGTTGGCGATGATTGAAATTTTAACAGCAGCGAGCAACGTGGAATTCTACGAAATGGCGACGTGTAGTTTTCAATAACGAATCCCGCTTCGGGATGGGAACAGGCTTCCACCGTGTCATAGTGTGTAGAACCTCAGGTAAGCGCTACCATGCCAACCTCAAGGTAGAGTGGCACACGTCCCGAACTGCAAGCGTGTTAGTCTAGGGAGCTATCGCGTATGACAGACGGACTTCCTCACAGATGTCCGACGGACGTTGACAACCCCCGCTACGAAGAGGAGATCTGCTCTACAATGCTATGCACAGGAGATCAGCGCTACAGCGCTACGTAATGAGATCCTGCGACCCCATGTGCTGCCTTTCTTGGCGAGGAGGCCCAAAGCTATTTTTCAACAAGATAACGCTCGTTTGCACACGGCTTTGGTTTACCACGACTGTCTACGTCATGCTGTGATGCTTCCGTAGTCTGCCAAATCGCATGATCTTTCACCCATCGCGTGCGTGTGGGACCCGATGAGATGCCAGATGTATCCATGTACCAGTGTTCTTGATTTAGGGCTTCAGTTGCAAGAAATGTGGGCCAATCTGTCCCAAGATAGCATACGACATTTCTTTGACTCTATACCGGTCCGTAACACGGCATGCATCTGAGCACGAGCGAGGCGGTCCGACCCGGTACTAATTCTGAGCCGATTGTGTCCCGTATGTCCATGGGAAATCATACTGCTGATGTGGTATTGTAATCAATTCTGTCCTTGGCATGAACCATCTCACTACTACAATCTCCTTTCGATTCTACACCTCATTCTTGCTGCGCCGATTTTTATGGCAATGAGTGCATATTGCCTTTTTTTTTATAGATATGATGCTACAAATGCGGATTGTTTGAAAAACGTTTAAAGCTTAGGCTTGTTATACAGATGTTAAATAAGGGAATACCAAGTTATAAATTTCATGATATCCACATAAAGAAATAAGTCTTATTGAATGTGCTTATTTTTAATCCCCTGCATTTTTATTCCATCATCTCTAGGAAGACTAAAGGAACAGTCTTCCGAGAGAAGAGTTGATTTGAAAAGCACAATCGAAGAGAAAAGGACAGCAATATACTCAATATTTTTGGTTGGTCAGATTTTTCTTGTCATGTGAGATTCCTGCTAAATAGACAAGAAGTTCGTGGTGTTTTTTAAGCATACGTTACGATGGAACAGAAATGTGAAGCACAGCAGCATTCTAACTAGGGATACCACTATGTTTGAAAAGCCACTTGTAGCTTATTTTCTGCTCTCGGTGTAAAAACCAAAAATCACCGAGAAGAGAGTTACTGAATATTCAATTTTAAGTGAAAAACAAACTAAAAGAGTACTGAAATATCACAAACCTTACGAAGTACATTCTTGTTACTATATAGGAATAAGTGATCTTTCCAAACATGTCTTGCTGGCTCGAAAACTCAGTATATTAAAGAAGCAAGTGTTCCTATACAACAACCACAACAACTGATTGATGACATGAATACATTTGGTACTGAAAAAAATCTACTTAAAAAAATTTCATTCTACTTTGATTGACAATCCGTTTCCTTTCATTTTGTTTAAATTGTTTTGTTCATAAATCGCATTCGTTATTCATTAAATAGATTTCGTTCTTTATTTCTTATTAAACAACATGGTATTCCAAAATAAAATTAATTAACATTTTAACGTTGATAAACAACACAAAATAATATTTCGCATCCAATTATTTATTAAAATATTCTGTTGGAGACTCTTTCTTTATTCAGGTAGCTATATTTTCTTTTTTAAGCGCCTTAGTAACATATAACAATGATGCTTTCAGTTATTTTTGCATAAGATGTTTTAGAAATTAAAATTTACTTACTGTGGAAAACGTCAGATTCTTCATAATACACTATCTACCAACAAGTAATTGGACACCCATGCAATCGACGATATCTACGGTCCTGATACACGTCACGGCCGCTGCCGTTAAATATCGTGTGGGCAACAACATCGCAACCAGTCGCAAGCAAGATGCCACGCAGTTCGGAGCTTTCTGATTTCGAGAAAGGTGTAATCTTCGGGTATCACAGAAATGGCCGATCGATACGTGAAATATCAACCGAGTTGAAGTACTTAACATCGACAGTGGCCTACGGGATTGGCAAGTGGAAGATGATAGGTGACTGTCGGAATGTGCCCCGACCCGGCAGACCCACAAAACTGGGAGTTAGAGACAGACGGGTGCTGGCCAAAGAAATTCGGAAGGACCGCACCAAATCAATGGGCCATATTCGCGAGGAGTTTCAACAGGCATCCGGGAGTGTTCTTTTCATAAATACCACCCGTAAGGAAGCCCATCTGCTCGGTTATCTTGGACGTGCAGCCGCCCACAAGCCTTTGATCACCAAGTATAATAGCGCTGCTCGGCTAACGTGGTAAAAAGAACGTCTACAGCAGACCGTTGAAAAAGTGGAAACAGGTTCACTGGAGAGACGAATCAAGGTTCACCTTCTAACGTTCGGATGACAGGGTCTGGGTTTGGCGTCTGCTTGGAGAATGCCTCCTGCCGGAATGTATTGTGACACCTGTGAAGTTCGGCGGCGGTGGAATTAGGCTATGGGGGTGTTTCTCATGGTATGGCACGGGACCTTCGGTCGCTATTCCTGGTAGACTCAACGCTGAGACCTACTGCACCATTTTGGATGACCATGCGCTTCCTACGTTGTGGCAGTTTTAGGGGGGACCCATGTTACATTCAGGATGACAACGTCACCTGTAATGTTGCGAGGACCACCATGGCTTGGTATGGTGACAATGGGGTTAATCGAATGGACTGACATGCGCAGAGCCCAGGCCTTAACCCTATTGAGCACCTCTGGGACGAGTTGAAGCGTCGACTTAAGGGTGCCCCCACCGTTCGATATCGGCGAAAGAACTGACCTGTCTTCTCCAAAACGAGTGGAAGAAAATACCGCTAGCCGTCGTACAACGCCTGGTTGAGAGTATGCCCCGGAGGGTCGCAGCTGTAATCGACGTTCGTAGAGGCTCCGCAAACCATTGCAGGTGAATAAACTTTATTTTTCTGTGCTATGACAGGTGTCCAATTACTTGTTGGTAGATAGCGATATGTGAACGGTAAGCGATGTGAATCGCATTCGAAAATGTAGCATTTTACTACTTGGTTATTTTCAATTGAAAAACATTCGGGGAAATATTTTCGTTAGGAACTGATAGCACGCAGTGTCCTCGAAGATACGAGGCTTATGATTTTCATGAAGGTAACAGTCGGCCTTTCCACTCTAACGACAATCCCACTTTTGATTCCACTCATGCAATTTATATAATATATAATGGCGCACAGTTTTGAAACTCCCACAGAAAACAAAATCTTTAGATTTGTGCCAGTAATCTTTCTGTCTGAAATGTATGAAATCTGCAAACAAATAATGTTTTTACAGATTCATGTTTCTATTTTGCTTTCATGAGGCATTTACTGGAATTTAACTATCATGAAATAACATAACAGAGACAACAATGAAGGGAATTGCATTCCGGCCCAAAGGAAATTGTAAAACAACATTTTGTGAATACTGGAAAAAAGTATATAATACATATAATTATAAAGGCTAAGCAAATTTTTGTTGTTCGTATCGATAGCTTTATATTAAAAGATATATTTTTTTGTAAAGTAATTACTTACTTTTCTTGAATGAGAGGCATATCACTTGATTTCTAAAACCTGAATGCATTTAGAAAATCGTTTGTACTTCCGTCCTTCGACGGCTGTACAAATAAGTTATTCTACGTGGAGAAGCCAGTTTATTTGGTTCACCTACCATCCCTTGACTTATAAATGGCTCCCTCCGGTATTCGAGATAAGACCTGGACGCTCTGTTAGGTATAATTCAGAAAGACCATAACGTAGAGATCAGTCATTTAGCTTTCGAATGAGAGTCGGGTAGGTCAAAATGTGTGATCAAGCGACTTTTAACCTCGCATAATGGTTGCTAGCAGGCCAACTTCTTTAAGTGAATCCCAAAGGACCTCCTCCAATTATTTCCACGTAGAACCGTAGACATTTAGCAGGGTGAATAGTGCGACATATGCAAAAAATGAACTTCAAGGATTCTGTCATCCTGTAGACAAAAACGGCTGCTGAATTAGAAAAGTTTGATGATAAAGAATTGTTCCCGCAAACAGATGAACCAGAACCCTGGTAATCCGTGCAGGATTTACCACTGGTGTGCAAAGTGTCATCTCTAAACAGGTACATATCCATTCCGTGAATGGGATCCAACTGGTAATGGCAATGTATCCAGAATTTGTTTCCTGATATTATTGCTGTGTACTTGCGTTGCTAAGTTAACAATGGTGAAAAATCAGTAATGATCATTATGCAGCCGAACCTGCTTCTTTCTGAGTGTTTCTCTTAATGTGTAGAGTGACCTTACAGTGATGTGTAGTAAAACTGATAAAATCAGAGAAGTTTTCCTTTCCTTAATCAAACAGTAATTCGTTGTACTTTTAGAGTTTCTTCTACTTTCTGCCAAAAGCATTGAGGATGCAGATTCCTTGATCAGATAGTTTATCGCTCTCTATTGCATTCATAAAATTCCCTACTAATTTACCTTATATCAGATCACAAAAATGTGGAACGTGGACTGCATTTTTCAACTAATTGGCCATCCTTAATTTAGATGATACAAAAATAAACACTGAGGGCTCTTACTTTTTCCTAAAGAAAATGGGAGTATCGCGTGATTCTTAAATAAACCGTTCGTGTAAAAAGCATGGGAGAATTGCAATTTTGACTGTCACTTCATGTTAAAATATAAAGGTGCTCAATATTGAGGATTTAACATTTCTAGACAGAAACCTTGTATCACATATCACGTTTGCTGTTAGCTACATGTTTTCCAGCTGTTGTGTCTGAAATTATACACATCATTAAACAAACAGTGATAGGTCTCTAGTAAAACCAGGCATTTAATTTCACATTCTCACTCAGAGAAACTATTTTGCAACTTTGTTCTGCAAATTCCTCGTGACTTCAAAAGTAGGATAATATCTTTTAATTGGAATGCAGAAGTTTTTGACGAATGCCATGCAACAAAGTAAGTATAAGTAAAACAAAAAATTCAACTAAATTTCATGTTCTAATGTCAATTACTAAAATAAAACTGCAAAATTTAATTTAATCTTTAGGTCACTAAGCCATAATCTGTCGAAAATACGGACACTTTCATACAAACCAAAAAAAAAAAAAAAAAAAAGAAAAAGACGTAAGTACTCACGGGATATTATTGTTTCGAGCAACGGTAACCAGAATATTCGAAAAGAAGGCAATCAATATGAACATCAGAAAAAAACATAAAATGCCAGTTGCTACTCCATTTTAATTATTTATAATTTAGATTAACTCCTGCTATAGTGGTATGTTTTTAACGTACGCTCCATGTAACAGTTAGGTAAAACTGAATGTTTGATTCATTGCTTATAAAATTCCCAATGATGTATTATTTGTTTACGCCCTAAACAAACATATAAGGTTTTCGCGTTTAAGCAAATTTTATTACGCAAAATATGACAACACACAACATTTGTAATATTTTGCGTACTAAACTTTACACTGCTTTGACTGGAAACATTTGAATAATTGCCAAAACGAAAACACCATTCACTATTGATGAGAGGTTGACAAAGCTATCGATCGTGGGAATGCGAGCGAATTTATTTTTTCATTGGAGGTTTAACGACCACCGTTAGCAACTCAGTGGGCTATAAGCAGTCGTCCGTCCCTAATTTAGGGCCACTGGTTCCAGGAAAGGGAGAGAGCCAGGGCCGCAAGTCAAACACAGCAGCTATGCCTCACCGGGATTCGAACCCGGTCGCATATCTCGGACGAATGATCAGAAGCCATCGCTTACACAACTGGGCCACCAGGGCGGTATGAATGTAGTTTCTATACTGTATTCTTTGGGATGATTTTGCAGAGTTTAGTGTCTTTTGCAAAAAGGTTTATTGTATGAAAGTTTTATGGGAGATATCAAAGCGTAAGAGAGTTTGATGTCACGAATTTTTTAAATAGTGGTGATCCTTTCTCAGAAGGATGCCATGCCGTTTTTAGTATCAAATGGCCATTATGCTTCACGATATATTTAAACAATAGGTTTCTGTCTTAAAAATTAAGAACTTTGCTGACAAATACAATTTACACTAAGGAATGTAAAGTGTTTTGAATACTATTTTTTTTATTATTCATTGATTTTTCTTATTTTGAGAAGTGTTTTGCCACGTCATTCTTTTGTTGTGTTTTGTAGTAATATAAAATAATTATGAAATAATATGAAATATGTAAAAAACGCATCAAACAAAACATAATAATGTTTGAAATATTCCTATGTACGTCTTAGTATCTGCCTTTAATTTTTATTTGCAGTTTGGACAATAATAAGGTATGTGTTGTGTGACTCACAATTACGTTTTTTTACTATTAGAACACAATGTATTTGTCTTATTTTCATTACTTGACGAACAGAACGTCCACCGTACACTGTTAATACGCAATGAATAATTAACAGCACATCCCAGAGATGTATTTTGACTTTCATTTTGTACTCTTTCCACCATTTTACGCGACATATCAATTCAAGGAAGATGTTGCTTTGATTCTACTTGTGGAGTAATAAGTGATTTCCCCAATGTTTCCATAGATAACCTGTTTTTGGTCAGTTTGTTTTAGTTTCATTTGATATCTATTGAAGTCTACAGAACAAACACGACAACTATGATGCATGTTATAGAAAATTATCATCGTCTGGCATTTTCTTTTTCTTTTGAAGGTGTACGTATTCAAAAATTGATCAAGGGTATGCACAACTCCTTTAGTGGATTCGTAATCTGATATCATTTGAGGTATTAAGTCAGATATATTATTAACTGCCTTTTCATAAGCAATGTGCTGATAAGAATAATGTTCTTACTCATTCTCTGGGCTGTAGTTTACAACAGTTGCATCCTTATAAAAAAATGATGAGCTATGGACTTTTCTGCTTGTTATTTGTTCAGGAAATTTTGGTTTGGTTTTCTTTGGATGCCAAGCATAGTTATTTTTTCCGTTGCAGAAGACGTTAGCCCGAATGATATGAAATGAAAAAGTTATCACATGCAAGATTCTGCCCCCTAAGTGGCACACTTCTCAATACCTTGATTTTTACCTTGCTTTGATCCGGGTCTGGTTCTTTTCCAGTATAAATTTTCATCTTCAGAACATACGAAATTTAACTCCCACATAAGTCAATATCTGAATTCCATAATCAGCTGCTTTACTAGGAAACATTGCTTAAAAAGTCATCGGTCACTAAATGCAAGAAATTGTTCATCGACAGTAACATTTTCATCAGGATAATGTAATTTTGGAAGAATTTCTAGCCACTTTCCCCAGATCACCCCACAGCAGCAAGTTTATCCATACGCCTTCTTTCTTGACTAGTGGATTTATTATCGAAACGAATAACTCGAGATATTGTAGAAAATATTTCCAGTGACATCGTTGCATGAAATATGCTACGATCAGTTTCATTATACATCAAGTTTCTTATTAATTCTCCGTATGATTAGAAAACTCCTGCTAGTAAGAATAATCCAGTGTATACTACAAAAGTAATACTGTAAATGTTCCCATTGTGTAAACTCTATAAACTCTTTCCACTTCAAATTTGTCATTTTTATGATTTCATTTTGAATTTTAGAATTGAATACAATCTCGAATGTACTTATCACATCTGTTATATTGCTGTTTTATATCTTGTACTATCTTGGTACTGTGACAACGTTTTTGAAATGTCATTCCTTTTGACCTTGTAAGCGCTGTCCTAGCAAGTAGAGGACTTATAGTAGCTTGTCTATCACTTTGTTTTGCTTTTACGAGCCTGAATAGACATTATTGATAAAACCATAACTTGCAGCAGATATTGTTATCTAACAATATTGAAAAATTTACAGCCTGTATGAGTGTTTTCAACTTTTGTAAATACATTATACTAATGTGTTTCGAATCGGGTCACATTGACTCGAACAATACATTAGTAATAACTTGAAAAAATATATTAAATCCTTTTAGGAAAGAGCAGTTGCATGCAATTCAAAAACCAAGTAATCAACTGCATTGAAAATATATCTATGAATGTCCTTTTCATCAACGAATGGAAAAATTTGGATCAAATAGACCCAAACACAACAGCCGGATTAATGGCGTTCATCAATATGATTACTTTAGTAAACCACTTACACATTGGAATCTCTACCTAAACACTTCATGCTTCCTACAATTTCATCCAGTAGGTAGCGTTTCAATACAGACAAAAATTTGGAATTCCACCAATTTTTAAATCAAACGTTCTAAGAATAAAATTTTTTAGGAAGAAAAAACTGAAAACAAGTCAACAAACTAAGTGAGAGTGTGTACACTATGGAATGTTCTTATATGCAGAGAATAAAATTTGTAAGCGCTTATAATGTTTCTCGCCTGACATTCAATATATCAATTCTAAGTCGGCAGCATATACCTTTTATCTTTGTTATGAACCTGCCATTTTCACACCTGTTTTCCTCTTCAATAGACAATTTCATATAAGGATCACTCAGTCCCAATCAATTTAAACAATAACATTGTATCACAGAGCATCACGCGTTTACCAAACGATTCTGTTTGATCTGGCGTTTGCGACAAATCTCATGGTAATCCTGTTCTCTTTGAGCAACCGCCAAATGGCAATAATTCATTTGTTTTAGGAAGAGCGTTGGAGCACATTTTCGCTGTTCACTTATAGTAGAAATGGTGTCGCATATTAATAGCCCATGAGATAAACCTGGTACCCTAAAAAATTGTCTTTATAATTAAGCATATGGAACGTTGACAGATAAACATGAAGCTCCACTTGGTTTCCAGAAAGAGGTTTCATACACGCGATAAATACAGGACCCGTTGAGCAAAAACATTTTTTTACTAGCAAAGTTTGGATATTGTAAATAGGAGTTTTTGACAGGCCATAGTCATGCCTCGGGCATGAAGGTGTTAATGCATTGCGGCAGCCACTGGTGGTAATTTGCTTTACAACAATATTCTTAAGTTTAAATTCGTCTTCAGAATGACATCTTGAGATTCCAAAGCGGATGATTTTCGCGAGTTCATCCAATGCAGACAGAGTAGCCCTCTTTCTAAATGTTCAAATGCAATTCAACATATGGTTCATTCAAGTACGATTAGGTTTATGTGTGACAATTAGATTCTGAGTGACTTTAGCTGTTTCATTTGGACATCATACGAGTTTAAAAACTGTTTAGAAAACGCAGATGAGATTTTTCTTCGATACTTTAGCCAGAAAATATGTGAAATAGCTGGTACGACCAAGAAGTTGGTTAACGGATAATAAGTCCCAGCATTTTAAAAATCATTAAACTCAGAAGCGTTAAATAAGTATCGGTATTCTCCTCAGTCATCAAGAACGAGTTAAATTGCAATATGTGAGGTATCTAAGTAAAATAGTACATATGTATAAATATTGTTTTAAAAGACCAATATTTATTAAGAAGAAAACATAAATTAATTTTTTTTTGAAAAAATGATGTAAGTTCAGTTTGTCTCAAATTTTTGAACTTCTCACTAGCTACAGATTTTTCGATTGTCTGTATTATCTGGGAAAATAACGTAGAGAAATTCTCATCGGCCATGCATTTAGAATGAATCATTAGTTCATCTATAGTCTTTAAGGTCTTTTGGGCTGAATGAACTGGCTTGGCTTCACCATTAACCACATCTTCTTTAGAATCTGAATCAGCGCCGGAAAGGCACCAACATTTTCTAATAGGTAAGACCTTGTGAATCCGAAAAACATCTGTGTACAGTACATACGTTATAACAATTGTAATGTAATCTACTTACCTTGCGCAGCGGCGTTATCCAAAAGTGGTGCTTTCCAATTTCCACCTAGGTCATCGAAGCACTCGATGTTTCCCTCATACTCCAATGATGTTTGGTTTATCAAGTGGCTTAGTTTGGGTTTCAAATTTTGAATTCGTCATTTCACAACTATCAAACACTTTTCGATAAGATCTGGACTAATATGCCTCCAGGCAGATTTTATCCACTCGTCTGTAACTGTGAGTTTCTTGGCCAATTCCGAGGCAGTTGCGTTTTCATCAATTTGAGCCAGGATTCATTGCAATACATAATATCTGTATTCAGTTTTGAACCATTTAATCACTCCGTGATCCAAAGGATGTAAATTAGCAGTAGTGTTTGGGGGTAAAAAGAGGAATTTTACATTTTTGAGACTTGCTTCACGTGCATGGCAAGTGGAGTTGTCTAACACAAGCAGTACATTTCTTCTATGATTTATCATCTTTTGATCAAAATTAATGAGCCACTCTTCAAATATAGGGATAGCCATCCACGCTGTTGAATTTGATTTCTAAATCCCTCCCATATTTGCAATGTTTTTTCCCTTTAAACATCTTGGTCTTTCGTATTTCCAGATCACCAACGGTTTATCTTTTTCGCCTTCAGCACTAACACAAAATGCAAGTGTTAAGCGTTGTTTTGCAATTGGGCCTCTTTGTGATTCTTCCAATTTTTACATCATGTTTTTCGTCGGCAGAGCACGGAAGAAAGTCCTGTTTCGCCCATAATAAAAATGTCCTTGTCTTCATAACGGGCCAAAAGTAATGGGAGTCTCATAACCCAGTCTTCACACAATTGCTAATTTACATCTGCCCCTTCACCACTCAATGCACGAAAAACGATGCTATGTCGGATCCGAAATTTTTTCAACCATCCACTGCTAGCATACAAGCCTTCAATCGCGATGGTATCTGATGTCTCGATAGCCTTCTGCTTAATCAAAGGTCCACTGATCGGAACATTCTTTGCCCTTACGATTTTGAACCACTCCAGCACAGCTTCGTTGATATTCGAAAACGTTGCGAGGCGAATCCGCTTGACTCCATGAAACTTGAAGTCCTCCCATTCTTTTAAAATTGTAACTTTGTCCTTTATAATCTTATTTGTTTGAATCTTACCGCAGTTAAATGTTTCTGATAACTTCCTTTCAGATTTTCTAATTTCATGCAATTTTATGACTTCAACACGCTGTTCAATTTTATGACTTCAACCCCGTCTTTTAGGCATTGTAAGATGCGAAAATTATCCACTTGAATTCGTGAATGAACACTAGATTCACAACTGGCCCGAGAAGACAGGAATTTATTTCTTTTGTTCGACGAGACAATGCTCGAGTGCCCGCCCTTGTTGGGACTACGCCTACAGACAGCGCAGCGGAGGAGGCCAAAGGTAGACGTGAGAACATTGCGGACATGTGAAGACGCGTGGGAACGGTGGGAGAGGCTGCAGAGATGATACGGCAGAGACCGCAGAACTGAGGACAAAGGCCGCAGAGTGAAAACTGATGTTAAGAATTATGACGCGAAAGAAGAAACAACGAATATTCCGTTTGTGTATTTGTGTGTGTATTTACATCTAATTCATATAAAATGATCTGCAATAAATTAAGTTCACCAAGTTCTAGAATGTGTGACCCGAATTGGAATATGTGAAGTTATTATGTATACGACTATTGGCATCATACCCAAAAAAATGTTGGATACCAGAGAGCCCGTGCACGGACTAACGGAAGAGGTAAGAAGTTAAATATAAATGCCTATAATTACCGAAATTGAATTCAAACGCGAAAAGTAAGAACAGCCCTCTAATGAGCAATCAGCGATCATACGTGTACTCGTCAAAGTCAGACAGCTGCCTCCTCTCCACATGTTCCGCTTCCAAGCGGGTCGAATTCTTCTTTTAGGGAGGGAAGGAGGGAAAACCAGTCGCTCGTAGAAGCTGGCTTGGTCGTTTATAAGGGGCTTTTTAAAATTACGTCTACGGTCTAAAATTCCGTGCTTTATAAAATCGGTCGTTAGGGTAGGTAGTCGTTATACATGGGTGTTCGCTCGGAGAGGTTTCACTGCATATGTACGGTATGATTCGCTTACATATATTAATTAAAGTATAATGTAATGTGTATTTTACAAAGAACAATGTGTACGTACTTCTGTAATAGTTACAGTTACAACTTGAGATAGCATGATGCAAATCCTTATACATATACGCCTAATCGTTGCTTTCACTACGTAACATCAATGAGGTCTCGTATTATTAGCTCAATGTGAACAAATATACGAGCTGAGCATTTATTAGCTCAATGTGAACAAATATAATAGTTGATTAGGTTGGTGTTGTGTATTTTTATGTGACACGCTTTGACAGCATGAAAATACTGACCCATTCCTCCAGTTATTTTGCTTCTAGAGCATTCTTACAGAAGCAATTTTGTAATGTTTCTAAATGACATGACTATACTCAGTAACACGTAACAAGGTATATAGATTAGAGAGAGGTAGGCCCGTCCGCAAGTCAACTGGTATTGACTGATTTCCGCGGCGCCTTCATGACGTCAACGGTGCGCTCAGAGCACGACTGGTCCGACTCCTTGGGTCCGACTGACATATGAGAAGTTTCTGTAGAAACGTTTTCAGGGCAGCTGGCAGTTTACCACTACCAACGGTTGCCCCTAAACACTTAAATTTATTCTGAGTGATTAAAGCAAATTGCATAAATGATATAAAAAGGGGATAAAGTAAATAAAAATATTAAATAAATAGGGTATGTAGTAAATAACGCCCAGAAGAAACCGCGACTCGTTCGCAAAGCATAAAAATTCGTTTCATTCTGTTGAACGCTAACCAAAAATTTTCATTGGTGTTTTTCTATGTAGTAAATAATCAAACGGCGGCAGCAACCACTCATCGCTCTTTTTTAATTAAAGCTGATTTTTACTTAATTAACTTTTGAAGACTAGTGTATTTGTAATTAAAGTAAAATTTGTCTCAAAGGTTGGAAACGTTCGAGTAGTAAACAATATAAATGGAAACATACCTTAAATAAAGGTTTATTGTTTTTCCTCCTGTACTTTGCTTCTCATCCACTAAAGTTGCCGTTTATATCCACTGTATGGCTTTTTCCTTTGTTTTATTTCCAACTTGTGTTTTTTAAGGTCGTATTTAATAACTTCACTCGGATGAAAATTCGAAGCCTTGAACACAACTTTAAAGCTTTCTAGTCAACATGAGGATGCAATTTTTTGAAATATTCGAATAAGCATTTATTTATTCCGCTTTGTTTTTTTTAAATTTGACTCCGTGAATTGTCGTAAAGTGATCCTCAAAACGCTTGATTAGTTCAAACCACTGATCAGATGGCTCTGTAAGTCTTCCTCTGTTCACTGCTTGTAACCATGACGGAATATCTTTCTCTTCAGTAGCTTCTTTAGCCAGTAAAGGTAATTTAACGCGAGAGGATATGTATGCTGCTATGTATATCAGGGTATCTTCCTCTTTTTTCACAGTGCCACATCCTGAATGTATTCGTTACTTGTTTGACTGTTCGTATTTGCAAATCCCAAGTCAGTAGTTTTGGGAAATTCTGTAGCGACATTTTGTTTCAAGTCAGGTTGCAAACCTTTTAGACAAAGCATTGTCATGAAAGTCTCGACGCTCCTTCTTACGTTTGAGTGTGGAGAAGGCCCGATGAGTTTTCAACTCAGTAGGAAAAGGTGCAATTTATTCTTAAATTCACTGGGAAAACGGTGATCATACGCATGTCCCGTACCTTTTATTCGTGAAAATATATTCTCCAGGCAATCTTGGTTTAATCTAGTGGCGAGGAGGAATCGAATGCCTACACCACTTTCAGTTATATGCTGATTAAAGATGTTATGGAAACAATAAAATCTTGCTGAAATGGCAAAAGACGTTCTTTTCCGCACACTCTCATTTGCGTTATCGAATATTTCGCGTTTTCCCGAATGTTTTTCTGTTCCTGTATTTTTGTACTACAAGGTTGCCTGAGACGAACAACGAGAATTTATTACGTCAAATGAGTCATTCACAGGTCAAAAGTAGTTTGCTACTTCTGTTTCATTCGTTAAAATGTACCTAATCGCTGAGGCAATGTGATGCAAAAAAAATCTGGGCGGAAAGTGGAAACGTTCATTCGTTCGCCACCTCTAACATTGGCATGAATTTAGGGCACAGTTTCAAGTCTCCCTTTTCTTTCTCAAGGAGAGTTTGGAAAATATTTTTATTGATGACAGGTCCAGTTTTAAGCTTTAGCCCACTGTCGAGTAACTGCCTTAGAAAATGAGGCACATCAACAAATACAAATATAGGCCTTGCATCATTATTTACTGGGTTCAGGAAAGAAGTTTAGTATAAGTTGATGAAAAGTGTTTCTAGTTACTGGTTATCACCACCCAAATTCGATGTCATGTCTACAATCCGGAATCCAATTTTTTCGATTTCTCTAATCATCGGAAATAAGAGATCTTTCATCATTCAGCAGTCAAAATAGTTAAAAACAGGTTGTTTTCATGAATATGTTAAGCCCTTTATCATGACAATATGAACAGGTTTATGGGGACCCATGACCGTATCTTCAGCATGATCGTACACCATCTTTCCATCAATATTGATTCCATCCACTAAAAAAACACAGTCTGTCAAATCGAGTTAGATTTTTGGCATCCTCAGATATTACTTGGAGGACCTCCCAGAGACGTCTTGGGGCAAACTTAACGTGAGACACCCATGTTGTTAAAGTACTTATACTAGGCAAGGGAATATGCAATTTGATCCGAATAAAAGAATATTAACGCTTTGATAAGCCAGGCAGGGTGAGAGCCGTAACTATATCTTCTGGTGTCCACTTAGTTCTTTTTCTCGTTAAAAGTGCTTGCACTTGGTTTCAGAAAAACACTCCCCGTAATAGGGCATTTACTTCATTTGAAATCTTTTTATTTTCTTCTGCTGTGTTATTTTTCTTGGGTTTATCTCTTGCAATTTGGAAATTCTAGAATACATCGTACGAATCTTCATATAGAAATGTTGTTCCTTCTTTTGCCAAAATAAACACTGCTTTCTTAAACAGCCATTGGCTTTAGTGAGAACATCTACTTGGCCATTAAGTTCAGCAATTTCCTGTTTTTTCATTTAATTATACCTTATTAACGTGTTAACATTACGTCATAATGTTAAAAATTTTAAGAATGGTAGATGACAACAATGATGTCTTTCAAGGCGTACGTCTTCTGTAAGTGAACATAATTTTAGTCTTCGTGGGGGAATATTCTCAGTAACTTCTACCTCATAACGTTTTAGTTCTCTGTTCTGAAGCCTTTTCATTTGTTTCTTGCACTCGGGTACAAGCGGTGTCGTTTTGCAAATACTTACAAGAATTACAACATTTAACTTCAGTCGCTTCGTACTATTTATTACCTCAAAATATCTCACTTTTCAGATCTCTTATAAAGTCTTCATCCGCGAAATGCGATTAACGTATTCTTGCATTTTCAACACATTTACGACGGCGTGCGTTTAACCACGCCTTTCTTTGTAGCACATCTTTCGGAAAACGATGATAGGTAACACCCGGAGCAGTTTCGTCGTGGTTTTTACAACTTACAACTGCGCAGCACAGCATGGCTTTTTAGAAAAACCTTTATTCTGTTATTTAAGCATACACGTAGTAACAATATACGTAAGATAACTAACTATATTTTAACTACACGTTAAGATAACTATATACAATATTTTGCAAAGATGTACAAACAAATTAACGAAACCCACATGCAATATGTGTGTATTAGCAAATAATCAAGTCGGTAACAAGCCGAAGAACAAAGAGCGACGAATATGACTAAACAGAATGAAACACAAAGTCGATCTTTTGCTCCCAGCACACCGTTGACGTCAAAACAACTGCTTTCCCTCACCACATGTTCCCGCAGCATCCTGAAAACTGGTTATCTGCCCTTCTTTTCTCTCTACATATATTGGGTGAGTTTCGTTTAAGGTCCTGTCTGAGGGATAGGCGAGAATATAGTTCCACACGCTTTTTGTTTCAAATTTTCAAGCCAGCCAACTGGCTCGTTCGGTGGGATTATCAAGGAGCTGTGTTAGTATGTATATAAGCTTTTTTTCTGCATTGTTTTGATGAGTGATATCTAAAAGAAAATGAGGGAAACCCAAAATTTTTCTGTTTGCTGCAAACCAAAGAATCTGTGTTGCAAAGAATATGGAGTGCATGACCTTGCTTTATATTATTTCAGCAGGAACGTTCCCGCATTAGGATTAAGTGCTTTTTCATCCTGATACCACTGATTTTCAGTATTGTGATGACTTTTTGTTATTGTGCTGTTTCACATAAAGTGCGGCCTGGTTGCTTCCAGGGTTCCTCCTGGAGAAAGGTTGAACTTCAGGTTGTGTGGTAAAAAAGCCACTTGGAATATTTCATTTAGGAGAAATGAGAAGCGAAAGCTTTTACATTAGAAATTTTATATAGTTAGTTTTTCGAATATATTAATGCAGCATATCTAAATTTAAAAGAAAACCCTTAAAAATAATCGGGCACGTTAGGCATTTTTCAAGCACACAATCTGGAGTTAAATTAGGTCACATACACTGTAAGAATTTAATAAATCTAAATGTATGCTTTTCATGATGAACATTTTAGAACCAGCGCTATGTTCATATTGTACTTTAATTCAAGGCAACTTTGATGCGTTAATATTCGTAGTAGCTGTCCACGAAACCTGAAACTGGTTTGTGTAACTCCAAAATGGGTATAACATTGCGCTATTTCCCGGAAAGTCTAGCGTATTCATATTTCAGATCGATTTTCGTTCTTACAATAAATAATTGTATGTTTTTTTAAAGTTTAGCGCTGTGCTGGATTGGAAATTTCTTGTAGCCTATATCTATTTTACGAAGAAAATTTCATATTTATTTATGAATCTTGTTTCCTATATATTATAACCGAGGTGTATGAACTATTAATCTTTCGTCAAAATGTCTTTGTAAATTGTTAACCGTTTGTCTTGAATTGCTTCAAAATATCTGATACATCAAAATTTGTAGAGTAATTCATCATTTCTGAATTATTCTTTTCCACTCTCCATGTGGCTGCCAAATGATCACTTCATTCTGAAGTGATCTTTCTTTAGATTCAACACCAATGATGTCCAGCATAGGAGCAACAAATTAGAGATAATTAAGTAACAGATTTTGCATTCTACTGAATTACTTTCCCATAATACGTCACCTGTCAAATCTGCCTTATTTTCATTCCTTGAATATAAAAATAATTCGCATGACTATTCCGATAAGCCCACACTGTGGCAATAATGCTTGCCAGAAACAATTGAGAGCTATCTAAAGGGACACCTAATCTCTATATAATATGCTTTAATTCATGTTTTTTTTTTTTTTTTTTTTTTGTGAAACATTTATCCTCGGCTTTTTGATTGCGTGTAATTTAAGTTTCATCAAAAAGAATTTTAGGTCTTCTGTTTCCATAAAATTTCAAACCTTATGATCCAGAAGGAAACAGAGTACCCCAAATATTCAAGCAAAGTAAACAGAATTTATATGTACCACTTACTGCTCATCCATGAAACATTTCTCGGGAAACTTGAAACCTTCAATTGTCTTGGGGGAATTGAACCCTGCATCATTTTCTGAGGTGTTATATGGATGACCAGTTAATAGTACAAGCAAATTCTGTTTGCTTTGCTTTAATATTCAATGAAGGTTCCATGTATTATGAAGACTATTTCTCCCTTTCATTAATTTATTAGAGTACACTAAGCTCGTTAGAATGCAATTGCAGGAAACTGAAGAGTCAGAAAGACAAAATACGAAGTGTTCACTTTAAAAGAGACATATAATTGTGTAATCAGTGGCGATGACTCGCCGGGCCATGTTATAATAGTCGATAATCTCTTAAGTTCAAATTTCCATTGATATCTTTGGAAAAAATTCTGAAAAATATTTTCAATGTTATGGTATTAATTCAGAAACAGTATTTTTAATTCTAGCCATAAACTCGTATGTATAGATTCGATTCCTTAAAAAAATGACATTTTTCGAACTTTTAAAGGAATGCTGCTTTTGATCTTGGAAAACGTAAGAGAAAACTATTGACGATGACACTCTGGAGGATCCAGTTTACACATATATACCCTGGTTCCTTGAGAAGTAAAATGAATTAAAGATTAAAAAGTTAATTATAAAATAAAGGTTCTAAAAATAATTTGCTTAAGTTTCCATTTTCACGCCTTGCTGAATTTAACAGGTGTTACAGATTCCGCAGTTTATTTCCCGATTTCCAATTTTGGAACTAAGAAAATTGGGATCCTGGATTTTGTGTTTTTCTGAAATAGATGAAGACCTAATACCAAAAAGAAATGTTGCAATCACAAGCATCTTAATATATGAAACATTTACTTTATCAAACAGTGAGCTCATGCTCAGATCCTGAAAAAGCTGTACTCTATAGTTAAGGCAACACGTTGTAAGTTTACTTTTAATTATAATAAATAGTTCGTATAATTTACCGGAAACTATCATTTCAGTACGTGGCAGATATATTTAAAACCATAAAAATATAGAAAATTTATAATTTTGGCATGAGCATCAAAGAATCTTTACCATATGTCACAATTATTTTTATTAAGATCATAAAAATTTACATATAAAAATCAATTCATCAATACATGTGCTATCATTGGGGGGAAATTGTAATTTAAATTTGCAGTTTCTCTGAATTTGCGAAATAAATTTATCCTGAAAACAAACTTTCAAAATAGAGCTATCAGCAAAATTGATGATGACTATTTTTGTATGGATCATCGTTGAAATGAAGACGCATTTCGATTGGGCCATTATAATTAACAATCACGTGTTCAAAATTAATTTCTCAAACAAAAATTAAAATGCAAATTTTCAAATACTGCCGCAAAGAAATATTTAGTAAGTAACAGGGATAGGCGTTGCACGTATTTAATGCACATTGTCTGCAAGATCTCATTCAATTAAACTTTAGAGAATGTTGCTCCAATGTGATTAACACATGCAAAACAAAATTTTACGGTAAACGACGGGTTATATTATCCCCTCAAATGCAGGACTTTTCATTATGTAGCTCGATATTGTTTAGGTTTTCCAGTATGAGCGGTAATGAAAAAATGTGTAGCTTCATCGGATTGTAGCAGCAACGTCGGATAAGTGTCACTTTCAGGTATCCCATGATGACCTGCGTATTAAAAAGAGAGGCATGACACAAAGCTGCACTCATTCCAGACATAATTTATTACAAAACCTTTGGTATATATCAGTGTGTTGGTATATATTCCCCGTTTCATTAAACATTTTCGGCTACAATGGCATGACATTCGCTTTTTCACGTTCTCAAGAAGCAACTAATATATAGTAAAGCCTGCTCCGACGATATTGTTCAATATAGGTATCTGCGACGATAAGAACTCGAAAGAAATCAAATGTTTTGCTTTCTGCTAACATGGTGCACACTGAATCGACGAAGTGTCCTAGTGTACAGAAAATGAGTTATACAAGGAGTTGGTGCGAGTAAATTTTTCTTGTGCGTACTGGGGAGATCCTCGGATGTAGAAAGGAGTTTGTTTTTATTCATTACACATTGAACAACCATCCTCATGACCGTATGTTGTACTTCTAACCAATTATTCGATCAACTGCCAATTACTTTTTTAAGGACCTCGATACTTATGTAAAAATCCGAGGCCTAGGTTCCATAAAAGGCGTCCGGATGTGGACTGACATCATCCGGTCAATATGTGGCGGAAATAAATTGTTGCGAATTGAGTTTATCCGAATGGCTCATTGATTTACTAGTACTCACAGCAAAGCTCGTGCTAGTATCGAAATCGATGTCGAGCGAGTTGTAAAACATTTTGAACATTTTTGTGAAAGTCGTGAACTAGGTACTTGCAACCGCGTTTATCTATAGGTCTGTGCGAGCAGATCGGGGACATCCATAAATCACTTCTCCTGGACACTAAGGTACGCTGACAGTTGGAAGTGGGAAAATAGTGAAAATCTAAAGAATCGATTATAGCGGAGTATTTGATAATTTTCCTTTCTTACATTATACATACTATTTTTTACTCTAAATGAAAAGAACTTATAAGTACATGAGTGTGTTCGTATATTTAAAATTGCATGGATATCAAAAGTTCCTCATTTTTGAAAAAAATGTTTCCTTTGTTGACAAATATTGCAATGATATGGCAATCAAATAATAAGTTGGAAGAAAAACATATTAAATAACTTTTTTAATATAATTACTATACAAAACGAAATGCTTAGTAAATGCGTAACAACTTTTGGAAGTATTTACAATTTTACTGTTGTCAACAGAAATTGACTCACAAAAATATGAAAAATAAATAATGAACTCGGCTGGAGTAGAAATTTCTGTGTGGTGCATGGACCGTGGGTTTGGATGCGAATTAGTTCCTTCTCAGCTACACATTCAGATTTGGATCAAGCACCATTCCCTATAAGCTAATTCACAGTAAGTAGAAAAACAAAATGCGATGAAAGAGTTTCTACAACTCCATCGGAAGGATACGGAAAGTCTAGCATCACTGGATAATGAACATTCCACTTCGCAGAAGCATATGCTTATTAACCATATTCATATTTTGAGCTTGAAAGAATTTTGAACGACTAAAAGACGAGTTATCTTTTCGTAATATGTGTCGAAAGAAATGAGTGCACTGGTAGGTGAACATGGCGTCAGTGGGAAATGGGGTCTAGGTGGCTTCTCTAAGAGTCGTCGAACGCACAAAGTAACAAGAATGAACTAGAATTTAAGCCCCGTAAGCATAGTCGCGTCACAAGCATGAAGGAATGCAGGGCTCATGATCATTTAATGTTGGTGGATCTCAGACCTGTGACACGAACAATGGGGCCATACTAAAAGTCTGTCACACATTGGAAAATGTTTGCAAGATCTATTTCACCGTTTTTTTCTACAGAGAGAATTTTTGAATCGTTGTGCGTTGCTGCCAATTCCGTTGACACTAAACCACCAAAGTCAGAGACTTCAATGAAGCCATCAACGGAGATTCTGGTATCAGGAGTGGCATCGCATGGTGTCTAAAGATGTACAGCCTCACATGATAAATCTCGGAAGGTAGCGCTTCCGAGATTTATCATGTAGCTGTTATTTGAATATGTGCACGTACCCCATTCATACACGTTTCCATTACTCTTAACATCCTTACTGGTGTCAAAAATTGCATAAAGACACCAACCAATAGCATCACCACATCTGACATGGAATGAGTTATATCCCTTGGTTGGACAATACATACTACTTGTATTTTTTTGCTTGGGCTCTCGGCAGATTTATCTTTCATCGAACATTGGAAAGTATTCAAAAGTGAGCTTTGGATTAGGATGTATTCGCCATAACAGTACGTTCCATTAACTGATATTCGGTACCTTTCGAACTCAGTGCCATGTATCTCGAACGCTCTTATTACTGCACGTGGCACCTACACTGAATACTGTGTTCTGTGTCCTTCTATGCATCTACAGCAGTATTTCTGATGGTACATGTCTTTTTTCCTAAGTAATCTGCCTCATAAATTCCATTTTGCCAAGTTTTGTCTGTCTTAGTTTTTCCGAAAATCAGTTTCTTAAATTAGTTTAACATTAAATATCTGGCAGTCATGAAACATAGTTCTCGAATGAAAATCTTGTACAACAGTTAATAAGTTTAAGAAAAACAATATTGCATTTGAGCAAAATATTGGCATATTTCTTAGAACTGCCTGATATTTAATTGCTAATTCAAAAAATATGCCGTAATCGGTATCAATACTTTCTATATGAATCAGATTTCAAAAACATAGGGATTATCACCATCCCAATAAGAGTATTAAGACACTGCTGGCCACCCAGAATGCAACACCAAGAAGGACACGAGATAGCAAAGCCAGATTTACTGGACACACAACAACAGATACAAAGATGACACGATTGAGCTTTAAGGCCCGTGCGACTTGCGGAACACAAACACACTAATAATTCGTGTGGCCCCCATGGGTGGCAATAACGGCCGTTACACGCCGCAGCATCGAACGGAAGAATATTTGAATGTGGGCTTGGGGTATGTCGGTCCAGGCTGCTTCCACACGTTGACACAGTTCATCAGGCGTAGCCACGAGTGGTGCTTGCAGGGCTACTTGGTTGCCGATACGCGACCAGACGTATTTAATGGGCAACATATCGAGAGAGCAGACAGGCCACGGCAGCAGTGATACCTGATGGGCCATGAAATAAGTGTTGCACAATGCGTGACACGTGCGGTCGCGCATTGTTCTGCTGAAACGTGGCCGCTGGTAGGTCATGCAGGTAAGGGAGGACTACAGGCTCCAAAACGTCTGATGTAGCGGTGGTTGTTGAGTGTATCGGCGATGCGTACCAGAGGGGTGCGGGGGTCATAACCAATTGCGCCCCAAACCATAACGCCAGGGGACGGACCAGTATGACGATGCATAATGCAGGCGTCATACAGTCGCTTGCCGTGGTGCCTCCACACGCGGATCCGACCATTGTGGTAATGCAGGCAGAAACAGGATTCGCCGGAGAAGACAATGTCTTGCCATTCCGTAATTTTGGTGTGGCGTTCAACGGCCCACTGCCGCCGCACTCGCCGGTGGTGTAACGTCAAGTGTAACAGGAGCAATTGGCGCCGTGCGGAAAGCCCCGCTCCTGCGGACGACGTCGAACGATACGTGCTGACACAGGTTGTGGCGCAACATACCCTAAAAGCTGCGCTAACGTTCGTGATGTGACGGTGCGAGCCGTATATAGCCGCCCCACAACATGCCGGTCATCTCGTTCAGTGGTGTGCCGCGCCTGCGGCAATCACTCACGTCGGTTCGTCCGTCCCTCTTGCACCTACCGAATCCATAATCGCCTCACTGTGGCTGGATGTCATCCCACACGGGCGCCGATGTTTCTGTACGATAAACCGCGGTTGCGGTAAGCCCCTATTCGTCCTCTGTCGAATTCCGAAACGTGCTGGAATGACTGCCGTATTCTGCGACGAGGCATCAGGAAGCTACCCACGCAAAGGTCCGGCAGCACAACACACTTCCTCTACTTAAACCCCGTTTTCTGTGCACCCTTATTATATTGCATCTCGGTGGCGTGCCGGGCGCACATGATTTGCATATGCCCTGAAATGCTAATCATTTGCATGTCCTCTCGCGTGTGACGCATGCTGCGAATTTCAGACCAATCGGATGCTTCCTTCTTGGTGTTGCATTTTGGGTGGCCAGCAGTGTATCTTTTTTTGCACCTCTTATCGAAAAAATTTAGAAGCGGGATTTAGACGATAATTTTCTGAAAATACTAATTGAAATGGAATTACTTCTTTGTTCGAGTAAAATTCCTGTTACTTCTGACAATCTTTGTATTTCGTATTTATGTTCACTTTCCGAAACTATCGAATGGATGCTTTAAAAATACAGACGGCAATCAACTTTTATTTAAATTATGTACATTTATATTTTAATATGATTTAAATATGGGATATCTTCTGTCACTTGCCGTAATTTGAGAAAAGGGTGGGACGTATTTTGAAATTATTTCGAAGTTTGTGTGAAACTGCGATATTTGGATTGCAATCTACATATTAGATCTGTTATGAAATATTTCTTTGCAGGTGCTTAATTTGAGTATTTTTTTAAAATTCATTAAATAAGAAATACTAAATGAAACAGAATATTTTAAGACTACAGTGGCAATGTCATAATATTCCAAATTTCAGTTTCCTGAGTTATTAAATATGTATAATTTTAAGCATCCAGTTTTCCGTTATTATAGCTTGTATTTGAAGATTTAATTTATTTATAATTGCCTTAATACATATATGTGTTTAACAGAAATGCAAATACATTCACTATATTATTCTAATACATTCACTATATTATTCTAAAGTTAAAGAACTAAATATAACCAATAATAGTTGGTTTCCCATGTAAATAAAATGTTTCAAATTTTGTTAAAGCATTGGCCCTTATACGGTGTCGGCGCTGAAATTTACTCGGGTCTTATAGAATACGTTGCAGAAGTTACACTTAACCTACTAATCGTGTTTTACCTGCATTTCCATACTCACCACTGATCATGCTCAACGCTTTCGTAGAATTTTCCACTCGGATTAATTTTCAACAAGGATATTCGCCTTTGTTAGCGTTATGCACTGCTGTATCATCCTCTGACGCTAGGAGTCACTCAAGATCTTTCAGCACATAAAGCACACGCGTGTCTTGAAAGGCATGAATTAGCGTAGTTACGAAAACTCAAAAACAAACGCTTGACTCAAGGCGTGCGCTTTTACCTGATTCTTTTATTGCTGGTCATGGATGCAATTGTCACTGTCAGTTACCGAATGATTGTCCTAGGAGAATTTATGTTGTTCATACTATCTCAATCCTTTTCCATAGGTGTTCAATTGGGTTAATTTGAAGAAAATGGGGTTGTCATTTTAGCATTTTAAAGGTACTCTGGTACTTCTGGAAACAGTTTGTGGCGATCCAAGCCTTGCGTCACGGAAATTATCGTGCTCGTAGTACCTCTGTATGCCAGGAAGTACATGAACATGTAAGAGTGTGCCTAGTTTGCAATCTCTTTATTATACCTAGTGGCACACAAACGATACTACAGATTTTGTATGGAACCTAATGATCGGGGTGAAGAAGAACCCATTTGTTATTTTCAACTGACGCTAAGCTGCTGGGACTCCTAAAGTTGCAATTTTGATCAATAGTCTGGAGATCTAAGGAGTGCATTAACTGTAATACGATTTTTTGGGCCATTTATTGATCCAAGCCTTGCGTCACGGGAATTATCCTGCTGGTAGTATATCTGTATGCTAGGAAGTGCATGAACATGTAAGAGTGTGTCTAGTTTCCAATGTTGTTATTATACCTAGTGGCACACAAACGATACTACTGATTTAGCATAGAACCTAATGATCGGGGTGAAGAGGAACCCATTTTTTATTCAACTGACGCTAAGCTGCTGGGACTCATAGAGTTGCGTCACGGGAATTATCCTGCTTGTAGTATCTCTGTATACTAGGAAGTGCATGAACATGTAAGAGTGTGCCTAGTTTGCAATGTTTTTATTATACCTAGTGGCACACAAACGATAATACAGATTTACTATGGAACTTAATGATCGGGGTGGCGAGGAACCCATTTGTTATTAGACTGATGCTAGGCTGCTGTGACTCATAGTGTTGCAATTTTGATCAGTACTCTGGCGGCTCTAAGGAGTGCATTAACTATAAATACGATTTATTGGTCCAGCCGCCGTTATTAAGTCGTCAATGATCTAGTTCGGTGTCCTAGCTTTTACGACTGGCTAATCTTTTGGTGTTAAGCAGTCCAGTGGTACACCCAGAGGGCGTCTGATATAATATCCAATCTCATCAATGTGCGGCATGCTGTATATGCTCAATTCTCATTTCCATACCGTTTTTCTACTGAGCATATACTTCACGAAATAGAGCTTATCTGTTTCTTCTTAGAAACCTCTAATCATATCTTCCCATTGGAACGCAACCATTCAATTATGCACAGCAGAAGTGTGAAAACTGCTGGTTTCTTTGTTTGTAGAGCACTCATTATAGAATATTGATACAGTGGTTCTTCAATGGCCAAGGTGGTCTGTCGTACTTATGATGTTATCCTCTGCCCGCTTTCTACTATGCCTCTTTCAATGCCAAATAAGTTAAGAGCCTTTCATATTCTTGGTGAATGTCTAAATCATTTGCAGTAAGTTGTTATTTGGGCAATCTCAACTTCCTGATTGTGTTCGTAAATAAAGATGGCACGTGCCTGATTGCTGTTGGATGTTTGTACCAAATTTGCACTCACTATGGAATCTTGATACAGTGGTTCTTCGATAGCCAAAGCGGTCTGTCGTACTTATGATGTTATCCTCTGCCCGCCTTCTACCATGCCTCTTTCAATGCCAAATAAGTTAAGAGCCTTTCATATTCTAGGTGAATGTCTAAATCATTTGCAGTAAGTTGTTATTTGGGCAATCCCAACTTCCTGATTGTGTTCGTAAATAAAGATGGCACCTGTCTGATTGATGTTGGATGTTTGTAACAAATTGCTGCTTAAGTGTACGAGTGTGAATAGATTTCTGTTCAGGTATGCATGCAATCTTAAAATTCATCAAAACTCTAATAAAAATATACACTGAGGAGACAACTGCAATTAAAGAGAAAAGTGAAGAAGACGCGGAACGAGCCGAAAGTAAAAACAACCATGACAAGATAATTTCTAGAGAAGTTTTACACACCATGCGACTTTGTAGGCACAGACCCGAAATTCGAAAAAGTGCTGACTGACATTTAGATAAATGTTCAAAATGTTTTACACCAAAAAATAGATAACATAATTTATAGAACTCATAATCTCCTGCTTCTTTCAGTTTAAAGAGTGCATTTAAGTTTGAAAGATTCTTGAGATTTAGTGTCGAGCATGAGAGAACTCATATCAATTTCTTTTATTTTTTTAATGTTAAGTAAAGGAATGATTTGTTTAATTTGATACGCCTTGTGTTAATAACTTTTAAACATAAAGTAATACAGACAAAGTATTTCGTGCTGTAAAGTGTTTGAATATTCGCTGTTTCAGCAGAAGAATATTTAATACATAAGAGAAATGCTCGAGAGGCAATAAAGTGCGATATACTGCTATTAAATTTGACTTTCGAAAAGAGATCGATATTTATAATTTTTTCTGTATGTACCAAAATTGCTCATTCAACCTCTGCAAAAGAAAGACCACGATTTAAAAGTGTGCGTTTTTCTGCTGGATGTACATAATGTGAGTAACTGCGAAAGCTTGCAAACTACTACAGAATTTCCTCGAAAATTATAACAAATGCAAAACGACCATGAACAGAAAATAAATTTTAGTGGTACCTTCGCTATACGTTACTCGGGTATACGTTTTTTCACTTTAATACGTGATTCTCTATTTGCCTTGATACGTTACGGCAGTTTTCATCGCTTTTTAACTGGGTTATACGTATCTCATTGACATACATTTTACGACTATACGTTAAAATATGAATCTCGAAAATACACGGTTCTTTGATTCCGTTATACGTAACCCGATATGTTGCTACAGCTTTGAGAGGATTGAGACAGTGTTGTTCTGTTTCGTTTTTGGTGCAGCCAAAGCTGAACCTTCATCCCATCATATATGGGTATGATTTTTACTTTGGGTTTGTACGAAAAAAGCGGTTACGCATTTCATGCTTCACACACATATACACGGTATAAAAATGATAATTCTCTGGGACGTAAGATTCTGACTCCACTATCTTGTGACGTGGAAGAATAGAATTTTAAATGTAGCATCAAAATTCAACATACATTTTTCAAATGAATGCACTTGGAATTCTTGGAAATAGTAAGAAAAGTAACGGTTATGTAATTCATGAATTCTGTACTGTAGCACTGATCTCAAATTCTCAGTTGTGAGAATTTCACTTAATCTCGAATAAGGACGTTTACACGGTGATAGCGTCGCAAAAGAAAAGCTCGATTTTCATGGGCTTTTTGATTTTTACAAGTGTATTATAATTTGTAACTTTTTTCTTTCCTATCGCAGCCAATTCGACCTTAAATAGTAATTATCAAGGAATATTCCATACCTCCTTAATGGATAAAAGTTTCAAAAGCATTTAACATTTTGGAATTTCGTTACGCGTTTATTACGTTTATACGTTTTTAAGGCCATCTCCTTAAAAAAATAATACCCGAAGTTTCACTATACACACGTTCAGCAAAACTGTAACAGTAATGTCGTATTTCCCTTGAAACATTTTTCTTCCGTTCAATCTACAATGATTTCAATTGTAAATAATTCAGAAATTTCTCGTACCAACTTTAAATACTTTTAAATTACACCTGTGTTTTTATTCCCATTTTGAATAGACTTTTATCAAAAAATATTACCATTTGGCATTGAATAAAAATATCTGGAACGAAACTGATGGAAGTTGAGCTTGTGACATTTGCATTCAGTATTATTTCAGAAAAATTGCATTAGATTATATTACGATCTCAACGGACACACATCGTGACAGGGGAAGAAACTAAGGCCTCCTATCCTAGTGTCAAGAGCAAACGTCCATCGATGGTACGACATCGCCCCAATTCACCAACCAAGCCAAAGACGTTCAAGCAGACAATCTGAACTAGGAAAGTCATGGTAGCTGTCTGAGACCGAAAAAAAAATCTTTGTTCAGGACATATCCCAAGAAGCCGTGATAAAGGTTGAGCGTATTGTGCAACAACAGGCCTTTAAGAATCGCAGGAGATACCTGTTGTCCATCGATGGGAATCTCCTCCACTGCAACGCTCTGGTCACGTGGCTAAAAAATCAACCGGCTCCTTCAAAGTGTCAAATGAAAAGTTTCCGAGCATCAACTCAACAGCGTTGACCTGGCCATTAATTATTGCAACCTTTCAATAAACTGGACGATTTCTGGAAGAAAACACTTTACATGGGGTGAAGCTCTGGAGTCAGCAGTTACAACGTTTCTGCTTGAAATGGAGACGGCGGAGTATGACGAGCGAGTGTGAAACCTTCACATGGTAAGATAAGTGCTGAAATCACAATGATGATTATTTGGGAAAATAGCACAAAACATTTATGTATCAAATAAAGAGTTTTGTTCCGAAGTTTTTTCGTGTATTTCTTTATTTTAAAACAGATACTGCCCTCCGACAGACCACCATATGTGTGTTGGAACAGTTATTTCAAAACAGAAGCTGCTGATTTTGCAGCCTTACTGAAACGTAAGATTGTGCGGTTCTGAAAAATGAAAGAAAATATACGACTCAAAAAAGATATTCATCATATAATGACCTTTGAACTCTTCTATGGTAAGTTTGCAATCGTATGACAAGCAACGCAATATAAAGAATTGGATAAATTCGTTTACGGTGAAGAGTAAAGCAATAAACAAGAGAAATATGTAACTTTTGTTATCTTTTGTAAATAATTGTTAAAGACTGTCCTCTTCTTTAAAGACTCTGTATGCCTTCTCATATTAACTCTTATTATTATGCTTGTTCGAGGATAGTAAAACATTGATTATAAGTAATAATGCATTCTTAGTGGTTACAACATCAAACAAAGTGTGCCTTTCCTAAAATACAAGTACGGGATCTGTGTTATTCGAGGTTGGAAAGCCAGGTCTGGGAGGAAGCAATTAATTATGTGATTTCTTGCTGCCTTTTCGCTCAGTGTGAAGTTTCACTTAAAGATAAACTCTGTTTGGAATAGAGAACGGTACACGCCTTCCGATAAGTTTGACGATTAAAGCAGATCTGCGTGAAAAATGCGAGCGTGCTTTAATTTTTTGCAAATAAGGTTAAATTGTGGTTTTTATTTTCCTTGGTGCAGATTTTTCCCCAGTGCTTCAGTGGTGTGCTACCTCATGTGCTATACAAGAAACCTGATTCAAAATAAATGTTTCTACTGCGTCTATATTGTAATTAACATTCAGGTTGTTATGTATCGATGTCTGCACTTTGAATTTAGTTTCCGTGCAAAAAGTTATATTCAATATTTAAATTTTCCTCTTGCTGTACACGCTTCTTGAAAAAAATAAAATTGATGTTCCCCGTTCTTCATCCTTCTAGCTATATGACGTAAACACCTTTCTGTAAGAGAAAAGCAAGTACTGTTAGTAGCGATTTTAAAAGTATTATAAAAAGGATTACCAAACAGCTAAGAAAAAAATTCTGCAGAAATACCGTTCGATAATACACCAATAATACCTGAATTAATACATTTTCATCAACATCGAAATTAAGTTACAAATTAGTAAATCTATAATAAAAAAATGGAAGCCATTTAGCAACCACGACCAAGTAACAACATTTTTGAGGCACATTTGTAGAACAAAATTTGACCTTTACAAAAGAGTCAGACAAATTTATTTAGGAACAATGTTATTAAAGGCAAAATTATACCAATCTTTCAGACTTCCTAATATCTCGACGCCCCAGCGCAATATGTGGCCCTCTTTCGCAAAAATGAATATCTAGGAATGATGTAATCTTAAATTTACGCTCCGGTACGGATATAATTTATTTTATTAAGTCATGTTTGCTAAGCTGTCACGCAAAAAAGCCTTTTAAAATGTAATACCGTATATAAAGTTTGTATGTGAAATTTGTCCTGCCAAAAGAAAGGTATCACATTCAAAAATTGGTTTAAGCAGTTGCGCACGGTCACCGTTTTTGATCGGAATTTTCGTGAAACATGCTAGTATTTTAATGCAGAAAGTATATGCTGCGCCAGTTGATAGATAGTTTTCAAAGTTTATTCCATCGTTTGTAATTGATCTTGGAACTTATCCTCCTGCATGCAACATTCTGCATACCGTCGAAACCGATACCATCCGTCCGATGGCTTCCACAAGCACAGATATGAGATGAGTCGGTGTAGATTTCCTGTACCGCCGTACCAAAGGCCGCAAGTACCAGTCATCCGCGGAAGTCGTCGTTCTTGGCCTACCCTCGGTGCACCTTTGGGAATCTGGACACGTGGCTTGGAACTGTAGCTACATCCTGCTGACCAAGGAACAATCGATATTGAGCAAACGTGAGACGTTAGCATGCCGTTGCCGTGCTTCGAGTTGGCCTATCGCTCTGTAGCGTAACTCAACTGACAAATGACGTCTCGAAGCCATATTAACAAAATCACAATCTCTTCTTTTCATTGACGGTCGCGCATGAAGTGGCGACTTCCTCCGAAACAGCTGGTTTTAAGCTCTTGCGCATTTGCATGAAGCGCTGCTAGCACCACTCATTTGCATCGATGCTGTATGCCTTCGTCCGTAACATATGAAAATCTCCTGCAATTTGAACTATATTTCGCGCAATTATCGCGATTTTTCGGTTTCTTGCATAATTAAGGCGAACCAGTGTAATTGAAAGTTAAGCATGCCAGTTTATTCCTTAGTCAGAGGATCGCTGCATTCCTGATTGTTTCTAAACTGTTTGAAAAAGCATAATGTCTCCCCGAAGGCGTAGTGGTCACAGGGTTGGCTTATATCCATTCGTCCGGGAATGATCGAGGTTTAAATCCCGGTAAGGCATGGATGTTATGTTTTGTCTCACACCACTGGCTCTCCCCTTCTCTGGAACCAGTGGCCCTTATTTAGTGAGAGGCGATTCTTATAGCCATCGAGTTGCTCACTGCGGTCGCTAAACCTTTAATGGAAAAAAAGTACGATATCTACAGTTTACACTGCTTTCACTGCGAAGTGTACGATAAAGTTTTGGGTTGTGTTGTAACGGGAGAAATTCATCTTCCAAACAATATACTGTATATTGTTATGTGAAAATTAATATCGTCAAGTCAACTTTTTCAGCCTAAACTAAATTAAATTCCAAACAACACAAATTTGTTAAGCCATAATGATTTTGATTTTAGCGCGCCTGACATTTTCGAATGCCGCAATAGAAAAGTACATAATATCTAATGATATGAATGTATGCGTTCCGTTTTTTCCATCATTCTAATAATTCACAAAATTCTGGAAAACAGTTTCGAAATAAAAGATGTTGTTCGATATGAACATTAGATGAAGAAATTTACTAAAATTATTTCACCTTAGTATATATCAGTGATATAAATGTCTAAAGGGTGGTTTGATTCATTTAAATTTATTTCCTGTCAAATAATTTTCAAAGTCATAAACGTTTTCTTCATTTAAGAGCCTTTACGTGTCCTGATTATTTGTAACATAATATAAGACCCAGATATCTAGAAATTTGATCACCAATAGAAAAAAAAACTTACACAGAGCGATAAATAGCGTTCTGGTTGTTTTATCCTATGGAAGATAAAAGAATTAACATTCTGATAAATTAATTAATTGCCTTGTGCTATCTGAACGTAGCGCGTCTATACGTGTTCGAATTTGATAACATGAAGACGTAAATTCCATCTGTTGTACATAAGCGAAAAAACATGGAGGACACATTTGCTCTTATCACCAGGTTATTACGCTCCACTAATTGCACTATAAAAATTATCACAAATATATTCAATCAAGCCATCGTTTCTGCTGGGGTTCTCATGAACGTCACTTTGGTGATAAACAAAGATGACCAATTTTCATCAGAATGCTAATTGATTAAAAAACGTTGTATGTACTAAACATTCAAAGAGCATCGATTTATTTAAATTACTTTTTTCCAAATATGAAAGAGTGAAAAATTATATGTATAACGAGCAAAGTTAAAGTGATTATATGTGCCTAGACAAAAGTACCCATTTAATTGGGCAAACCAATAATTGACACCTGATGGAAGGAGAACATGTATCCTCAGTAAAAAAATCCTTCGACCACGATAATTTTCTGACCTTTAATTTCTAATGTATCTCCGAAGGACTAGCCCAACACTGAGGTTTCCTGTTTCCAGGAGGTATAGGAACATCAGGATTTTCAATAAAATGATTCCGGTTTTTTTTTCGAGAAAATTTCAAAACATGTATCCCTAATTTCAGTAATATTCGAAACACAAGGATGTAAAAATTTTACATGCAGCTTTTCTAAGCGTATTACGAGAAAAGGCTAGTTTGAATTAAAAATAAAACACTTTAATGAGTTTGGGAATATTGCTTCGTAATATATTTGCAAAAGCAAACAAAAAAATGTGATTCCCGGGAACAGGTTTGTAAATTTATACTGCTGGCCACCAAAATGCCACACCAAGGAGGACACCAGATAGCAAAGCCAGATTTACTGGCAACATAACAACAGATACAAAGATGAAACGATTGAGCTTACAGGGCCGTGCGACTTGCGGAACACGCAGACATCAGTAGTTCGTATGGCCCATATGGCTGGCAATAACGGCCGCTACTCGCAGCGGCATCGAACGAAAGAGGCTTTGGATGTGGGCTTGGGGTATGTCGGTCCAGGCTGCTTCCACACGTTGCCACAGTTCATCAGGCGTAGCCGCGGGTGGTGCTTGCCGGGCCACTTGATTGCCGATCAGCGGCCAGACGTGTTAGATGGGTGCCATATTGGGAGAACAGGCGGGCCACGGCAGCAGTTACACCTGGTGTGCCGTGAAGAATTGGTGCACGATGCGTGCCACGTGCAGGCGGGCATAGTCCTGTTGAAATGTGGCCGCTGGCAGGTCCTGCAGGTAAGGAAGGACTACAAGCTCCAAAAAGTCGGAGATTGAGCGGTGGCTGTTGAGAGATGCGTACTAGACGGGTGCGGGTGTCATATCCAATTGCACCCCAAACCATAACGCCAGGCGACGGACCGGTATGGAGATGCATAGTGCAGGCGTCAGACAGTCTCTCGCCGCGGTGACGCCACACGCGGATCCGATCATCGTGGTGCTGCAGGCAGAAGCAGGTTTCGCTGTAGAAGACTATAACGTGTCATTCCGTAGTCCAGGTGCGGCGTTCAACGGCCCACTGCCGGCGCACTCACCGGTGGTGTAACTTCAGTAGTAATCGGAGCAATGGGAGCCGATCGACAAGTCCCCGCTCCTGCAGACGAAGTCGAACGGTACGTGCTGAAATAAGTTGTTGAGCAACACAACCTAATTCCTGTGCTAACGTTCGTGATGTGGCGGTGCGAGCCGTCAATGCCCCCCACACAACATGCCAGTTCTCTCGATCGGTGGTGTGCCGCGGCTGTGGCAATCACTCACGTCGGTCCGTCCGTCCCTCCTGCACCCATCGAATCTATACTCGCCTGACTGTGACTGGGTGTCGTCATACACGGGCGCCGATGTCTTGGTACATTAAACCGCTGTCCGGTATTCGGCGACGAGGTATCAGGAAGCTTCCCAAGCACATGCTCGGCAGCATAACACACTTCCACTACTTACACCCCGCCTTATGTGCACCCTTCTTATACTGCTTCACGGTGGCGTGCCGGGTGCACATGATTTGCATATGCACTGCAATGCTAATCGTTTGCATGTCCTCTCGCGGGCGACGCATTATCTGAATTTCAGGCCAACCGGATGCTTCCTTTTTGGTGTTTCACTTTGTGTGTCCAGCAGTGTAATGTATATCTCGATTTTACTCTAAAATAATTTAATTGCTACACAATTTGAGCGGGACAGAACAGTTATATTCCCTGCATTTTCGAATGTCATTGGAACTTTATCCAACCCTTTTTCACCCGGTGCCTTGATATGAGGTATTAGGCAGAGTGCGCCAAACAAAACGCATTTTTTTCTGTAGACGCAATCCTGCCGAAAGACATTATTTGTCTTTCTTCCTGAAAACAGCTCTCGCTCGGAAGTAGATGCCATAACACGTGCTCTAGCTTCACCTTCACCTTCCGCCATCCGACAGTCAACTCCACGGAAAGTTCCGAACTAGAGCGTACTGGTATTGGTTCAAATACATCCGCGCTTAGCACCTCGACATGAGAAAGCCTTGTCAGTCAATAATTTCTATGTACTCCCTTTTTTCAGAATAAATAAGAAGCCACTTAGGAAAACGTGAAGAGAAGGGTCGTGTCAAAGAGCTTAAAAAAGGATTTATTACAGTCTCGAAATGTCCTCACGTACAGACATTTTCAACGGTAGAAAGCCTTCCTTCATTACAAATTAGCGGGTTTTTAACGTTTATATCTGCTCGGGAAGGTGGACATCACAAAGTTAAAGAAAATATTTAACGTAAGTGCACTTCAATGAACAAATATATCAGAAAATCAAATGCAAAGTGCACATAATATACACTGAAGATCAATTCAATTAGATACAGCTGTCGTTATGCAAATGTGGCGCTATCGGCGTCCCTGTAAGCGGAAACGACTTGACGTATGCAGCGATCCGACAATATAAGGAGTGATACGACGGGAATCAGTAAGAGTCGCACGCAGTATGGGTAAGACGAATGATCTAAGCGCATTTGATCGTGGGGAAAATTGTCGGGGCCCGACGAAAGGGTAACTTCATCTCGGAAGTCGTGCAGGAATTGGGATTTGTCACGGGTGGTCACGGGTGCACCGTGAGTACATCGAATCCGGTAACAGCATGCCTGCGAAGGCCAACTGCCGTGGATAACAGCGTGTGGATGAGCGGGGTCATCGTCGGCTAGCTCGCATTGTAACAGCAGATAGACGGGCCACAGTGCAAGAAATAACTCGGTATTTTAACGCTTGCGCACAAAAACGTGTAACCAGCCACACCACCCAGAACCATCTTCTCGCAATGGGGTTCAAAAGCCATCCTCCCACGAGGGTACCGCTCCTGACGTCACATCACAGGGTGCAAATATTAGCATGGGCGCAGGAACAACGACACTGGACCTTAGACATGTGGGAAAATGTTGCCTATGCTGATGAGTCGAGATTCATGTTGGTACATGCGGACGGCAGGATACGAGTACGGCGCAAACCACATGAAGCGATGGATCCTTCTTACCAACAGGGTACTCTTTAAGCTGGTGTGGGTGGCATTCTCATCTAGGGACTGTTTATGTGGACTGAAATGGATCCCCTGGTATGTGTGACATAGTCCCTCACAGGTCAACGTTACCGGGATATCCTGGACGACCATATGCTCCCGTTTGTTCGTCTTTAACATCGCACTGGGGACCTCGTGCTGCAACAAGACAATGCGCCGTGCCATCGATCCCAAATTGTATCCGAATGGTTGGATAAACACTCCACTGACGTGACCTTGCTTCCTTGGCCAGCTAGGTCACCTGACCTCAATCCCATTTAGCACATTTGGGATGCCATCGAGAGAGATGTTCTAGGCTCTGACCCCCTCCATCAAAACTTCGTGAACTTTGGGAGTTTGTTCAGGGGTCGTGGATCCGAATGGCTTCCCCACGCTTATAGTGTCTTGTCGAGTCCATGCGGAGACGAATCGCCGGCGTCATCAGGGCGAAAGGTGGTGCTGCACGTTACTAAACAGGTATCTCTAATTTAATTGCTCTTCATTGTACATAAGTAATTTCAATTTAACGAATTTCTGCATCTCCACCGATACAGCACCTATTAGTGCAAGAGGTGCTGATCTACATCATTAATAAAACGTGTTTTGTGTTATCCACAACACTCTGTATTTACGGATTACCTTGTTTTATTTATTATCTATATTCAAAGATTAGAGATGAAATTCAAAAGTAAATTGCAAAAGCATATTTTAAAAAGTCAAACTTGCGAAGTTGTTAGCAATGTATTTAATACACTGCTGGACAATTGCTAAGGACGGATCATAAACGGCTATATAGCGCAAAAAAAAGTAAGTGTGGTTGGACGCCAAGTGAAATAAAATAATGTCAGAATGCCAGAACATTACAAGAAAGACAATTTATTGTGCTCTGAAATCCAAAAGGCTTTGGAACGAGTTCAAGGGACAAACAGGCCATTTTGTGCAGAATACGTAAACGTGGAAAAAATGCAATTACCGTCCGCAGGCGTTCCGGCGTAAGATGTCAATACGGGATATGGCCACCATGGAGGGCGATGCAAGATTCCACACGTCGTGTCATGCTTTGCACAAAATTATGAAGCAGCTGTTGGGGTAATTTATCCCATTGCTCTGTCAGTGCACGGATGAGGGTGTCCTTGTTTATTGGAGGGCATTGGCGACCAGCAAGACTCCTCCCCAAAGCATCCCACACATTTTCAATGGGATTCATACCTGGAGAATGTGCTGGCCATACGAGGCGTTCAATATCCTCGCTCTCAAGACACTCCTGGACAGCGACTGTTCCATGACATGTTGCGTTGTCGTCCATGAAAATGAATCTATCACCGACAGCACCACGGAACATGCGAACATGAGGAAGCAGAACATCATTAATGTATCGTTGGCCAGTCATAGTCCCAGTTGGAAGCACATAGAGGGACGTACGGCCATTGATCATGATGCCAGCCCATACCATGACACTACATGTCGGATATCGGTCCCTTTCCTGTATGTTTGCTGGTCAATATGCAGTACCACTATCACGCCAGATCAGCTGTCGTCGACAATCAGACGATAGACTGTATCTACTCTCATCTGAGAAGAGGACAGCAGACCAGTCATTATCAGTCCAATTGCGATGGTGATGGCACCATTGCAAACGGGCGGTACGGTGACGTCTGGACAATGGGATGCACACAACAGGACGGCGGGCTTATAGTCCTCCTTCATGCAAACGTCTGGCGACAGTTTTTCGGGAGATCCGTTTGCCAGTAGCAGCCATAAACTGATTTGCTACCAAACTAGCTGTGCTGCGCCGGTGTCTTTTTGTTGATAGCACTATGTACCGATCTTCTGCAGGTGTCGTACTGCGAACACGACCTCCCTCGTGACGTTTGCTACACTCTCCATTTGTTTGAAATGATTTCCAAAGCCTTGAAACAACACTGTGGCTGACGTCGAACTCCCTGGCAACATCTGTTATTTTTCGCCCTTCTTCAATCTTGCCAATAATACGGCCACGCGTAAAATCATCTAGGTGATGTCGGGAAGACATATTGAAAATTGCAAGTTCGTCAATTGATTCTTTCCCTTTCAACTTTGCGTTTGAACAACAACGGTCAATACGCGTCAAATCCTTTATATCTCTTATCAGCGCTATGACGTCACGAACAAGTTCCGCAATCCAAAATTTGCATACGCACAACACGTCTTACTGTAACCCGTACTTATGCTAATTTCCACATTTTCCTGCCTTCCAATTTATGGTTGCTATCGTTGCTATTGTCATCCGTCCTTAGCAATTGTCCGGCAGTGTATATGGCGTAAGAGCAAAATTTGTAACAACGGACAAAAAAAGCCAACCACCCAGCATGTAAGCTGGAATCGCCAACTAGTAGGCGGTAGGGACCAGGTTGACGACCACTGATTTAAAGAATCAAGAAATCCCCAACATAATGCAGAGAGGAGTTTTTGCAGTCTTTCAGGAATGCGAACTGCGCAACGCATTCCAAAAACTGAGAAAAAAACTATTAAAGGACAATACAAAGTGAGCAAGTATTAAAATTTCGGGCAGTATTATATATGTTCCACAATTCTCTTGCTGCTTCAAGAATGTACTGAGGAAGCATGACGTTGAAGCCACCACAAACTATTGCTAAAATTTTAACAACAAATAACAAGAAAATGTACGCTGATTATACTGCAGGGGGTATACTAGTTTCCATTAAAAATTTCCTGACTCCTCTATAAAGTGCTACATCAGAATGACGAAAAGAGCCTAATGTGTGTGACATAGATATTATATGTTTAACATTTAAGCCGAAGAAAGAGGACCGAATGCTTTAACATAGGAGATAATTTAAACGCAACAATTCCCATACGGAACGAAAGAAAATTGGTGGCACCATTCACTACTTATAAGAGTACTATGATCAAGGATTCCGTTGAAATTGTCACAAGAAGTGTCGTATTCAATGATGGCGTATCCATTGAGCTGCCATCACAGTAGACCTTCATTTTTCGCAGCCTCTTAGGTTTAAAGTTGTGTAAAATATGACTTGATATTTTATGTAAATATATTATATATATGAATCGGACCCATCCAATAAATATTGACATTTAACGTGTTTGTGATGCATAATATTTATGCTTAGTACTCGCGCTATTATCCCTCAAATGAAATACAGTTGAAAAGAAGACAAAACACACAACCACTAGTAACAATCAGTCCATAACTAATAAGGATATGAAATGATAAAGCTTACCACTAGGCTATCCAGTTAAACGGAGATAATTTGCAAATATGAAAAATTATATTGACAACAAGTCGATTTATCACGCGCTAGCAGAATTCTCCTTTTTTTATTATGAAAGGAAGTAATTTTATACAAGTAAGGAGAATAGAATAAAATTCGGTGGGAAAAGCAAACTCCTCTTTTAGTAGAGAGCAAACGTGACCCCATTTTTGGCAGCTACACAGAAATTAAAACTTCGATGTGAACTAACCGGTCCAAAAGATTTTTACATATGCCCTTTTTCTTGTCTTTATTTCAAAGTACAATGCTATTTAAATCTGAATACTTGAGTAAATTGTTTCGTATTTCGCTTGAACTCGTGATCAGATTACGAGTATGTAATATTAAGATCTTCTCTTTAAGTTCAACTTATTGGAATAAAATAATCCTAATTTTTCAAAAAGTTATCTTACAACTAAATTATACAATTAATATCATAAAATGCAGATACCCACCTTTTGATCTCTTTGTGATTAGCTGTACATGTTACGGAACTCTGGCAGCTCGTCTTAACATGCGTAGTTTCAGCACTAGATACTTTATTTCGTGCAAAATCCGCTGCGGATTATTATTATTTTTCTGTTTCCTCTATATGCCAATGTGTAACCATAAGGAATTCTCGTTTTTCTCTGTCCTAAATGGCAGAACTTAATGTCGGTGTATCAGAAATTGTGGAACTGAAATAATATTGAAATTCTCACGTCAGTTTTCATCTAGACACCAGTAGACGAATATTTATATATCCCTTATCCAACAGAAATTGCTAGCATTGAGACGCATTTTATTTGACAGAAACTATTACTTCCTGTTTGGTACTCTTTCAACAAAGGAATACGAGTATTATGAGAGACGCCGCAGCGCAAATGTCTCAGGGGTATCTGGTTTTAGTAAAAATAAATTATTGGAGTTTTGGGTATATGCTACAAATTGCACGCGCATATTATTGTGCCTTAACGTCCAGATTTTCCTTCAAACACATCTTGGCGACTGCGATCTTTTCTCTTTTATCTATTTAAATGATACCACATTCTCCCTGTGCTGCGATTTCAACATTTCTACATATTTCATGAGGATCTGACGTTAATAACATTAAATTCTGGAACTCGCACTGCAAAGAGATACAGTTTAGGCTGATGGAAGTTCGGTTTTTCAATGAGGTGTATTCAACTGGCACATTTTGAGACCTCTGTTACGTCTACGTGCCTTTTTTTAACTGTCCACACTACGTTTCGAGCATGCTTTAATGCACGAACAGAACGATGGAATCTTCCAGGAGAACAATGCTCCAACACTCCCCACAGAGCCATTGTGTTTAAAACTTGATTACTAAAGAATTCCGGTTATTAGAGCACTCTGGAACAGCCTCCCAATTCACCGGACCTGAACTCTATTGGCAGTACAGCAAAACACCAATATAGTACGGTCAGATACACAGCGGATTCGGGTATAGCGCGATAAAGAGAATGTCTTCCGAAAAGAAAATCCTTATTAGTGAAATCTTTACTTGACAAACAGCGCCGTCCAAGACAGCCATTAATAAGTAATTTGCTCCTACTCACTATGTTGTCCAAAGGTATAATATCCTTGTATCATACATTAACATAAATCTGAGTTTTGAGTACAGTGCAAGCGTCGTGATATCGCAGAGAAAGAAACCGTATTGTGTTGTTGAAAACCTATATAGTGCATATTGAGTATATCGTATATAGTAATGTAGTGTATTATGTTGTAGCTTTTCCCCCGTCCTTCTGCTTTGACATTTGTCACTCTACAGATCATCTTAAGAAATATCACGCCTAAGCTAACGCGGTGTGACAACCGCGCTATATCGGGTTTTTGCTTCATTCGGCACGCTCCGCAAAAGTATGGTTGGTTGGTTGGTTATTAGATTTTATTGGTGCAAGGGCTATGGTTGGCCAAAGAGCGCCAGATACAAGACAAACAGACAAAATTAAAAAACGGGGCATAAATCGCAAAATCTGGCTGACAAAGTAAAACCGAACCATGAGTACAAAGGAAGGGCCAAAAAAGACAATGGAACAAACAGTATGAAAAACATGGTACAATGGTGAGAAACAAGCCGATTAAGTAAAACTGAGGAATGAGAATGATAAAACACATTACGAAATCGAACACAACTACACATAGGATGAGTCACTCTCCTCCCCCACACACTCCAATATAATGCTGGCCGAGGGCGAGGACGAATCACTATCCTCCCCCTCATGTTCCTCTGCAATGTTAGTTGAGGCTGGGGACGAACTGTCACTCTCCTCCCCCCGATGTTCCTCTATAATGTTGGGTGAGGGTGGGGACCTCGCTGAGTCCGAGACAGTTGCAATGTTGGTCAGGTGGACCGCGACAGTTGGATGGACACGGCACACCTTTGCGGATTGAGGGCCGGGTCTTCCGCACGTACAGGCTGTCTGCTGGGAACCGGAAGAGTCGGTCGTCTTCAAAAGAGAAGGCGCAGACTCAGCTGGTCGAATAAGCTGGAGCTCGGTGAAATCCACCTGTGTCGCTTGTTCAACTGTAGATCGCTTGGCAAGTGCGGCGAGAGCTACAGGGCGCGGAACAAAGGGCTGCACGGGTTGCGGCAGAGACTGAACCACTGCGGCAAAAGTACGCTGTCGGTTGGTGGGTATACCCAACTTGGCCTTGGCAGCAGGGTACGAGAGGCTCTCCAGGGTCTTGAGGCGCTGGATCGCCATCTCGTCCTTCCATTTCATACAGTTGCGGGAGTAAGCTGCATGGGCCTCACCGCAGTTAACACAGCAGGCCGCAGAAGTGCAACCATCCCCGTCATGTTCACTGGAGCCACAATTTGCGCAACGAGCGGAACTCTTACAGAAACGTTGGGAATGCCCGTACCTCTGGCACCTGAAACAGCGCAGAGGACTGGGAATGTACGGGCGAACTCCACAGACCAAGTAGCCAGCCTTGATTTCGGTCGGAACTTTCGGGGAGTTAAAAGTCAAGATTAAATTTTTAGACTTAATCAAGGAACCATCGCGCAGGAACATCATACGACGAGCAGCAATAACACCTTGATCTGCAAGTTCAGTCACCAATTCGTCTTCACTGCATGGCAAGAGATCAAACTCCGAAATAACACCCCGAGAGGTGTTAAGAAACGGGTGAGGTGTCACTTTGACAGGAATGCCTTGAAGACTAGTGAGGTGCAGAAAAGTGTTACTCTGAGAAACACTGCAAGTTTGGACAAGCAGGTCCCCAGAGCGAAGCTTCCTCACAGACTTCAAGGGGCCAACCGCAGCGTCCAAAGCTTTAGAAATGAAAAATGGAGATCTGGTGGACAGTCTCTCATTCGGATCGATGGATTCTACAACTAAGTGTGTAGCATGCGTATTCACAGCAATCGAGGGGAGACGACGCTTCGGAGCCACTGGTACAGCTGCCGAAGAAGAGGTTCCACATTCTTGGTCCAGGTCATGGTCTAAAGATCGTTTAAGGGTATGAGACTTGGTAGGTTGAGAAGACGAAGGAGAGTCGTTGTCAACGATCATTTGCTCAGGTGACTTGAATTTGGAGCGTTTGTTTTTGGGTTTACCCATGGAAAAAAGGAGAAGGATTCGTCTGCAGACTACTCCACCCACCACCGAGCCCTACAAGGGAGAACTGGAGGTCTGCAAGCCAAGAAAATGACGCTGGACACAGTTCTGGAGCTTATACGTTGCAGATATAGTCCGTTGGCTGTGATCACACGCACTCGGCGGACACTTCGGCCTCCGGGTACCGTCATGCCAACGCCTTTGGCATGATCCCACAGCCCCTGGGCTCACCCTGCCGTGCTATACGACAAAAAAGCCGCTAAAGCCCTGCACACAACTTGGTACAAGACTTCTGACTAGAGGTGGGTTAGTCTCTAGCCTCCCGTTTACAGCGAAGCCGGGGTCGAAGAGGAGTGTTGGCACACAGGAGGCACTTATCCGGTCTCCTGCGACCTCAGCCGCCAGACATCCCATTTCCGCCTCACGGGTCTCCGCACGCGGCAAACATGGAGGTAGGTCTAGCACCCAAACCAGTTAAAAGGAGAAAAGAAATCCAAAGAAGACAAATCCTGGAAGGGAACCTAAACGGAATCTCAGCAACCTACGAACTGAGCGGTTAATATAAAACAGTTAGTGGTGGAGGGTAACAAAACCACAAGACCGGGGTGTTAGTACATAACGTGGTAGCGATTAGGTAAAGTATACAACACGGGCAACTAGCCAGTGGAGAAAATAAATAAAAACGAAAAAGCGAGACACAAGACCAGCTCGGGATCGTGGGGCCGCGACTCCCCAACAGCTGGATGAACAGCCGTCCCTGCAAACACCATCAGCACCAAAAATAAAAAACAAGCGGTGGCATGACATCAGATGTTGACCAGTCACAAGGTCAGCTCGGGCCGTGGGGGCGCCGCTCCCCAAATAACTGGAAAACCAGTTATCCCCGTGCGGGGCCGCAAAAGTATATTAGAGATTTGGATTTTCCTCACAGGAATGCAAAAAAATGATGGAGAAGCATGCATCAAGCATGGTCTTGATACCTGTGGAACTATTTCACCATTTCGAGGAATCAACGTCTCGACGTTTAACTGCCCTTCTGGAAAATTGTACCACCCCGTTATTAGGTATGTATCAAATGATTTCTGGCCATTCAGTGTACATACAGACACATACTTGAAGTACCAGGAAATTGTTGTTTAAAATGTGGTTTGTGTGCAGTTTTCATATTCCATATTGGTTATACACTCCATGTCAAAAGATAGCTTTCTTAACATTAAAGAAATGAAACTGGTATTTTGTACAGACCGAAACCGCTAAACTATGCAGTTGATGGTACGTACGCGTATATCATGAATATATGGTGATCCGTTTTTAATGGGGAAGTATGAAATTCAATATGAAGATACAAATTATGATAATTCTGATGTCTAGTGTTGAAACTGCCCGTAATATACAGTTCATACTCTTACATGACGTCGTGAAAATTTGGGTAAGACTGTCCACCATTTTGATAGTGAAAAATATGTTTAATATTTTAAGTGAGTCGCCTAATGCATGAGAAGAATGAAATGCTTCATTAATATATAATAGAGATAAGATATAATTGCCGGAAGACGAGACACTAATACCCCTCATGTGACCGACAAAACAAACTGCTCACAGGGAAATATATTAACAACTTTGGAAAATCCATTGAAAATTTAGTAGACACGAGGTGATAAAAACCCGACACACAGGGTACTTGATTGTTAAAATAACGAAGTTTAACAAACGGTACTTTTTTATGATACTTTTTGGGGGCTTAGCGTCATTTTCTTGTAGGACTTCCGTCCACAGGGAGTAGAGTTCAGGTCCCAGCCACCAACAGCGAGATCGCCTTTTGGGCAGGACACAGAAACGGAAGGAATGAGAGCAAGTCTAGCGACTTTGACAGAACAGTTTGTAGTGAGATTAGAGTACAGTAGATGGCGCCACCGTACAAGTACGATATTGCACATAGAGGGTGAGAGAATTTCAGGTGGGGTATAGGAAAGGATACCCATTTAACCAGTGGGTCCAGCCTGGGGGCCGTCACTTAACGGGCTCGTCCGATGCACGGCGGATATTCAGCGATTGTTAGTAAATCACACCATCTCTGTAAGATCAGCCCAGGCTTGAACCTGGGGAATTAATCCAGCATCGATAGTCTGAAACACTAACCACTAAGCCATCCGCGGCTTACGATGATTTTTAACGAACGGTAATATAATTTATGTTTTATGTACGTTATTATACGAATAATATACTAAATGCTATACCTCATATTATTTTTTGAAGAAATTTGTTGCAAACAACAACCATATACAACAGGGCTTTCTTGTATTTGTCCCATGTGCAGTCCTATTTTTAAAATGAAAATATAATTTCGTAGCCGGGGATGAAGAAGATCATTAAAAACTGTGACATAACTTTTCAAATCGATGATGCCGTCAGTAAAACGAGTGTACCCGAATATTCCCCATGAGATTGCTCACAAATAATGATCAGAGAGAACTCTTCACATTATGGAATACGTTTTTCGCGTAGTAATATTCTTTGAGCTGTCACCACACGCGCACCCGCCCTTTTGTCACACAATGCTTCAAAGCCAATTTCTCTGATCATTTCCAACTATTCCAATGCTGTTCACACTTAAAAATGTTCTGCGTTCTAAGCAGGTGCTTTGCTTCACCTGCATGTTTCTATCATGATGTTTAAATTATACTTTAAAATTGTTTACTGCAGAACAACCAAGTTCGACAGATACATTCGACAAATATCAGCTCGACAGCTGTGGAAATGTCCGCCACAGCTTTTATTTGACCTTTGTTCCATAATCTAATTTTAATTCGTCTAACACCCAACAAATGTCGATAATCCGGTCGTTTGGGTAAAGAAATTAAAACCTGCCCTCCTTACTGTATTGGTCCGCCGCACTAAAGAGTTTGAGAAGTTCATATATGCTAAGGAACCGTCTTACGTGTTTTTTTTAATTTCGCCTAACCCCAATATTCAAATACCAATGTACAAACGAAAGATTCTTCCAGAAGCCCTGAACTTGTTGAAGCACTTCACATTTTCTAAAAAGAAATTATCAACAAACTATTCATGAAGTACCTCTTACGAAATCAAAATGTTAAACAATTAATACACTTTCAACAACCATTTTCTCTTTTCTGAGAAGGGTGTTACCAATAAATCTAAAAATATGAGTATAGTTTTTCACAAAATAAAATTAACTCACGTTTTGATAGAGACATTTAAAAATAAGTTGTGCTTTTCAACATGAAAAATTATATCTCATTTACTGGATGGGCACCTTAAGCAAAATCTGTGTTGTATGCAGTATTTTTCTAAAAGCGGATTGCAAGCAAATAGGAGAATAAATACTTTTTCAAGTTACTTCTGATAAAGACGTTTGTACAGGAATCCTGCTAGGGAAACGGGGTCAACAACAGTGTTTACAATTTATCTCATGAACTAGTTATAGGGGAACGATAAAATTTGGGTACGGATTTATTACGTATCTTTCTTTTTTCATTAACGTCACTGGTAATAACTATCTTGTTCAAGCATACTTAGTCTCTTCTATGTTGGGTCAGCGTGTTACCTTCTGATTAGATATCTGTTCTTTGACTGAGTAACTTTTTTTAAAGAAACTCTTTTTCTAGCGTCAAACAATAAAGCTAGTAGTACAGTTTAGATCGCATGAACGGATATTTATCGTATTTTACAAGATAATTTTTTTCAGTTTACAGACTGCCTGCTGACGCGAAAATAAGAGTTCGGAGTTTAATTTTCTATATATTGAATGTTTGTTTGGCCATTCAATTAAAGAACTGAAAATTACCTGTTTCCACACATTTCATGACTATAAAAGATTGTTTTTAATTGAATTCATGCACTCTAGTTGCAGTAATATTATACCTTTCATTATTTTTTATGACTTTACGGGTTTTCTAAAAACCAGTTTCGATGTAATCAATACACAGGAGATATGAACAAAAAGCGAATGTTCATTTCCTTCATTTCATAAGTACATTCATGCAATCGCTAACATTATGATTTGATTTTCCTGGAGTAGAAAGTTTTAGAAAAATATTGAAATTTCCATCCATTGCAATTTCTGTTGCAAAACTTGATGTACTTTGAAAAACATCTTTTTTAACATACACCGAATACCCAAAACGATATGACTAGCATGTCTTTATTCATAAAGAAGCAACTGCACGTGTGAAGGTTTTAGTACTATATTATTGGCCCCTGACACTTTATGTTAGTGCTGTATTTTTTTTCAAATAGGAGAGGCAACGAACTAAGCGAGGTTGACAAAGGCCTAAGTGTAACGACTTGACCAATGGGTCATAACATTTTCGAGACGGCAATACTTGTGCAATGCTCCCTGTCAGCCGTCGTTAATGTCTTCAAAAAGTAGTTCGAGGAAGGCTAAACCGCGAAATGTTGGCGAGATGTGGGTCGACCACGGCTCATTGATGGTAGAAATGAACAAATGATATCCCCTATGGTAGGAGTCAGCAGAAGGGATACTGTCGCATAACTTGCCGGTAATTCGAATTTGACTGACAGGAGTAATTTGTCACAACATGTAGTACTTCTAACCCCGCTGAAATGGACTTAGTAGTAACCCGGCTCTCCGAGGATCCATGCTAACCTCGGTTCACAGTCGAAACATTTTACAATAGGCACGCGAACATCAAAACTGGACCGTGGATGCTTGAAAGAAACTTGTTCGTTTCAACGAATCTCGTTTCCCGTTTCACCATGTGGATAGCCGGGAACGTGTGCGTCGTTTCCGTGGGAAAGTGTCGGCAACAGGATGCACCGTCTGACAAAACCGAGTAGGCGGAGGAAGTGTAATGCTGGGAAACACTGGGTCTCTTCATTTATGTAGAGGAATCTATGACGTCTACCACCATCCTAAAAATCACTGCAAACACGATATATCCTGTTCTGAAAACATTACATTCCTCTAGTAATGTATTTTTTAGCAGGATGATGCGCCATGCCACAATGCCCAGGTTTTTAAAGATTAGTTCGCGGAACATGTGGAAGACTTTCAGATATCGCCCTGTCTTCGAAATTCTCATACGTTAATCAAATAGAACCTGTGGTTTATGTTGAAACAGCAAATGCGACATTTAATGGCTGCACCACTTAACTTAAAATTGTCTAACAAAACCAAGTTGGCGGAGGAAACGTAACTTACTATTATTAGGGGATTTCCTGGTAACGTGTTGGTTTCACATACAACAAAACAGTTTTAGAAATTTTGTACGATCCACGTCTCGACACGTAAGAACTGTTTTGACAGTACGTGCTGTACCAACATCATATGAGGCAGAACGTTATAATGTTTTGTCTGGGTGTATAACCTAGACCAGTGGTTGACAACCATTTAGTAGTGTTGTGCCGAAGTAATGATGCCATGTCACTTAGCGTGCCAACCGAAGTCCACCATGATTTTATGCACAACAACAATTGAAACAAATTAATTTGATCTTGTATTAGCATGTTTCCGACTCATTAAATATCTATTCTATTCTTTGTATATTATTCAATAGTTTAATATAAATCGGAACAAATACAATAATTATGTTTCTCAAAATGTAAGTTCTGAACACATTATTGCGAGAATTTATTATAAAACTTTCGAATGTATAATTTGTTAAGGCAGAAAGTCCAATAGCTTAAAGAATAAAACAATTAAACAATTGTAACATAAAACACGTTATTAAAATTTTTATATAAGTAATCATTGACTACTATTGATCTGAGTCATAAATAATTTAGTGGTACCCTTGTACTTGCTCCTCCTTGGTTAATATTTCAATATGAGTTGTGTATTTGGTCACTTTCAGCTTCACACAGGCTTGTGAATGCACAGATGTTACGCGACTTATATGTGTAATTAAAACGCTTTCATGGATGAGAAAATTTGTTTGCATGTATAAATTGACTAAAAAGCCGAAAGCAGATCTAACGCAAATTTATTCAAACAGGTGAACGCTTCAGGCAGGTATGTCAAGCAGTTGAGGATGGCAGCTAACTTTTACGAGCAGTTTCCTCCTAGAGTTTTCCGCAATTCTACAAATGTTGTCGTCCGTAACTCTGATTGCTTAAATTCATTATGTTGAATTTCAAAATTGTCAACAACCATCCACTAGAGAAGATATAGGTCAAATAAGATTGCACTCAGATCCATTAAGTCGGGCTTGATGAGGTAAGAAAATGTGGTCCCGTGAATTTGAAAGTCTTGACATCGTTTAGCAAACTCTCTTTTGAGCGATTCAGCGTACCTCTGAAGCTCATCTCTGTTGACAGTAAATCGGTTTGAATGAGCCTTTACGTTTGGAAAGTACTTATATGTATTAATGGTAATATCACGGCAAAATATGCCTATTTTTACGCATATCCTTTCCAGCGCTCAAAAAGGTCAAGTACATTTGTTTGACCTTTTCCTTGTAAATGCAAGTTTAATTCGTTCAGATGTGTAGTTACGTCAGCCAGAAACATCAGCTTGTACAGCCAATCCTTTTCATTCAATTCCGGATAATGTTGTTGTTTTTAATCAAGAAACACTTTGATTGCTTCTAGGCATGATACAAATCTGTTCAAACCATTTCCTCCACTAAACCAACGAACATTGCTGCACAGCTGGAGGTCCGCATATGTGTTCTCTATTTCTTGTAGAAGATACTTGAACGGCCTGTGGGTCAATGAAGAGCGAGAAAGTATGAAGTTAACTAACTTGACAACAGTTTCCATTACAGAATTCAAACACAATGACGAAATCTTCGTACATAAGCTCTGTTGGTGTTTAATGCAACGGGATCTCAATACGTGACAGTAACAGAATATTTTATTCATGTTAATGTTCTGATTTTTAAAATAGCTTACAAATGCAGTTATAGTGTCCTCTCCCTTGGCTGTACCGTCATGATGTATCAAGCAGCATAGTTCTTCATAAACACGGTTGTTAAAACAATATCACGCAACCATAGCTCAATGCGCCACGTCATTCACATGGACACTTTCGTCAAGAGCGGCACTAAAAACAACAACTTGCTGAAACCCGGCTGTTTGTTTTACTGTTAAATTTTCAGCCGTAGCATTTATGTTCCTCTCGATTGATCCCGCACAAGCCGGTATTTCTCGAATCCGAGACAGTATTGTTTCTTTATTTGGTAAATCACTAAAAAATTTCAGAACTGCTCAAAAAAGTTACCTTTTATATATTTTCTCCATCTGTGAAAGGTTTGCCCTTCCAAGTCACACACTGAGCAATTCTGTAACTACATTCAGTCGCTTTATTTTTGGTTCCAATTACTTGACTAAGAATACTACTTTGTTTTTTGGAACCAGAAACAGCCCTTTTTATGGCTTCACTTTTTGCCTTAGAGTTTTTAAACGTGGACTAATGTTTGGTTTGATAGTGGCTTTGTACACTTGACATACGGCACACGACACGTTCACAACATAATGCACAAGTAGCACGATCCTTTTGTTGTATGAATCAATCTTCGTTTGTCGAAAAGTCTTGAAACGAACGTATATCAAGTTTTGGCCTTCCTTTAGTCATTTTAACTGCACCGTATTACTTAAAAACAACACCAATTGTTGCGCTACGGTCAACGGACTGTACCGACATGAGCATGCAAAAGCAAAGGGAACTATAGACTATAGAGATAGTGGGTGGGATGGTCGGGAAAGATGGAAAGAATAGGACCGAAATAGAATTCCGTCAAAGTCAGTCGTTGTTGCACCACACTCACTCAGTTTGCATCAGATCGCACATTCTAACCTCCAGTGTCTAACAACTTTCGTTTTGAAAGGACGTAAAAACAGGAATAGCTCTAAAATAATTATATGCTTCTATTTAATTAAAAATTTAATCTTTTTTTATCAATTCACTCAGCGTGCCATTAAAAACCGCTGAACGTTCCATGTTTGGCAGTAGTCCCGTAGATTGCCGACGCCTGATCTACAGAGCAAACAGCATGTTTTAAACCTTTCCACCGTAATTTTTTAATATTCTCATAAATTTAATATTTTAAATTTTTTAGAAGAAATTACTGAAAATAAGAAAACGCTCTTTCCTTTAATTTGAAATTGCTTTTCAAATTCATAGATGTATCATTATACCCGTTATCGATGTAAATTGAAATAGTGAAATGCTATGTACGACGACCATGGAGAACGACACAGTAAAATGCTTCGAAAGAATCACTGGCTCACCTGTCGTCGGTTGATATTATTCGATTTGTTCTGTATAACTAAAGTAGAAGGCGAAGGTCTCAGTATGGAGAAACATCCAACTTGCACCTTGGAGATACATCTAACGTGCATGTTTGGAAAATATATGCCTTGATTAGCATCATTTGTGTAGGAAATGTTGCGGTAACATGTTTCTCTTCCACTGAAGATCCCTGACAATAGTCGGAATGCTTTCTCACGGAGGATTCCTTTTCCCAAGTGAGTCGTTTTATTATGTTACAAGTTACTTATTTATGTTACTTAAATGAACTTTTCTTTTAAAAATTTAATATTCTATTGTACTTGTGTTATATTTTAATTTTTCTAAAACGTAATTTAAGGTTTACTTACACAGCAGTTTTTTTGTATGGGTTTCAAAGTTACAGTGGCGTTTCCACAAAATAATTCCCTATGACTTATTCCATTTTGTGGGATGATTTTAAATTACTATATGTGCTTTGTATTTTCCTAGTTAGAAATATATGAAATACGGTATGTTCGACGTGTTGCTACTAAAAATCCTGGCGGTAGGTGATGTTATTAAATTTAAAGACAGAACTTATTTTAAATTTAATATCACCTACCGCCAGGATTTCGGTACCCCGATAAAGTCACCTCTTTCCCCCGTCCTGGCGGAAATAGTACTGCAATACGTCGAACATACCGTATTTCATAATCCAACCATTACTTTATATAAGATATGTCGACGATATTTAATTTTTTGGCAATATTCACTTATTGTGTTGGACACTTTTACCGACTCTTTATCAGCCGTCTTTCCCCCTATTTCTTTCACCCAAGAGTTCAAAACCTCCCACTCCCTTCCCTTTTTAGATATTTTATTACGACGCACCCCGTCTAATGTTATTCAAACCTCAGTTTACCTAAAACCCACTTGTTCACCTAACCTCATTCCTTATATTTCGTACACCCCACTTCATTATAAACATAGTTCTATTTCATCTTTAATTCGTAGGGCGTATAGTCATTCTTCCACCGGAAGATCTTTAAATCTTATATTACACAGGATTTCAAATCTAACAAAGATTTCCGGTTATCCCGGATATCTACACTGACGGAAAAAAATTCCATAACCACGAAAAAATAGTTGTAGAGGAATGAAATGGCGGCAATACATTTGTATAGGTAACATATGTAATCGATTAAGGTTCCAAGATCACAGCTTAATGTAAGCTCGAGAAGAGCCATTTTAAATGTGAAATGCTGGTACATTAATAACCGGCAATCGTCCAATGATGTCCCATACGTGCTCGATCGGTGAAAGATCTGGTGATCTAGCAGGCCACGGCAACACGTCTATACTCTGTAGAGCATGTTGTGTTACAACAGCGGTATGCGGACAAGCGTTATCCTGTTGGAAAACACCCCCTGGAATGCTGTTCATGAATGGCAGCACAACAGGTTGAATCACCATACCGACGTACAACTGTGCCGTCAGGCTGCGTGGGATAACCACGAGAGTGCTCCTGCTGTCATAGGAAATTGCTCCCCAAACCATAACTCCAGGTGAAGGTCCAGTGTGTCTCGGCCGCAGACAGGTTGGTTGCAGGCGCTCACCTGGCCTCCTTCTAACCAACACACGGCCATCAATGGCACCCGGGCAGAACCGGCTTTCATCTAAAAACACAACAGATCTCCACTCCGTCCTCCAATGAGCTCTAGCTTGACACCACTGACGTCGCAAACGGCAGTGGTTTGGAGTAAGTGGAATGCACGCTACAGGGCGTCTGGCTCGGAGCTGTCCTTCAAGTAACCGATTTGTAACAGTTCGTTGTGTCACTGTTGTGGCAACTGCAGCTCGAATTGCTGCCGCAGACGCAGTATGATGCGCCACGGCCATACGTTCTTCCCTCTCAGTAGTGCCACGTGGCCGGCCGGAACCCGGTCTTCTTGAGGCCGTACCTTCCCTTGACGACCGCTGCAAACAATCATGCACGGTGGCTACTTTCCTGCTAAGTCGTTCTGCAATATTGCGGAACGAAAATCCACCTTCTCGTAGCCCTATTAAACGACCTCGTTCAAACTCCGTGAGCTGTCGATAATGGCTTCTTCGTCTTCTTAAAGCCATTCTTAACTAGCATCAACACACTACGTCGAATCTCAACGATAACTAACGCTCACGAACGTTACAGCGCGTATTTACAGCAAACCTGCTTTGCATGTTCCTGAGGCGCTACTAGCGCCATACGTAAGCGCCGAGCGCAAAATTTGCATAGACGTCATCTTACAAATGTACTCTCACCGCCTACCAACTGCCGTTTATCTAACACAAACCCTTCTTGGAGTTGGGATATTGTTTTCGTCAGTGTATTTATAAAATTGTTACGCAGGTATCAACGACGTATCTTCACAACGTTACAACCAATACGTGATGAAGTGACAATAAAATACGTGGCATCTTTTCCCTACCACCCAAACATTGTACCGATCTTACAAAATTCATGCAAAAAATACGCTTGTTTCTTTGGTATTTTATCGGAACGTTTGTTCAGTTTGACCAAATCAGACCGAGACCGGACATCAACCCTAGATAAATACGGTGTTTACCCCGTACCACTGAACTCCCTTTCAACTTCCTCACAGTCTACTTCGTACTTGGGATCCACTTGTAGATCATTAAAGACAAGAATAACAGAACACAAATACATTGTTCGTACACATGCCTTAACAACTTCTTTAGCACGAGAAGTACTAAAAGGAGAGCACCATCCTGACTGGGAAAATGTAAAACTGTTATCGACGACCGAAACCAAAAATGGCCTGTTGTTTCTCGAGATCTTGTATATTTATTATTTGAATGAACAATGTTGTAATGATGAAGTTCCGTCCAGCATACCAGCACCTTGGAGATACTTAATGAAAAACCAAGAAACAAGGTTAGACAGCAATTGATTTTATTGTACATATATAAAGCTCAGGAGAAAGAACTTTGGCCTTCATTTTATATTTTTTGTATGTATGACAACCGCTATGTGTTTTTACCTTACATGTTATTTCAAATGTATGTATTTTATGACCTCATCCTGCGTTTCATGTGCACCTTGCGAGTTTTGGTCACTGATGATGAACCTATGGTTTGTAGGTTCGAAAGATCTCGCAAGTTTTTTAACATTAAAACCTTTTAAACCTCAATGGAATGAGTAATTTCGTGTCGTCATAATTTTTAACTGTGAATACTTTTGATACCGGTGATACGTCTTATCTTCATCTGAGTGTTACAATTGGTTTGATCTAAAGTGTTCGTGCTTAGAGAGCTATCTTCCTTATTTGTGTATCAATAAACACGATAGTGTCTTCATCATAACTGCACCAGCAATGATGATATTACAGAGGGGTATGCGAAATGTTTGCTTCACGAAGATTAAACCCCCACTCACTTGTAAAAGATGGTCTAAACTTCGCAGGTGTAACGCAGCTGAATTTCCATACCACGACGAGGTTTAGATCTTGTGAAGGCGGACAGGATTTTAGTTCTGAAATTCCTTTTCTGTTTCACATGGATAACACTTTTTCTTAATTTCTCTTAATAACATAGATGTTTTCATCCTGTGGATTGAAAATAATTCTTTTACTCACAGTTCGTTGGACATAAAAATTCAGCAAACATAGGGTAATACTTTAAATTATCCGATAGTAGTTAGCTACACATCCCATTTTTGAGTTCAGTGTTATTGCTACTTTATATTACCTGTCTAGCAGACTAAGGCCAGTATGCATGTTTTAAAATTTTAGATCGTGTGCTTACGCGAGTTGGTCTGACACACGCAGTAATATATCTCACTAAACTTAAGCCTACTTTAGCAGTTTTGAAGCAAGTCATAATAATACGGTATACATGTGCACGATTACAGGATATTTTTGAAAAGTTTTTATAGGTCAGTCACAAATTAGTAGCTTTTTGTACTGAGCAGACAAATCCAAAGGTAATACGAAGTGCACTCACTCAGAAACATTTATTATGACAGAAAAGTTTTGTTTCCTCATGAATGAGAAATTGCCTGTGTGACAGAATAAACTGATTGATAATAATAGTGTAAAGTAAATGTATTATGTGCCATGAAAGAACTATCTGATGATAAGAATCATCACGTGAAAGTAGTATTGTAAAGAAAGACATTTCCCTCGTAATGATAATTTCAGAATATGGTTTGACAAATGAAGTATTTCAATTCCATGTGTCAATTTTCGTTTAAGAGGTGCCAATAATTTACCGCACCTTGAGTGTGAGCCCCTGTAATTGGATCAATGAAATTCAGAAAAGGATTCACTCTAAGATGTTTAAATCCTAATCATGTCAGGTTATGGTATACGGCTTACTGAAATTCCATTGCTTATCCCATAAGCAAATGGCCACATATCGTTAATCAGGTAAAAGCAGCCGTATTTCAGCTCGTGACATTTTCTGTACCCATTTTCACTATGCTTTCTTCGCCAGTAAGCATTCCTTCGTCACACTAGAAGGCTTCCATGAAGTTTGAGAGTAGTGTTCAGCAATACTGAAAATTGTAGCTAACTATCATAGTGGAAGTGGTAACATCATCCTCTGTCGATTCCTCAATTGCCAAATCGTAGTTCAAATATTTAGCAAAACAAAACACCATAATTTTGTTGGTATTAATAGAGATATGAGCTTTACGAAAATACGTCCAAACTGTGCGGGAACACAGCTTGTCCTTTCCTGTAACGTGCTTCTCCCAACAACTGAATTGTACAAAAGGATGATACACATACACTCTGAAAGTTATTGGGTAACCCCACAAATCTTCGTGTTGAAGGCAGCAATATTTGGTGTTCTCTCCAGGAAACAAATGAATCATCATCCCTAGCAGTTTCGTTGAAGATTCTCTTCCAGTTCCCCCTCTTACAGCACAGCTAGAAAGACGACTGAACCGAGGAAGAACTTAATGGCTCCCTCTACAAAATATATGTTGAACAAAAACACCAGAACTCAGATCGACGAAGCGCGCCGAGGAAAGGTAGGACGTGCTGCCTTCTTTCGGCCGACCTATAATTATTATAAATAAATATAATAAACTGAGAGCTAGCCGCAGTTCAAATTATAGCCCACGATTTTTGATTGTTGGTTTAACCACCACGGTGAGCAACTCGATTATCTATTAGCAGTTACCCATCTGTAATGTAGAGAGACTGGTTCCTGTGCTGGGAGAGAACTAGTGCTGTAAGAAAAAACACAATATCCATCGCTCTCCCAGATTTGAACACTAAACCAACTCCAACGACCTGTAAGACGTCAGCCGTTACATCACTGCGCAACCAGGGGTGGCTTCAAACTTGGAAAAAAACATTATTTCTGAAATATAATTATCAGATTGTATAAGCATGAAATGTTCTGTTTTAAGTATGTTGCTATTGAATAATCGCAATCATGTACCTATATTATATTGTTCTGGTATCAATATATTATTTATACAATTATACACATGTTCAACCGTTTCATTATTACAATGTACCGTTCCATAGTCATTAACAGCAAAAGCCGTCGCATATAGCAATACTTTCAAGTCACAAGCTGAACATGGTGTCCCTGGAATAGGTGTGATTAAACGTAAAAAAATACAGCAAAAGAAACTTTATTAATTTCCTCACGGCTAGTGTTACCTAATTACAGCAAATAACATGAGGTACCAAATGAGGACATGAAAGCCAGTTCTCGAAATTAAAACTAAAATAGGTTATAATAAAAAATTTGAACTTGCTTAAATTAAATATTAATTTCAGTTTCTGCATTTTACCGCTAGCTTTATGATATGTATTCAATGATGGTCAGAAATTTCACTCATAACAGAGTTAGCATTCAGTTCGATACCTCAATAAAATTTAAAAACAAAAACAATATAAAAGTGGTGTTTGAAACTACCGACGTAGTTTATTTTTCAACATAGTTTACCTTTGTCTAACTCCGAAGTTGTAACCTTCCATGCGCAATATCACTGATGTCCTTATGAAGATTTCTAGGTGCAAAGCTTTCCTTACCGACTAGAGATGTGAGATTTACTGTCCGAAATTTAAAATCAGGATCAGTAGCAAGGCGAACAGACTGAAGCTTATAACTAAAGCCACAGGTTTTTTTAGAAACCGAACGAAACAAAAATTTCCATAGACGCAGCGTTGTAATTTACATTGGTGTTTTAATTATATTATCCGTTTAATTTCATACAGAAAGTCACCAAAATATTGGTGCAATACTTCGTGCGGATATTCGATATGTATATTTAAACTTTTATCAGAAATAGAGGATTAAATTTTTTTTCTGAAAAAATTCAAGTACAAATATTATCTGTTATTGAGAACACGTAATTGTACACCAAATATGCATAGATGACATAACTATAATAATAATTCGAATTATTTAGCGTAGAATCGAAATGCAAGTTCCCAACCTTTCGTTCATCAACTAGATAGATTTTCAAGACGTTTGACGTCTACCTTTTTGGAAAAAGAAGACGTCTGTTTGACGCTCGACAGCTTAGAATTTTGAATTACATTATACACCAATAAATTTGGATTACTTGTATAGTTACAGTATTCAAATACAATTTCTTAAAATAGTTAAATTTACAATACTATAAATACCAGCATAATGTTGAAAAAAATGTGTCTTATACATGAAAGCTTAAAAATTGAACAGACAAATGATGAAGTGCATATCTTAATCTATGAACAAAACAAATCTCAGGTGGAAAAAATTGTTCTCTGTTCACCCATTTTATGAATTATTTAAATCTCACTGTTTACTTTTTAATCTGTTTATTACATATTTGCTATTCGCCACAACGATTTGACTCGAAGTTAGAGTTTCTTTCTTACATGTTTCTACGTTCCCCTGTTCTGTAACTACGAACCGCAAAATTTCAAAAGGTAGCTTTTATTTGAAACGATGCGAGACTCGTAAGCGAATAATTCTGAAAACTCAGCCTTTTAGATCGTCTTCTAATTCGTAATTTAAATGGTGTTTTTCAGATATTTATAACAAAGAGAAATTTTAACAATCCTTAATTTCAATCAGAAGGGCCATTTTGAAGAGCTACTCAATTACTTAATGACGCAAAAAATATTTCTCTGAATCCGCAAATTATTTATAATTTTAGTATCCCTGAAAGAAATGAGTTACCATTTGCACGAACATTTCCGTATTTTGGCAAAATCACATTACATTCTGTGTTATTCTAACAGAGTTTCTGATACCGCTTCCCTTTGGCCTTGCTGTTTCCAAAACAAACGGGAGGCGGGGATTTTTGTTTGTCATATTTCTTGGATACTGTTGGATTAAGTTTTGAATCACGGAAACTTTCTCAACACACTCTCATTTATCCTACCATTACGCACTGTGTAGTATCTTCCTACAGTTGTTGTTCGTATCGAACTACGGAAATTATGTTGACCTATAATTAATGCTTGTTTAGTATCTCAGTGCTTTGCTGAATGCTGGAAAATCAGGAAATATATATGTTTAATTGCAAATTTTGTTATTGGAACGAACCTAACAAAACCGTCTCCATTGACTTAGCACCATACTTTTTTCATTTTAGTTATTAGTTTTCAAAACTTCAGTAATATACCTAATATTTTCAATTAATTCTTCGATAAAATAATTATATATAATAAACATAGCGAAACCTGTTAGTGCTTGAAGTCTTGTATGTAAGGAAATTTGAAAACGATGTAATATCGCATATTAAAGACAAAATGACAAAGTTAAATATGTCTCAAATAAACTGCGGTCCATCTATTCGTTTTCTCATTCAGACGCGTTTTAGCGGCGGAAGAGAATTATATAGTAGTTAAACATAAATTAGCGTGTTCGTTTGGAATACTTGTCGAACGTGTTATGAAAAGAAAGAGTTGTAGCAGAGATGTCAGAAATTACTGTGTGAGATAGCGGTAAGACCCGCTTAACAAACAGTGCTCTCTCTAGCTAGGTAAAGAATTTCACAGGAATTTTGGAGAAAATTTGCTGTGTTACATGTATTCTTGGCATAGCTACCCAAACCGATCAGTTTGTCCACATTTTATAAAGATATTCCGCATGAAAAAGGATTTAAATGAACAAATCAGAAATTTCTGCCCAATGTTTCCACTGCACATTTACCTAATGTAACTTCTAGCACTGCCAACAGATCAACATGCATCTATTGTCAAAGATCACTTGTAATGAAAGAAAATTATTGAAGCATATTCGAAATTTTCAAACCTATGAGATTGCCTTTGTTTGAAAAAAATGTACATTTTCATAAATAAAGTAGCTAGTTGCAGGGATAGGCAACAGATGGCAGTATGTCAAAGTAGACTTTATCGAGCAGAACGGGTCTGAGTTGGAAGCGTAATTACAATTTCATTTAAATTTGGTAATATATCCTGCAAGGTAACATATGCCCTTATAAGAAAAGTCCAATACAGAGCACAATTTAGTAGACGCTTCAACAACTGCTCAATCATGTGATGTAATATCTCAGATCTCAGTTTCCTCCATCGATCATTGCCAGTAGTTCAGACGTATCGCGTAAGATTCCACTGAACAACTCGGAAGGCAGTAACATACCGTCGTGGTCATCTAATACAACAGGGGTAGCACTAGATATTGGGATTTTGGAAGCATTACACCTTAGTTGTAAAAGGCTCATGCGGTACTTCTGCTGGCAACGGATGATCATAAAAGTGGCGAAGTTCCTATATTTGGGAGAACAGATTTTCTAAGCAATTTTGGTTAAGTCCAGCTGTTAAGATGTATTTAAATTTCAGTGGCTGTAAATGAGCTAAAAGAACGTTGGTAAAGAGCGAGTGATCGTTATGAATCCCTTCTGAAATTCTAATAAATCTTTTGTTTTACCAACTTTCATATACAGTATGTATTTGATTTTTAATGGCTGTAAATCATTTAAAAGAACATTGGTAAAAGCGAATGATCATTATGAATCGCTTCTATAATGGCAATAAATCTTCTGTTTTCTCTACCATCATACATGTATTTGCTTTTCAATGAGGGTAAATTAGCTAAAATAACCTTGGTAACGAGCGAATGATCATTATGAATATTTATTAAATGGTATAAAAACATTTGTTTTACCTATCTTCACACTTTGCCAACACGAAGCTTTTTCAAGATTGTTTTCCAGAATTTCAATGTGAAATCCAAATTCACAAGCTAGTGGTTTGTCCGCATTAGTCAATCTTGAGTTTAATGACAGACGAGTAAAGCATTGTTGTCAAGTAAACTCTCTGGCACTCACAACCTTTACGGTAAAATGATTAAATTACAATTTAGCATATATCTTTATCTCAGCACAATTGAATATCAGTAGTTGTTCAAAGGTATCTGGTTATAATAGTTCTTTAGTAGGTAGCACAAATTACTCATATTTCAGATCAAGAACAAAGCCTTTGTCACTAAGAAAATCGCAGCACCTTGTTGAATTCCAAATATTAAAATGATTTTTTCGCCGACATGTTAGAACAGATATATTTTGTAAATTTTGATGTCTTTTGGAAATTGATGAAATTTAACTACACAATACTCAGTTTTTCTACTGTTCGTTCTGCAGCTTGAAAGAGTACATCCTGGCGTCGTTTTTTCTTAATGACGTTAATTTTCGATTTTCTGCGCTTTTATTTTATTGAGTAAAAGACGCAATTCAGTACATGACATACTGGATTTAACCCACTTATTTTCTACAAAAGCTGAAAAGAAAGCAACAGTAATGATGTAAAACAAGTACACAGCTGGAAGCATTAAAAAACAAAGGCATGATATCTCTTGCTCCCCAGATGATGTCATGCGCGAAAAAAAACGCGTCATCTGAGCAGCAGACGAGAACCATATCTTTGAAAAACACAAATGTGAAATATTTCACTAATATCACTTTTTTTAAATGCCCATACCCACTTCTGTTCAAAAATAGAACATATATTTAAAAAAATTAAGATATTTTCCCTTATTTTATACTGCAAACTTCAAAGCTTTAATATTCAAGTTAATGGGACCAAGTTTATAATAGATCCTTGACTTTTTATCACCAAGAGTTTTAACAGGATAATTGACAGCTTATCTTCAGAATATTTTCTCATATTCTCAGCAGAGCTTTCGATGAAGCGTCTGCAGTCACTTCGTATTTAAGTTTTGAGCAAAAATCTAGTTTTAATATGCAATGTAATCAGAATTATTTAGGTAATGCTCTTTGTTCGTATCAACCTCGCACTTTAAATTATCAGGCATCTCATATTTTTAAAGGGTTTTAGAGAAACTTATCCTTGTATTATTATTTCGATTTTTCCTCGGATCTGAGTTCTTTCTAAACGTGAGGTACTAGAAACACTGATTATTTTTCTCTCGGGCCTTTGAAACTAAGGAACGGAGAAAAGTAAAATATTAATAAACTTTTATTGCTGTCTTTTAAGTGAAAAAAATGTCTTAATCCATGTATCCCAGAAGACTCATATTTTAGACACAACAATCTCTTATCAAAGTTAGAGATTTTAATAAAAGGGAAATACTGTCCTTTTTCATATTGAGGCATATTGCTCAAGCGCCGAGCTAAGCCTCGAGAAAAAGTAAAATATGATGACTAGACTTTTACAAGGCAATGTATTAAACCAAATTATTTCAGTTGAATGCACAAGTTAAGACACCAATTGACAATTGAGGTTTTTAAGGAGATCAGCAATGGAAGAAATTCATTTCATAAGACATAAGAGAGAGAGAGACAGTTTACACACAAATTAGAATCCAGTTGTATATACTGCTATATTTACTTAAGAACACAAAATTAAATAACTTCCTACTTATACCATAACTCTTATCAGGCGGACTTAGAAGAATTTATGTCACCAAAGAAATGTGACGTAGCCATTTGGATAACCTTCACTTGTACTTTCTGGCTTTTCGGACCAGCTAGAAATCCTATGCAGCAATAAGAAGTGGAAATTGCCTTAACGTGATGGATTAGAAAAGCACGAAGTGAAACATTTTATTAAATGGAACTATTTTAAAGAAAAAACGCTGTCTTCCAGTTATTCTATAAATGTACATCAATTTCAGTGCTAAATTTTTAACTCCAGATGATAAAGGGCAGATCTGGGATCACCGCTAAAAAAGCAAGTGGTGATTCATTTATTTTTATTTATTTAATGTATAAATTATACAGCCTAGAAATTTACGAGACCGTGATGGCAGGGTGCTCAAACCGCTGGCATGTGATAAATCCTTTGAGTTCAAATCCCTTAGTTTAGTTCAAATGGGATGTTGAATTTGTCTTACGGCATTGGCTGTCTCTCTTTCCTGGAACCAATGAGTGGCCCCAAATTAGGGACGGGCGACTGCTCATGGCCCAACGAGTTCCTTACGATGATCGTTAAACATCCAATTAAAAAAAAATAAGTGTACACATAAAAATACAATTGATAATTTTTGTTGGGTACAGCAGCCATGGTTCAGAAATGAAGGATTGAGCTACATTTGGCAATTCCGTAAATCCTCGATATTTTGTTGACGTTAAAACGCTTCCAGTAAAATAAAATTTTAGAAACATGCGAGTATGAATGCAAGTATTTTTCAGGAAATGGGTCAAGCAACCGGATCAGGTGTTTTTTTAGCAAGAAATTCTGGTATGTTTGAATTTGGCAAACTTAAGCGCGTACTATGAAATATCACTGATTTTAAAATTGCTGTTTTTTTTGTTCCATTCTCCAAATCCAAAATCTGAGCTCCAACAATGTACTCAATGAACGCTTTTAAACATGAAATAGATTATTAACGAAGATTAATGTTTTGTCTTGAGCTTCAATATTTTGATCAAATTATTTCTGTCATTTTTATTCAATTTTAACCATTGCTTTTATTATAAACTGTTTGTGCATGTTTTTCTCATTAAAATAACCACCTTTAAAACTGATTCCTGCAGGCAGGATTATTAGATGGAAAAAGCATGATCTATTTTGGAGCATTCCTTCATGGTGTGTGATTTTCTCAGTCAGACAGTGTATTTCTTCGTTGGTGAATTATTCCATCGACGCGGAATAAGAGATGATTGGAAGCAAATCGTCTGTATCAAAGAAATATCACAAAAAATATCAAATAAATGCAAGAAGGTCGTCTGGAGAGATGAATCTCGTTTCTTGTTGCAGGACATGTGTAGGAAACTTCTTCGTCGGTTACCTGGAGAAGTGTTGGCAGCAGGTTGCACCGTGGGACCAAAACCAACCAGTGGAAGATGTGTAGTGCTTTGAGCAATGTTTTGCTCTGCAATCCTGATTCCTGTCACTCATGTGTAGAAAACTATGTCGTCTACCAACTACCATAACATCATTGCAGGTTGGATACATCCTTTTATTTCAACAGCGTTCCACTCGAGTAATACTTTTTTAAAAAGGCAATGCGCAGTGCCCCAATGCCAGGATTGTTGCGGAATGTTTCACGGAGCACGGCGAAAAATTTCAGGTATTGACTTGGCCTCTAAATTCCCTTCAGAGCAATTCAATTCAGCAAATTCGATCTTCGACGGCTCAACCACATAATTCAGAAGACTTAAATTACACGATCTGCTCCTAACGTGTTAGTACCAGATACCGCAAAAATCGTGTAGCGAACGTGTTTTGTCGGATAAGCGCTGCTTTTTCGGTACGTGGAAGAAAAATAATCACATTAGGCTGGTGATCAGAACGTTTGGACATTTTATAATAGCCATGAGAAAACGAACTGAAAACAATTTAAATAGCGGTTAATATTCTCTTTAAAAAAAGCCATTGAAAGCGTTCTACCAGAATTGTTTTCAAAAATAAAAATGCATAAATATCCGTGAAGGTTTTATTTTAATCAGTTTCAAAAATATTAATTTTACTTACAAATTCAAAGCCCAAAATGTTGCCTAGTAGAATACAAATGCTCTCTGAACTTTCAGACAAATTACAGCGCCTGCTTAGTCGCAGTTCCACAATGGAAAATTGCACTTCAGGCTGTTATTTTTACGTTCTACGTGATGGAAAACGCGATTATTTGGGCAAAAGTTTTGGCACAAAATCTTGCCGGTGATGTGAAGATTGCAAGGTATCTCCCAATTCTATTGTTTGATGATCTAGATTTAAAAATCATAAATGTTCCTGATGCAAGACGTTCGTTTTTCTTCATTTTTTTTAAATTTCTGTTTATTGCAGGCTCCTTTTTTGGAGCTTTCGTTAGAGGCTCCCTTTTTTTCTCTTGATCCATTCTAACCTTACCTCTGCTTAACTGTTTCTGGTTTACTGCTATACAAAAAAGTATGTAGGGCAGCTTACAACTTCCTCACTTAACGGGAAACCATATGTTTCTTTAACTGTAATGTTTTCCTCACTATATAATTTTTTTACTTTACTACGATTATATCATATCTCCGCTTCTGAATAATTTCCTTTAATTTCCTCTCTCGAAAAGGTGCAGCGCGCTATAGGTAAGTGGACTATGAACCTTTTTAGAAGTTCTTCGATTCGATTCGAACATTTCATTCCGTCAGAACAAGATAATATTTGTAAAACGCCGCAGATAGTCCTAAGAAATGAAACCAAAACAGATGTGTTTGAGCAAAAAAAAAAATTGTTTCTTGAAGGGCTGCAGAGCTCCATAATGAATAAAACTAAATCAGATTTGTATGAGCAAAAGACATACTCGCCACACCGAGACGTTTGCCTATAAACCTACAAGATCTGTCTTATGCTAGATGTACTGATTAAATTAAACAAGCACATCATCCTAACATATAATTTGCTAGAGTCCTCCTCCTTCGTACCACTTTTTAAGTCGTCGTAGCAACAACCGAGAAACAAATGTTTGGGACGTTACGCTTTGCTTTTCTTGTTTTCGTGCAGGTGACGTCATCACATACACGCGCAGAGTCTGCCCGTATGACTTTGGTTTGTTGTTATAGCAACAAAGAACGCAGTTGCTGTTGTGACGTCATCTAATCTAAATCATTTTCACATGACGTCAGAGATGGGTTATTCACATGGTCAGCTCTTTAGATATTCGAAAAATTTAGGTCAGGAATTTTGGTTCTATTTCATACAGGGTATATATATAATAATAATAATAAATTTTATATACCCTTGATACGCTTTATTACGCTGTTTAACAGAAAAAGATGAGCATTTACATTCCGGTGTTCAAACTGTGTTATCCGTAACTGTTCCTGTTTAATGTTTTGTTTACATCTTTTTTTCTTTCGTTCGAAGTTAGATTTTTTTTTCGTGCGATTCGAACTCATGTAATTCATGTTGTGGTTCATTTGCCTCAAAACATCGAGTCTGTTTTGCGTGAGGTTTAACAACACTGCAAATATGCTTCCAAAACGGAAAAAATCTGCTGAGGAAGTAGCCTTCCAGAAGGAAGCAGCAAAAAAGACGAAAGGCGGAGCAAGAAAAGGCCAGTCGGGAAAGTATGTCTGCTGTGCAAAGAGAACGCGATCGGAATCGTTATCGCATAACAAATATAACTCCCCAGTAAATTGAACGAAGTCGGGAACGACAGCGAATTGCAAGCATGACGTCAGAACAAATCGCACAAGGTCGCGAATTAAATCAAATTACAGACATGTCATACTCGCAAGTATTACACCAGAGACATGGTTTTCCAACATTCCGATAAAATCCCCGAACTAGAATTCAAGCTGTTCTTGACGCAGTTAACGTTGTAGAACCAAATGTAGAAGCTCATAACTGTGGTTCCATGGAGAGTATTTGCAAATTTTGTCATGCAAACCATTTTGCGACAGAACAGCAATCAGACAAACTTTTTACGCACTGCTGTCAAAAAGGCAAAATAAAATTAGATGCTACAAGATCAGCCCCTGTTATTCAGCAGTTAATGAAAGAACAGCATAAACATTCGAAAGTTTTCATGGACAACATAAGATCAATAAATAGCGCTTTGGCGTTTGCCTCCATGGGAGCTAACATTGCTCCGCCTCCTGGATACTGTCCCTGTTGTTTCCGAAATAACGGACAAATTTACCAACGAGAAGGAGCTTTGCACCGAGCAAATGGGGACCCGAGAAAGTTTGCTCAACTATATATATTGGTCCCGGAAAAGGCTGGTGAACAAAGAATGAGGATTAGGGAAAACGCCCAGTGCAATCTAAGTCTGATGCAAGAGTTAATCATTTTCCTGTCTCAAAATAGTTATTTTGCTGACGCATGCAAAATGCTTTAGAAGTTTACAAGAAAGCATTAATGATGAAGCTCGGCATGACATTGAACCGGCAAAAATAGTTCGTGAACGGAAAAGAACAGGGGAAATTGATACAAGGTTCACAGTCGGTGTATACGAAACGTGTTGTGTTCCAGGAATTGTTGACGAAATAGGGACTAAAGGTTTTCCAAAACACGGTTATGGAATTATCAACTTCCATAACCGACTAGCTTGGGAAATTTTCTGAAAGCTGTGAGCCAACGTCGCCATCTATTGACGTGGAACTAAAAAAACTCTAAATAAATGTCAATAATTGCTGTACCATAAATTTTAGTTTCCCCGTCATTATTGACGGGCTTTCATCTAGTGTATGTTAATAATACAGCTATAGTGGTCAGGTGTTTCAAGAAAGCACTGACCCTGTAGCCAGTTCAAAATTTATTTACTATGTTTAAAATGGGGTGTGTTGAGAGTTCTGTAAAACGCGTTCATTTACTCTCAGAGCTACAAATGTTATTAAAATATCCCAGAAGAGATGTCCACTCTAATTCAGAAAGCTGTTTCTGGAAATCTAAATGTCGAATAACTGTAACGCCTATTTAGAACATCCACTTGACAGACCAATATATTAATGTTGAGTGCAAACCCTCTCCTACAACAGTTACTGGGGTTGGAAGGCTTTAGGCTCTAGTGTATGACTTTTTTCATGGTAGCATATCCGTCATGAGGAAAGTGAGATGTTGGTGAAAAGCCAGACGCGACATTCCCAATCGTTCAGGCTGCTGAGGTGGTTGATGGGGTGTGAAATTTTGCCCGTTGGAAGCGACATTTGTGTTTGGTTCCTGAGGGCTCAGTTCCTTCTTTACCACAAGCAAATACCGCAGAAGTTACTATTAACAAGTATTTTTTTATTTTTTTAGCATAGGATAACCTTAAAATCCTAGCTTGCTATTCGTAAGGACTGTTATACAGCAGGCATCAGACATTGTTTTCCTTAAATCTTCAACACAATGAATTATTTATTCAATTATTACATTCAAATTTATTCACAGTCAGCATTCGGAAAAAAGATCTGCAACGTTTCTTTATTGTGCATAAGCTTCATCTGTACTTATTCAATTTTTGCAGAAAAGCAGAGGCTTGGTAATCTTAAGTTAGGCCGAATTTCCGAATAAAAACCTCCTCCTAAAAATCGGCAGTTTTTTCCGATTCGAACGGTGAAAGTTGTTCAGAAGTTTTCACTTTATATTTTTTAGGTCTATATGCACAGGCTGAGCAAATATTTGTGCATAGCGGTAGGGCACAGTATTTACAAAAGTTGACATAAAATTTAATACTGAGTTGACTTCTTTTATAGAAATGTGGTTTATATGTTCTTTTAAGCTGTCTGATTTTTATTATGACACTTTGTATATCAGGTGATCATGAGATTTGGTTGTCTATAATACTTACCAGACATTTGGATTTTGTGACCCACAAAACTATGCGTTTCAGAATCTGTTAGCGACCTTCTGGCAAAGCGATGGCGGATTTCTATATATATACATTTACAATGCGATTAGTTATATAGGAAATAACGTTCATCAGTGGAAAACACTATCTCACAGCTCTCTCTCTCTCTCGGTCTCTCTCCCTCTCTCGGTCTCTCTTCCTCTCTCTCCCTCTCTTTCCCTCCCTCCCTCTCTCTCTCCCTCCCTCTCTCTCTCCTTCCCTCTCTCTCTCTCCCTCTCTCTCTTCCTCCCTCCCTCTATCTCTCTCTCTCTCTCTCTACCATTTCTTTACGAGTGTGGAAAATTCCCATTTCACCAACAACAAGTCAGGTGCAACCAAAAGTACAATATGTTATATACGAAGCCGTTTTTGCCAAAACATTGTGATTTTCAGTATTAATAACACGGTTAAAAAAATTTTTCGCGCGGCGATATCTGTCGTCTGTACATTAGCATCAAAGGTAAGCGTTTTGGTGCATAGCAAAAACGGAACCAGTTGTTATTTAATGTATTAACCTTCCATTTAGTCTCCCCAGAACATACACCAATCAGCCGATGCAATAAAACACCGCCTAATATGATGTATGTCCTCCTTTACCTGCCAAAATAGCTCTCAGCCGATGAGGAGATCTTGGTAGGTGTATAGTATCAACGAGATCATGGTAGGTGCAAAGAATATAAACGCTTCGCGTGAAGAAGCTCAACTCTCGTAGAGATAATGTAAAACAGGCGACAGCAGCGCCACCATGTAATGCGGCCGCAGATGCTTTGCGAGAAAGTTAACATTCAGGCGCAAAAAGCGTAGGAGACACGGGACGGGAAGCCTATTTCACGGAAAGGAAGCTAAGCTTTGATCTGCGACTGTTTCCTTCGGTCTCATTGAGTCTACTAAAGCATTTTCTTTTTGTTCTTTTCTGAGTATCCCTCCTGTCCCCTTGTTTTGGTGAAACAAATATATACATTAGCAATTAATATTATTTTAAGGAAATTTTAGCAGTTTTATTCTCACTTTAAGCACCGTAGTAATACCAGGTTGCTTGGCATGAATTTCACATTTACAATATACCTTAAATGTCAAAAATGCTGAGGCTGGTTTTGAATTTCCATGGGATTCGTGGTACTTCGTATTAAAAATTGTTTGTTTTGCTACTGAAAATTCCATGCAAAGGAATGGGTTCCCACAAAACGTAAACATTAGGTACCCAGCAAAAACAGTCTTGCTGGGCCAGCACTCTCCGCCAATTTCCCAGTAGTAGCCATAATAATAAAAAAGAAAAAAAAAAAGCAAAGACAACCGCAGTTTCCCAAAGCTACATTTTTTTTTCTACCTTTCCGAAGTTTGTAAATTAAACGCACTGCGCTGGGGAAATTTTCTCAACAGATCTGAAAACCATTCGTTCGTATCTGAGTAGGTTCGAACCTGGGCTGTTGGCGTGATAGCTGAGCTCTCTACCGTCCGGACTAATTCCTCACGTTCGAGTGCATCCTTAAAGCTGTCTCTTTGGTATGCAATATGTAATCGAATGCTTCCCTCTTTCATTTTACAATATTACGAGGTATTTTTCATAAAAGTCAGTTTCATATAATTGATAAATTAATTTTTTCAACGTAACAATAGCTTTTTTTCAGCAAACGTTGTTTTAATGGTTTTCCAGGATATTTGTTTCAAACGGTTTCAAATTTGTTCTTGTTATTCATCCACTCCATTCCATGAATTGTTATTCATCGGAATGGAGTGGGTGTATTTCATGTCTGTAATATAAACGCAGATCTAGATGAGAACAACAAAACCTTTGAACAAAACGCCAACACAAACAAGCGTTTATATTCTTTGAACACAAACACGCATGCTCAGTCTAACTCAGTCTGCTCGGCATCCTGCGGCATCAGCCTGTAATGTTGGCTTCTGTGTAGTAATTCTTTGCCGCATAATATAGTGGCGCTAGTTACGTCTCGCTGAGCCTTACCTTCTTATCAGTTAGATATTCTTTGGTAGGTGTATCTTGATATCTGGTACCATAGCTACAAAAGAAGATCCTCCGTTCCTATAAATTACGTATTTGGGGTGACGCCGTTTGAACCCGTTTCTCCATTTCAACTCACAAATGCTGGCTAGGATTCATGTCCTGCGAATGTGGGGACCATGGTAGTAAATGTAATTCCTCGTCATGCTCTTGGAACCATTCCAGAACCTTCTTCGAATTATGTCATGGATTATTGTCTTCGCTCTAGAGAAAGGATTGGTCCAAGTATTCGGAAGAATATATTGCGCAGAATATCATACAATCTCGAGACACCTGGAATCGTCCAACCAGATGAGAAGACATCACCGGGTGAACGTCGCATATGATCCCTTCCTTGAAAATGATGTAACAGAAAACAGGAGATTCTTCTGACCATTAGACCCTATTCCAGTCTTCTACGGCCCAATATCGAAGATTACGTTCGCACTGTAAGCGTTCATGACGATGAACAGCTGTGAGCACTGGTAGACGAATGGGTTTGCGGTTGCCGAGACCCATATCAAAGAGCGCGGATTGTACTATCCGGACACACTAGGTCCTGCACCACAATTGAAATTATAGGAGGTACCAGATACAGTAGCCCTCCTGCTTCTGCGGACAAGACTAAATAACCTGTTCTTTGGCAACAAATGAGGCGTAGCCTGATGACTCCATGTCGACAGCTTGAATAGTGTCACCTGTTTTGGACCACCTTTGTTAGGTACTAACTAATGTATAGCGTGAGCTGCCTACCAGTGTCGCGGTTTCAGAGATGCACGACAACTACCAGACAGTTATGCCAAGGCGTCTTGGCATAAATATTTTGTACTTGTCGAAATTATATAAATACTTTCTTTTTCCCATTTTAAAACAAAAAGGAATACGAACTGAGGGAGTTCAAGCGTTAATGTGAGCTATGCTCATATTTAACGTTTTGGAAATATTCCAGCGAGAGAATAAAGAAAATATTGAGAGAATATTTTAAAAGCCTGTAAAAAAGGAAAATATATAATATTAGAGAATCTCGTTGTAGAACAGCAATTATTTAACCAAATAAAACCGTAAGATCCACTATGAGTTATATTAATACAAATGGTCCTAAAACAATAAATGTATTCGTATAAAACTGAAATTATGGATAATTTCATATTCTATTTAATCAACTTCATTAAATAATTATTTAAATTCATTACCTCTAATTACAGTGCTTAGATGAAGTATTTGGGTAGTACGCTGAGAATCTTACATACAAAAGAACTAATAATATACAGCTAATGTGAAGATGGTAAGTGATCTTGCTGAACGAAGTGCGCGGTGGAAAGCACAGCGTGAGAGACATTTTTTGTGAATCATTCCTAGAAAATGGCTTTTACATTAGTATCCCCTATGTTAGGGTGAAACATGAGCTAAACTAATATGCTGAAGAAATTGTGAAGACGACCAAACTCAGTTACGAAATCAGAAAAACTGATGCATGTTTTTTAAATATAAATTCCATTACCTCTAATTACAGTGTTTAGCTATAGTATTTGGTTAACATACTGACATACAAAAGAACTAGTAATATACACCTAATGTGACAATGACAAATGAGCCTGCTGAACGATGTGCTCTGGAAAGCACGGCGTGACAGTCATTTTTCGTGAATCATTACTAGAAAACGGCTTTTAAATTAGTTTCCCCTTTGTTAGGGAGAAGCATACGATATACGAATAAACCGAAGAAATTGTGAAGACGACCAAACCCAGTTACGAAATCAAAAAAATTGATGCATATTATTTGAAGTATAAGGATGAGGATTTAACATTGGAATTCTTTCAAATTTACACATGTCTGTTTAAAACATATCGCACTCTATCAATGTCGCTGCACTTGAATCAAGACGAAATATTCTCAGCGACACGGTCACTGCACAAATATTTAAAAATATAATTCAATATGCGTTGTTTTAAGATTTTAGTAAACAGTGTAACAGTATATCCTTTTCTCAGAAGCCGCAAGGATGATTCGAACAACCGTTTCCTCTTTACAGTTTTTACTGATCATACAAATTCATTGCGGAACTTAGGCTGCATTGTATCGTCGTTGGTTGTCCGATCCAGAAAACGGTGCGTTTTTTTACGATGTCGAAATCACCGCATATTATTGATTGGTGTAATTACGATATCTTCGTCTATCCTTGGTGAAGTCCTATTGAAAGATCCAAAAAAACAACATAATCCAGAAAATTTTCAGAATGAAAAAGGCTACATTTCATTAGTGCCACTGCATCTGTTAAGTATGCACAAAACATTTCGAAGGCACGTTTTTAGACTCCTTTAAAGTTCGCTAAAATGTCACACCTGTACGAAAGCATTTAGAAAAAGCAATTTATGGAGCAATCCCTTTATTATTTCCTTGTCAGGAACATAAAACTTATTACATCTAAAATAACGATTTCACAGATCCTTTTATATTTTATAATACATGTCATTAATACAGATATTTGAAATATACATTCATGAGAAATATACTTGCACCCGGCTAATGTGTTCATTAAATTTATTTATGTTTATACATCAAAAAATCTCTACGGATTCCGAAGAAGTTTTTTCACTGGTGATTCGTTTCTGCACTACTGCGTGGAAAGTGTATGTGAAATCAGTTAAAAGTTTTACTCCTGACAATGGTACATAATTCGGAAATCCTTAATGTTCTTAAAACGCCTTTAAATATTCGACGACGAGAACATTGAAAGAACGTACGTATTCAATTTATTCAAATTTCTTGTGCCACATTTTGTAAAAGTAACTGATGTGTATTGGGAAAATGGCATCAATTACCAGATGTTTCTGTTAAAAGTATGTGTTTTATTATGACATCTTTAAATTGCATTGGCATTTATGTTATTTCACTAAACCAATGTGCATTTATCTTTTTTAAATTTCAACAAAACTGTTTACACTAATTTATTTGAAAAGTATTACAACAAATAAAATCTTGAAAAGTGTTTTCATAACTTTTTGAAAACATGATCTTCTCTAATCGTAGTAACCTCATCCGAAGTGTTAGAGGTTACGTTGACTTAAAGCAAAGAATTAAAGGTTATGTTTGTGAAAATTTTGTACTCAACCTGGACATAGAAAAAAATTAAAACTTTCTCATTTTGATAACGCTGTTTATAATAACGTTTTAGAAAAAATTTTGCAGCCTAATTTTTGAACGAAACGTGCGGGTCAAATAGGATATACTTAGTGTTTCCAAGATCACTATTTGTGTGTTAACACTGTTAGTTCAATGCTGTGAAGCTAAGCAATTGGTAATCTTGTTTCGTTTTCATAATTTTTATTATATAATTTCGTCATTATCACGTTCTTTTAAACGTTTAATCATAATAAGTGTGTTTTTCCTTAGCTTTGCGAATGGATTATAATTTAATGTTGCGAACATGAGGGAGATATAACTCCGGGTAGGGATGAGCTTTGGGTAAAATTGTTCTTCGTAACTTCAGACACGGGAAAAAGAAATGGAAATCTTAGAAGCGTGCTTACAAAGTCATGAAATTTAGATTATAAATGGATCTTTTTATATATTTGCACCTGCAACGAACCAAACATCAGATCAAAGGGTTATTAACGACTCGAAATAGGAATTGAAATATATAGGGTGCCCGGATGCGTGGTGTGTGTGGGGGGGGGGGCAAGATATCCAAAATAAAACAATATACCACGGAAAGTGCTTATTATATACATTTCTGGTTTGCGCCATTATAAATGAAAATTATAATTTTTTTCTCACTATAATTGTCTCAAAGAATTTCACTGTGGGCGCTCTTCGTGGCCAGACCAACATCCAGAAACGGTAGTCTGTCTCATACCACGTAGCTTGAAGCATTTTCGATGCAACGGTAGTCACAGCTTCTATTTATGTGGGCTTTAAGGAGCTGACGTTCGGTGACTTGTATCTGGTATACAATATTTTTGTCATAACACCAGAGAAAGAAATCGAATGGGGATAAATCTGGCAACCAATGAGGGCAATAAATGGTGCGCCTCTTCAGATACATCTCCAAGGCACCTCGTCGTGCGGGTGATCCCTAATGATGTGGCTGAAATGTGTAGGATCCCCGTCTTCTTCAAAGGCAGTTTAAGGTCCTAGCTCTGGTAGAGCAAACAATTCCAGTATGTCAGGGTAAGAGATCCCGGCGACAGTTTCTTCCGAAAAGAATAAAATTAATATCAGCTTTTTGTGCATGAAACCAACCCGGTGTTAACTTTGGCACTGCCGTTTCTCTGGCTCACATGTGACATATGGATTTTTATTACTTCATATACTGCAGCTGAGCTGATTCACAGTTCTACTGAAATGAAATGTCGCCTCTTCCTAGAAACACACTTGAGGGAGGAAATCGTGTGTATGTCAATTCTTTCCAGCATGTCTACAGCGAAGTTAAAGTGTGTAACATGGTCATTCGGTTTCAGTGCCTGAAGAATCGAAATTTTGTACTCACTTAGGCGAAGTTGTTTTTGTATCATATCGAGTATCTTTGAACGTGGAAAACCTTTCTTCGAACTAACAGACCGTATTCATTTCTGTGACATTTGCAAGGAAGCCTCTCTGATGCGTTCGACATTTCCCTAAAATGTCCGTTGCTTTCCAGAATACTTTTGAACTAAGATGCTTCGGGTAGTTCTCATGTGTTGTCCCGGTAATGGATGTGTTTCCGTGTTGGAAGTTTTGGTCCATACTTCGTTATAACATGGCGCTGAACAGTTGCAAAAGACTTTAATTCGGCAAGCCACAGCAGCCATGCAATTTCCTACCGCTCCCTCGACATTCTGACTGAGCACATTTTCGGTCAGTTGGGATACCGCCACTAGTTCAAACAATCGCGTGAGCGAGAACCAATTGACTCATGCTCATGAGCGGCGCATGAATAGAACGTTGAAGGGATCCCTTTACTATGGTGTAAACCGGGTGTGAATTAACACAGACTTTCCCAGCCATATATTTTTTATTTTGCATACCTTGCATCCGGACCGCCTATGTATATATACCGTTTGTGTCATACATAGATGTTATTGCCTGTATACTCCATAAGTTAATCTAGAGCTGTTTCCTTAATACGTACGATTTTATGACACGTTTGAAGCGTAACATAAAGGGCACGTCACTAAACATTTTTGCACCTCATACAAAGCTCATATTAATCATAGAATGTGAATATAGTATTAACCTTATAAAATGAACGATTTCAGGACTTGGTTCAACCGCGCGCTAACGATATGCTTAACTACGGAAGCGAGAGCTACAGAAATGCATAATACGCACAGAAAGGGGATCACCGGAGGCTTCGTGGAACGAAACTTGAGCTCCATTATACTCGAAACCTAGTCCAATAGGCCTACAACGTTCTTGACAAAAAATAGCATTTACGTGGGATCTATATCATACGTCCCGAGGTTTTCGGTTGCGTTCAAGGGTTTTATGAAACATTACAGTCTTGGAGTTACGATAAAATCACCCGAACAAATTTCAACTATTGTAATGAACGTAAAACCGAAATCAGACCAAAGTTCGGAGGCAAGAGTATAGGATATTAGCATTGGGTACTCAGACGGCTTAACGAAAAGCTACGGAGGAATGGCAAAAATACTTTCTCAGTGAGAATGAAGGAACACGTAAGAGACGTGAAGAATGAGGAAACCGAAACCACTCTTTGTTGTGAAGTCACTAGATTCAGAGTTTTCCCCCTCCTGGAGTAACATCAAGAAACTTACGCCTTATACCAGATACAAATGTACCATGTTTCGAGAGCCGATCGAAATAATGACACACACTGTCAGTCGCTGAAATCAGCTGCCTGGAAGAGCATCATTTCCAGCGACGCGACCCAAAGATGACAGAACACGGCATATTAACCACACATGATGTATCTCACCAGCGCCGCATTCAAGAGCGACCATGATATCTTTGAATATTTTACCTATCTTCACCCTGTTCTTCTTTTCTCATATTCCAGCGTTTTTGCTTTGAGAAATCTTCCCGTTCGGAGTGCGAAATCTTGGAGTTTGTAAAGTTTATTACACCATTAAAACGGAGTGTGAATACGTCACGGTTTTATTTAAAATATTACACAGGTGTGAGTCCCCCGATCCAATATCCAATGCTTTAGGCTATTAATTAATACTTACCATATGAAGGATGGTTCCGCAATATGTTCCTGCAGTAAACATACTTTTTTCTGCTAAATATTAAAATCTCCTAAAAAATAAAAGCATTCTGGTTTATTAGAATTGGTTTCAGCAAAAAAGCCAGTTTAATAGGTTGTTAAGAAAGGACTGAAATTAAATGTACCAGGGTTTTCCCAAAACAAGTAGGAATGTTTCTAGAAGAAAATTTTGCGTATCTTATTTATAAAGCAAGTAGTCAACTTTTTCGAAATACTGTTCGTTGCACCGAACTCAGGTGTCATAACGTTCCTCCCACTTTTTTGATTGTCCACTGGAGTTGTTTTTCTCCAATGCAATTGAAGCATCCGGGCGCAGCTTTAATTGCATTGGAGAAAAACAACTTGACTATCAAGGAATTTAATTGTTTTCAAGATCAATAAGTTGTTTATCAGTCTCAAATTAAAGTCCTGTAATGTCTTCTTTTAACTTGGCAGCAACCAGAAGTCACATGGTCATATGATTGGACTACATAAAATATCAACGTATTATTCATTTTCTCCAAATAAGAAGTGAACGTATTTGCTCTGTGGTGCATTGAATCGGGCCTAACATGCAAAGAAATGAAGAACCCAACCGAATAAACTCGTTTCATGCCCAAATGCTTATTTAGAATTTGTGAATTTGTGATTTTGAAATGATAATTATAGCTTCGATATCTCTAATTTATAGGAGTCTGTGTTCCCATGTAATAACGCCTATTGCGTTGATGTTTTCTTCTGTAACACTCGTTGAAGATTTCCCTCCAAGTGTGGTAAAAGCCACCGACTAAACATTCGTCTTTATAAGCCTTTTGTCTAACGGAAAATCTCTCTGACAGACTCTTAAGTCGACAGCAAAATCTAATGGTGCAGCTTTGTTCTTCTTTCACATCCATTTTTTCCGAAAAATCGCAGCTCGAAAACACTTGATAGAGTTTCACGAAACAACGCTGATTAAACTTCGTCCTACCGACGACGAATGCGTGATAAACACATGTTTGCAAGTTGCTATGATTTAGAACAAAACGACTAATTGTTTTCGAGACTCCTGCCAAAGTCGAACGCAGTATTGCACATTTTCTTAAGAAACGTTCTCAGTTGTTTTAGGACACGCTATATGTATATATACACGTGTGTGTGTGCAATGATCATCAACAACGCTGCATAGCATGTAGTATTTTTGAAAAGAAAATTTAAGTTTCAATGTTATTCCATTCCACAAGTGGAGTGTTAAAGTTTCAAGGTTTAAGTATTTTCTTAATATAAGGTTGTATTTAAAATTAAGATGTCCTTTAAGATGATATTTTATTACACAATATCCAAAACGCTGAATTCTGTGATAATAGCAATTGATTGAATGTCACGATATATAGAAAATACCTGAATGGAGAGTTGCAAAGACTTCATACCAATTAGTTTAAGTGAGGTTTTCATTTATTCAGGCTTTGTCTTCAAAATTGGCAGAATTATTTTCAGTTTACTTTAAGTAGAACACATTTTCGTAACTCCCTCATTATTACACTTTGAAAATAATTATATGTAATCTGATATATTTTTCCTTGGATAATTCGAAAACCTATTTAAATTAAGCGTTCTTTCAGGGTTTTTTTTATTAAATTATTTTTTAAATTTCTGGCTTAATGAATTTATCCGAGGAATTAAAACTATTCTGGAAGTGTGAATTCTTTTTTTTTCTTTTTTGTTATTTGCAAAATTTAATTTTAGAGTTTTTAAGCTCCTAGTAGTATATAAATCATTGTTTCCTGACGTTTAATAAGCAATTTAAACACAGAAATCAAGGTGTTTCATTTTACTTCTCTTTATCATATGTTTGATAAATGCGGCAGGAAGTCCTCCTTTGCCGCTCCGATAGCGCAGTGGTCTAAGCGATGGCCTTTGATCATTCGTTTTAAAGGGGTCCGGATTAGAATCCCGGTGAGGCATAGATGTTATGTTTATCTTAATTCACTGGCTCTCTCCCTTCCCTCGAACCAGTGACGATAAATTACAGGCGGTCCAAAACTTATAGCCCACTGAGGTGCTCACGTTGGCCATTACACCTCCAATCAAAAAAATAAAAACTGTTAATTGTTAATAAGTTTCTTGCGTCTCAGTGTTTGAATATAATTCTTCAGTTTTATGATTAAGGTTGCATCTGTAATGCCTGTGAATTATGAACATAAATCGAACCTAAACTCTAATGTTTTTATAATTTAGTGTTTAATAATATTTCGTAATGATAATAAGATTTGTACAAATTGTGTGCACATGCGTCCAAAGTGATTGCGTTTCCCCATTGTATGGAAAAGGGGCTTTTTTCTCCCAGTCTTCCTTCTCTAGGTTTTTTGGAACACTTGGGATCTTGTTTAGTTGTTAAACTGGCGTGCAAAAATTAAAGAAGAGACGGTTTTTCGAATGTAACGTCGTGCAGAAGTGCTCCACATCGACTCAAATCATACCATAAGAACCCCAAGATGGAAGACTATGGGACAAGTGAGCAAAACCGTCCAAACAAGGAATCCGAAGAATACAAATGCACTTTATTGAAAAGGTAGCTTTGAGCACAACTGGACAGAAGACAGAAACGTCTATGTGACAGGTGGCTGCCAAGAAAAATCCAGTCTTTAGTAGAATATATGAACACCCCTGACTGCGTTTCAGGATTTACAACATCTGTCCATGCTGAGGACGATATTGTCAAGGAACTGTTGAAGCATCCCGGCCCATTCCTCTTGTAGCGCCAATAACAGCTGCGGAATCGTTGCTGGCGGCTGGTGACGTGCAGTCAAGCGTCTCCCGAGAAGGTACCACAAGTGTTCGATTCGGTTTAGGTCCGGGGACCTTGCGGGCCAATCCATGCGTTGAATATCTTCACTCTCCAATGGCTCTGAGACATTCATTTTGCAATGTGGTGTAGCATTGTCGTCCATGAAGAGAACTTAAGGACCCACAGTACCTCTAAACAGACGCATGTGAGGTGGGAGAACCTCGGTACAATAGCGGACACCAATGACTGAACCTCCCTGGAAGATGTGGAGGTCAGTACAGCTACCAAGCATGACAGCACCCCAAACAAAAACTCCGCCACTACCAAACCGGTCCCTTTCAATGATGTTGGAGGTGTGATTGCATGTTTCCTGCTCTCTCCAGATGTGTATACGTCCAGAATCGCTTTTAAGACTAAATCGGCTCTCATCCGTAAAGAGAACTCGACCCCATTGCTAATATGTCCAGTTCTTGTGTTCCAGGCACGACAGAAACCGCCGTCTCCGATGAGCAGGCGTTAATGGCCACACACAGTACTAATCGTCGTGCAAATAGACCACCCTTCTGCAGCTTCCTGGCTACGGTAAAACGCGATGACGGACGTCCAGTTTTCTGTTGCATGTGCCTTGCGATTTCTCCCGCTGGCTGCCGTCTGTCTCTTCTCGCCTGTAGGACAATATACTGGTCGCCCGTCGCGACGGTTGCTTGTGGACGACCACTGCTAAACACTCGGACAGCTTCTCCTGTCGTTGGAAATGCTCTCCAAGCTCGTAAAACGATGCTGTGAGCGATCCCGAACTCCTCGGCTACACTAGTCACACTTCGACCTTTTTTCAACTTCCCAATGACATCACCTCAGGTAAAGTCATTTAGATGTCGTCTACTGGATTGCCTGTTGGTCATATCACACGGTGGCAGCCACTCGACGTCGTTCAAACCGATGTACACTGTGCAATAGCTTTCACCTAATTGCTGAGCGTACACCGCCCGTGTGCTTTATACCCTTCCGACACTCCCCGCCCCCTACGTTATGCTGCATATATGCGCATGCCCTACCGTATCGGATTCTAGTCTATCTCCTGAGTGGTCTTTCGATCCTTTCTGCCTGCTCGTTCCGCTGCTATGCTAATTTCTCCTCTTCGTCCAGGAGCATTGAATATTACACTTGCACACCAGTGTAATATTCAATGCTCCTGTGTTTTCGGGCATATCTTCAGCCAACAGAGCAGAACATCAGAAACATACAATTGATAGTTTTAATGTAGATTATGTGAAATGAAGAATTCATGCTGTGTACACGCTCGTGGGAGAGAAAGAGCGAAGGTGTGAGCATCTCATTCAAAGTTAGACTTTCGAGACCGATCTAATTGTTGAATGGTCAAGAAAGTTTTACTACATTTAAAAATACAAAATAATAATCTCTGTGCCCCTTCATCTTCGGGATGGAATAACACAGGGAGTTCTGAGACCGTCGTTGAGTATCTCTTGTAGTGTTTTGCATGAGGAACTTTGTTTCTGGATGAAAAAGCTTTACTAATTGCCTATTTTTATAAACATCCGTGAATGGTCTTTTCTGTGCCAGACGATGTGAGTCTCGTACTTCTTAATTCCATATCCTGAAAAAATATATAGTATTTACTAAATTTTGTGAAGAAATGTACATATCTTAAAAGCTTTGCAAATCTCTCTCTCTCTCTCTCTCAAAGGCATCAATATATACACTTGGCCAGTCTAATTTCTATAAAAGGATAATTGAAATTTCTATTGCTGTTTAAAAAGTATAAATTATGTCAAGAAAGTAAAAGACAGGTAATAAACGTGTACGTAATCATAATAAAATTATATTCGCAATTATTTTTTTACCACTTTTAATTGCTTTTGGTAACACTTTTACTTTTTCTTCAAAATTTTTAATTTTAAAGATCATTTTTCTCATTTTAGTATAGCTTCCTAATTTTGAATAGCTCTATATAGCTTATGAATTCCAACTCTATGGTAATCTGCTTCATGTCCAGCTTCAGACGTAAGTAACATTTTGGCCAAACGTGAGGAATGAAAAACTGGGCTGAAAAGCGTTGAAAAACAATATTTTTCATTCTAATGCGCTGTCCCATTCATTTCCGCATACGGTACGGATCTCACCTTCATGCAGCTTTGAAGTAGTTTTGCTCATCTTTAGCACTCTAAACAGAATAATGTCTAAACTGATGGTACATCTGGGATCGCCAGTATATGGAACACTCGTGGGGTTCATTCTACGTCCTGTAGAAGATCAAAACTTGCAACGAATTGCCTTAAAACTTCAAACATGGTATTGTACGCAAAATTAAATTTTTTATATGTAGAACGGCCCTCGCAATATTAAAACTTTCTGACAAGAAATAAATAACATCTACCAAACCATTTCATTAACATGTGAAGAATAAAGCAATGGGTAGTTTCTAATGCGTGCTTTCCTAAATACGTCAAAGAATTTTGCCGAAACAACATGTATTTTTAACACGTGGAAACACGTCGAAAGATATCTTCAAACCAAAGGCAGCATGCGAAAAGTGTTTTGATATTTACCTTTACTCCATTCAATGGAATAGAATTAGTTGCAAAACATCTTGTTTTGTTAGCCATAGTTGAATCTAGCATCAGAATTATGTGACAAAGAACTGTGTGATTTTATCAATGTTAAGAAAATAAATAGACGAGTACTAATAGCCGCACATTTAGTTATCTCTCACTTTTTGAATGTTTTTCCATAACATGTTTTCCATCCAGTGTTTTTCTTGTCGCAAAGGGTGTCTAAAGTTTGACTGGATTAATACACTGACGGAAAAAAATATCCCAACACCACGAAAAAATAGTTGTAGAGGAATGAAATGGCGGCAATACATTTGTATAGGTAACATATTTAATCGTTTAAGTTTTAAAGATTACAGCTTAATGCAAGCGCGAGAAGAGCCATTTTAAATTTGAAATGCTGGTACATTAATCACCGGTGTAACGGCCAGAATGTTGAATGCAAGCACGCAAACGTTCATGCATTGTGTTGTACAGGTGCTGGATGTCAGTTTGTGGGATGGAGTTCCATGCCTGTTGCACATGGTCCGTCAATACAGGGACGGATAATGCTGTTTGGGGGTGACGCTGGAGTTGTCGTCCAATGATGTCCCATACGTGCTCGATTGGAGAAAGATCTTGTGATCTAGCAGGCCACGGCAACTTGTCGACACTCTGTAGAGCATGTTGGGTTACAACAGCGAAATGCGGGCGAGCGTTATCCTATTGGAAAAAAACCCCTGGAATGCTGTTCATGAATGGCAGCACAACAGGTTGAATCACTAGACTGACGTACAACTGTGCCGTCAGGGTGCGGGGGATAACAATGAGAGTGCTCCTGCTGTCATAGGAAATTGCTCCCCAGACCATAACTCCAGGTGTATGTCCAGTGTCTATCGGCCGCTGACAGGTTGGTTGCAGGCGCTCACCTGGCCTCCTTCTAACCTACACGCGGCCATCACTGGCACCCAGGCAGAACCGGCTTTCATGGGAAAACACATCAGATCTCCACTCCGTCCTCTCATGAGCTCCTAGCTTGACACCACCGACGTCGCAAACGGCAGTGGTTTGTAGCAAGTGGAATGCACGCTACAGGGCGTCTGGCTCGCAGCTGTCCTTCAAGTAACCGATTTGTAACAGTTCGTTGTGTCACTGTGGTGGCAACTGCAGCTCGAATTGCTGCCGCAGATGCTGTACGATGCGCCACGGCCATACGCCGTACACGGCGGTCTTCCCTCTCAGTAGTGCAACGTGGCTAGCCGGAAGCTGGTCTTCTTGAGGCAGAACCTTCCCTTGACCAGCGCTGCCAACAATCATGCACAGTGGCTACATTCCTGCCAAGTCGTTCTGCAATATTGCGGAACGAAAATCCACCTTCTTGTAGCCCTAATACACGACCTCGTTCAAATTCCGTGAGCTGTTGATAATGGCTTCTTCGTCTTCTTAAAGGCATTCTTGACTAACATCAACACACTAAGTCGAATCTCAACGATAACTAACGCTCACGAACGTTACAGCGCGTGTGTACAGTAAACCTGCTTTGCATGTTCCGAGGGGCGCTACTAGCGCCACACGTATGCGCCGAGCGCGAAATTTTCATAGACGTCATCTTAGAGATGTACTTTCAACGCCTACCAACTGTCGTTTATCTAACACAACCCCTTATTGATGTTGGGATTTTTTTTCCGTCAGTGTATAAAGCATACTCTTCAGTTATACTAACACTAGTTGAAAGCTCGTCAATAGTAACCGGGAAAAGAAGATATGTCCATTATTTCCTTAATAATCAGGTATTGTTTTTGTTTGTGAAGTCCAAATGGGAAAATACATTTCATGAACATTGCAACAGTAAACAAATTATATTGTTTGGGCCAAAATTAGAAAATCGTGTTGTTGAAATTTCCTAATGGAATTTAAAATAAGGAATTTTTAGTAGAAATCACTGAATGAGATACAACCTGGAAAGCCATATGTGTAAGCAAACTTCTGAATCGAATCTGCTACCGAAATCTATCGGGTATTTTAAAAGTGATCTCTTCAAATTATGAGCGTTTTGCACAGCATTATTATAATAAGAGCCCAGCTCATCAAATTGTTCGGGCAGAATTACAATAATTAAAATTATGTGTCAGTGCATTTGAAATTTAATTTCCACAATACAAAAATAAATTGATTCCTAATTTCTAGAATGTATACTTTTTTTATTCCAAACTGGAAATGTGTAGCCTAGGTGCTAAAAATTTTGTTTTTCCTACCATCCATCAGATTTTCACATAACCTACATCAATGAGTTACGTTTTATTTTTTATTATCATTGAAATGAATGACACCTGCAAGATATCCATGCACTCTTTTTAATTTCCCTGAGCTGTTAATAAATTTGATCAAAGTGATGCGAAATTTCACGGTTTTGAAAAAATACAATTTCATATTTACCATTACATGACGAATTAATAGTAAATATGATAAAATAAGTGAAATTCATGCGTATTAACAATATTTTGCAATAACGCGAAATTTCCAGGATATATTTCTTAGTTTTCAGTAATAATTAGAAATAATAAGGTTTATTCCATTAATAATCTTAACTGAGATCAATCAAATAAAATCAGCCTTATTTTTGAACTCCTTTATCTAGTTACTGGGCTAAAGGTTGCAGTAAAAGAAACATACTGTCATCTTTTTTTAATATGGTGCTCTATTATTAAACGTGATGGAATGCTTTCACCAGTCTATCTCAGAGCGAACCAGCTGTTCAGTGTGTTGCTGAGGTGCTTAATCTCTCCTCTTAACGGTTATTTCTAGTCTCCCTCACGGAAATTTTTGTAGGAGAGAGAAAGTTTCTTTTCACCACTGAGGTGGCGCTTGATTCCTGGTACGTGTGTTCTCTCGTGTTGGTAGTTGTCTTCCAGTCTCCCTAACGAACATTTGTGCAGGAAAAGGAAAATTCTTTTTCGTCAAAGTTGCCGTGTTTTGATCTATGTTTCACGGGGTTTGAGTACGTCTCGTGTTGCTGGTTTTCTTCCAGTCTCCCTCCCGGACTTTGGAACAGGGGACAGGGGTACTAAACTATTGTAGTAATACTGACTATTAGTTTTTGATTCGATGTCAATGAAATGCTTCGGAATTTGAAGTACGTCGTGGTTTTTGTGTGTGTTTGTAAAATATAGTGTCTTGGACAAATATCAACATAGGGTTTATTGCACATTATGAAGACAATAGTGATCTGCGGCCACTTTTTCAGTGATTTCAGTGGGAGAATATTTCGTACCAGTCAGCGAAAAATGCCGTATCTATATAACAGCATGTGCGATTTCACCAAGTGCTGAACATAGCGCGAACGTTCAGTGAATACATGGAATTTTTGTAATTGAGAATACGTGAGCATCTTCATCGTAGTGCATGACATTTACCCGAATCGATCTACAAGTTAGAGGAACGTGAATTTCGTTTCTGTGGGGTGCAGTACAATTTGGAAGAAGTGCCGTTTTAAAAGCGTTTCAGTAGTTTTACGTAAAAAATTACTTCTGTATTGATCATCTTTAAGTGATTTATTGTGAGTTTTTCTCATCTCTGGAATTTAGTGAGTTCTGTTTTACCAATTAACTTTTGAATGCAGTGTTAATCGCAGGACTTGAAAAATCACAATGCTGTTAGAAAGAAAATGTAGTACAATTGCTTTTCAGCTTGCGGTAATCAGGTCTATTGAGATGGGATGATAAACTTGGCAGTTTCCTGTAAAACCACCGGAGACCTAATTATCTCCGTACAAGTTCTTACCATTAGAAAATGTGACTTGACGTTTGCGGAAAGGTATGTAAGTCTTCTTTCCGGAGTAATTGAGAAACGAGAAACGGAAATTCATGTTGCCCGAAGAAAAATTCTTTACGGTTGTAACGGCACGCAAAAGATTAGCAGATAATGTTCGATTCTTTCAATTTGAATTGCCAGATAAGGTTTTATTTGATGGTCCCAGAAAATTGGAACCATTTCAACATACAGAGGGAAAAGCTAACACCCTGAGACAGAGATGATTTTATTATACATTTGGTTTTTACTCTTGTACGAGTATTGTACTCGTGGCCATACGGGAAGTTGTTCCTAATTTTGTGTGAATAAAAACGAACAATGTATACATACGCGGGTTTAGTTAAAGCCAGCAGAAAATACACAAAAAAGGGTTACTTTGGTTTTCAGTTACCATCTCAATGTGTGAAAAATGTAGATCGTTAGATCATTCTTTATCGGACTGTTGTGGAATTTGTTGGGAGTTAGACCAAAGCCAAGTACTGACCTAGCCGACTCAGTCGATGTTGCAAGGTCAGTGTCGGAAATTCTCAAACCTTCAAAATAAAATGAAATGTGTTTCTGCAAATAACCTAATAATTAAAGCAGTTACGCCCACTACATAACACTCTCATGCACGGAAAATCATCAATTTAAGCGCAATGGGTTAGCTCCATAAGGAACATCAAAGCAAAAATACATATATTTCATCCACAGTTACTGTATAACACCTTAGGCCATACACTTGGGACATCGGATAATCCGATTTTGTGTAACCCACATAGGCTGTATTGTAACTTCGTGCATATAAATATTCAACCACACGTGAATTTTTTTTTCAAAGGACCTTCCAGTCAGTTCTTCAACCACGATTGCAGGATGGAAATTGTAGACATTTTCAAATTCATATCACGGCTTTTCACGTGCGTCACTGAACATATCATTCACGCAAACGAATGTCCGTCGTCCGAAAGATTTCGGCTCATCTTCAATATCAGATAAACATACATATTCAGAATCAGTGAAGTCACTTTTCTCTTCTTGAATGAAATACGAACCACCACTATTATCCTCATCCATGCTTTAACGCGTATTTAAGTGAAATCCACTTCGACAGAACACACGCTTTCTCAATTGTGATCCAGACTTCAGTCGCAGATTGCGTCTGCCAAATGGTTCAGAACAAACTTGGTTTGATATTATGTTGCTGAATGGCACGTGGCTCTATGACGTCCCATCAACAATGGGATTTCTTTGGAAACCGATCAGCTTCAGTAATCAGCTTTGTTGCCACCAACCACTCCGGGATTTTTTCTGCGCAGTCACATTCAAAAGCCACGTATGCTCAACCATGTCGTGGTAGACAAGAGAATAATTTAGTACAAACAGTTAAGCATGCAATAAATGCAAAACCGCATGAAATCTAAATATCGTTCTTCCGCTCCACAATACTGAAAAGAAAAGGGCGAAACTCTTCGCAATAACGCCATTTGAATAAAACGAAAGATAAGTTTCAGCGATTTGTAATGATTTCATGAAAATGTTCGAAAATTTAACTTGGGTGCGAAAAACTTGAAAGAAAATGGGAAGCCCCATTTCAGTATCAAAATCCTACACCGAAAAGTAACAGGAAAAAAATGGCGAACGTTATTTTTCGGAACTTCTATCATTAACAAAAAAAGACAAAAATATCTGAATCTACCTTCTGCTTTATAAAACTGCTCTAAACATTTGTTCTTTAAAGCTAGCTGAAGAGTAACTCACGCAAATTGATTTCCCCAAAAATTGTGTAGTCATCAGATACACAGATATGGGAAAATTCCAAATAAACGTAAATAACCATATTTCCAAAAGATAAAAATTATTAGAATCTGAAATATGATTAAAAATGTTCAAACCAGAAGAAGACTACCTATATCTGTTGGTCGCGATTGAAATACGGAAACAATGTCACATACGTAGATGTTTCCAAGGTAAATATTGACGCACTTTGAGAGGAAGTTGCAATACAAATAGTGGTTTTCGGTGTGACTTATCTCTAAATTCTCATTTACCAACAAATTCTAATCTTGTGTCTCTCTACAAGAATATATTTAATTTGTTTTATTACGATGTCCAGAATTCGTTGAATTTATTAGCTCATAATTTTTCTTCTGAAATATGAGCTTTAAAAATGACGCAAAATTTCCTTTCTGCATTGCAACACGTTATATAATACGTTTTAAAAGATAAATGTTTTTTTAACAAATATAAACATATTTCTTAAAAAAAAACGCTATAAAAATGAGATAAACTATTTGCAATTTTGGGGAAAACCTGAAGAAGCTGAATGTTGAAATGATAAGATGCACACTAACATTGAAACTCTGTAGACTCGATTGAAACTAACAGAAAGCAATTTGTTATATGTATAAAAACCCCTCAGTAAAACAAATATGTGATCTGATACAGTGTATTTGAAACTGGTTTAAAGTTTTGAATTTGAAAAATTTTGAATTATTATTAATTTCATTATTAGTTTTCTTGATAAATGTCAGTTAACATTTTCATGTATTGGTTTCGACATCTCGTTGCCATTCTTTGTAAGCACATGAAAGAAATGAATTGATGAGAAAATATTTAGATTATGTAAATAATTGGAGTATAATGAGTCACAAGGCCTCAAATTCGGTCCTTAATTTTAGAAAAAGGGAAAACAAAATAATGAAATATAACCGATTGTTTGCAGATGCCTGTTTGACTTCCAAGAGGAATGACGAGCATGGACTTAGCGGTTGAAATCTAAGAGTTCTTTTACGTTATCTTCATATACTGTTCAGAAGAACTGGATGACATTTCCCAAAATTTTAGCAATCAGTAATGATGTAGAGAATCGGGGGTTGGCAAGGTTATATTTCTGACTAAATAGCTTTTTGAAATAGTATGCTTGTAGACTGGGATTAGCGTACCCAGTACGAAAGAGAAACAGGACATTTTAGAGACGGTGAAATTTAACTGCGCGGTGAGGTGGCTGCGAGCAGGAAAACTAGTACAGAAAACTCAAGAGCCAATCCAAGGGACACTGCAATATTACAAGAACCAATCTCCACCCGTGCCATTCCTGGGAGGAGAATTACGACATAAACGGAACCTGCAGTTCCCATGAAGTAATTACTGCCAATGGTTAATATACAATTTAACTGCTTTTTCACTGAAGCACGACTTTTTACCAAACGTAGTGCAAGCATTTTTATAAAGGCACACTTGCTTTATTTAGCAACATTTAGCGTTCCAATTGTACTCATCGCCGAAGTTCCGAAGGAAGTAAGTGAAATCTTAATGGGAAGGTGTCGATTGGATGTCATTCCATTCTGAGTGGGCTGTTGGTTTACCGCCCTTAAGAAGTTCCGTTATTCGTAGATTGTCGCTAACGCATATCCTGCCTAAGCTGTTCTGTTACCATTGCTCGGAGATATTCGTTAAGGGAGCTTACAGCTTACCAGATTTCTCGCCATACTAATGGAAATAAAAGCTTTGCAAAACATTCCTCACGTACTTTGAGCATTTCTCTCGATCATCGATGATACATGAGTCCTTTTATATCTGATTCCTCATACACCTTGCCTGAGCTGTAAGTCGTGTTTAATTTTAATGACCAAGTATCATAAATCAACTGCAGTTGTTTATTTCACGCGATACATATAGCATCGTCTTTACAAGAGCCTTTGTATGAAAGCTTGAAATTAAAAACTTTGAACTGTCGCGCTATTTGAAAAGCAAAACCCAAAAAAGCCAGCAAATTTCTGAGCAAATGAACATAATAAAAACAGCAATAAAAATATAAAGGTTAAACCTGGTATGGAACTTCTCTAATCCTTTTATCTCAGAAGCAATGGATTGTAGGTCACTTGTTTTACTGACACTTCTGAAATTGAAAAAGTGGCCATTTGCACATATGTTACATATAAATGGAATCATTAAGTTACTGGTAATCATTTTATTTATAAATTTTTTATCAATTAAATTACGGTGAAGTTCCTGTGAATTGCAAAATACATTAGTGATAGGGATGCGTTCGGGATGCCCAACCTAACAAGAAAGCATTTACAGCTTCTTAAGGTTGTTTCATAGTGTAGTACAAAATACTTACCCTTTACCTTTCATTTTGATAGGTAAAGGGCAAGCACGTAAGATTTATTTAAACGTGCCATGCTGTAATTTCGATGAAAGTGTAATTTACATCTACAGGAAAGAAAAAGAGCAGTATTTCCCTTAATCTATTTATCAGCCGTGTAAAGAATTCATTTCTTCAAATGAATTTCGAATAGAATTGATTTTTTTTCGAATGTCTAAAATGATAATAAATGCCCTTGGCAAAAATAGGCGCATAAAATGCTATCTGAATAGAGTTTTGAAAATTATACCTGCAAGACACAGGAATCTTGTTCATATCGTTCAAATATGTGAAAGTTTCCAAAAAATACGATTCAGTAAGAGAACAAAGCTTTTCGGTAGGGGAAATTCCAAACGTCTTAGAAATCTCAGTTGTGAAAAAAGGTATCTTTCTGTGTAAAATTTCTTCTAGGGCAAAATGTAAGCTATTAGAAAGACTGTTGACGAAGCGCAAAATAGATCTTTTGAATGCAGTTGAACTGGATAAAATTTGTACCACTCAGCAATTTACTAGGATTTGGTTCATAGTAGTCTGAATTAAGATATGCAGCATTTCCTACTTTCATAAATGAAAAATAGTTAACGTATGCTGAACGTAAATTTAGTGATTATTACCAAATGTTCTGACAAAAGGGAAGTTCGTGTGTTGACATACTTTCAGTTCAACAGCAGATACCATTTAATTACAACTGTTAGACTCAGCTGAAAAGTATTTTTGAATTGGGAAGGTTCGTCTGTGTAAGCGGGGAAGCTTGCATTTTCATTTTTTTCATCGTCTGTGTAAGCGGGGAAGCTGGACTTTTCATTTTGGGCCTTTCATAACGTTCAACTTCTACCTTGCGGTGTGTAAATTTGAACGTGGTGTTATTCAAAATGTATTTTAACCCTGCATCACTTCTCATGGTCCCATTACAAAATATTCTTTTCCACAGGTAAAGTTTAGGATGCAAATGAGCTTGTACACATTTTGTTTGACTAATCACTCAGAATTTTCTTGTGAGAAAGAACAAAATTATGATCGGTTGTACCGATGACTTTTCGGCAAAAATTAAAACTGAAAACATCCCTTTTGCGTCAGATAATGGACATGATGAGGAATAATTTCTATGTAATTATAGAAATTTCGCCAACATGGTTGAAAACATAATTTATTTCTCCAACTCCAACACACAGTATTTTCATCACTATCTACGCTTCAAAATACTGACCGAACATATTACTCTTTCGTCAAATATGGTTCGCCGCTAAGTGAAATTTTGTAATTCCATTACAAAATGGTGAAGAGATTTTCCTTTAGAATCCCATGCTGGTGCCGATATTTTCTCCGCATATCTAGGAATTCTAATATTCTATACACTTTTTGTGTGCCCAGCCGAAAACTGCCTCATGCCTGTCCGATTACAAATAAATCTCCTTAAATTATCTGGCGAACTTTATCGGCAAGTAAAGAAACTGCATGTCCTGAGGGTTATTTTCCTGGCATAAATCGGAATAAGTTCCTCAGTTAAAGTTCATGTTTTATGTACAGTCTTATATGTATTTCGATATTATCATGCCTCCAACGAAACTCATAGTTTCCGCAAATTCGATAAGATTGGTGTAGCATCTGAACCGTTTTCTAATGACCTCAGAAAATTTTCCAAATATTTCTGAAGTGCATTATGCATACATACAAACATTTATTGAGCGAATGTAAGCCATATGTTAATAAATTAAATATAAAGTGTCCTCTACTTCAAATAGTTTGCTTTCGGTGCCAAAATGGGATTTGTATTAAAAGGTGCTAAAATATCGAAACACGTTATTTTAGGCTCATTTCCTGCATCCATTGAAAAACATATGTTGGTTTTGTTGTGATGCATCACTGTCATTGTGATTCAGCCAATTACAGTTCATATACGACTTTGAAAGTAACAGAAACTGCAGTGTTAACTTAATTTTGTACCTCACTTTTATTTATCAGAATCAAAAGCATTTAGGACACAGTGTTTTAAAGTACTTTTCATTGTTTGACTGTCAAATTCAAAACAATAGCTAAACAAATAATGTACACTGAAATGTACCTAAGGTTTCGGTATTTACTTTGAAAAAAATTGATATGTATTGTGCGGATGTATTTTGTGGTATATACTAGGGGTGTTCAAATGAAAAGGTACGAAACGACACTGTGGGTATAAATGAAGACTTTATTCAAAGTATACACCATAGGCCGTAGCACAACGATCCCATTGATTAACGAGCCGAAGGATTCCTTGTTCCCAGAATTCCTGTGGCCGTGACGAGACCCAGTCCTTGCACAGCGTCCTTGAGTTCGTCGTCCGAGTGGAAGCGCTTCCCTTTCAGATGTTTTTTCAGGGGACCAAACACATGGAAATCGCAGGTCGACATGACCGGGCTGTAGAGCGGATGGTCAAGCTGCTCCCACTGGAACTTGGCCAGTTCCGCGTGTATGACCCTGGAGACGTGTGGACGCGCGTTATCATGGAGCAGAACCACACCCTCCGTGAGCAGCCCCGGTATTTTGTTCTTGATGGACCTGCGTAGGCTTCGGAGTGTCTCACAGTACACAACGGAGTTAATGGTTCGTCTGTGCTGGAGGAATTCAACAAGTAGTCAATTGGACGGCGCTCTTTATAAGAGCCTCTGCTCTCTCCTGCGCATGCGGGCGCCCGCGCATGCTCCGATCCACGCCGGCGACTCCAATCGCATCAGTAGATGTGTCGCTACGGTCTTCCATAGCGGCATAGGCAAATATGTTAACGGTTACGTTCTGATGACGTTTCGTACCTTTTCATTTGAACAGCCTTAGTACATAGAAGAGTTCCCAGTGTTTTGTGCAATCTGTTATAAACATGTAATTATCGCTGAAAAACTCACTGACGCTTTGACCGTAGGAATCAAAGAGCAATCAGTTATAGACTTCTATAATGCAGGGAGTTTCAGTTATTTTTTTAAAGAGAACTGAAGCTTTTGCAGAATAAAAAAAGCGTTTACTAACTTAACCATACGATTATAAAAAACTGCTCGCGTACAATTTAGAGATGAATTACGATTTAGAAGAGTAAATACATTTACATTAAATGAATCAATGTAAGACAAGAGTCTGGTGCGATATTCACATCGTTTATTAATTGAAGGGTAAATGTTACATGGTCCCACGCGCATCCCATTATAACGTCATCAAGTGTCCACCGATTAGATGCCCTCATTATTTTCAATGCTTAAAAAGCTGTAAGAACCAAATAACATATGGGAAATAGATTAGATATAAAGTTACCGAATACACATTTTGAAAAAAATGTAATGGCTATCTATCAAAAGAGTTGTTTTGAAATAATGATTTCAAAGTTGTGTCTGAAAAGTTTTCGACTTCATTTGCTAAAAGTCTTAGGTCGGACGCAATGTAAAAATTATCTTCTGTTTCAATAGATTATTGAACTGATTGCAAAAAAATAGTGAAACCTGCATTTTTTTAATTGAGCATTTTTTAGAAAAGACGTCGGTAATTTTGAGAATGGTTAGCATTTGAACATAATCACAGTTGTATCAGACTCATTTATTGTGTTCAACGAAAAATAATTTATAAAGTATCATTTTTTCTGAACACTCACAAGTTATCACAATAAGCAAAGTAACTGCGTAATTAAGAAAGTATCATTAATTAAAATGTATACCTATAACTTAAATCTTGGCCCTCAGTCTCCGGCAGCTGGAATGTACCTGGCTAAGGCAGCGGCCAGTGCGACATGAAGGCAGAGGGTGCTAAGAATCCCTGGAGGACCGGACTAGGCTGCCATTTGATGCTGACCTTGGCTACGTACAACGGACGCTCCCTATCTTCTGATTCAAGGCTTCTTGAATTGGAAGAGGAACTACAGAGGATCAAGTGGGACATCGTCGGGCTAAGTGAGGTAAGGAGAAAAGGAGAAGATCTCATTGAACTGAAAAGTGGACATCTCTTCTATTATCGTGGGACAGATACTGGCAGAACTAGTGGTGTTGGATTTATAATAAACAAGAAACTGAAGGATAAAGTAGTAGAAGTTAAAAGTTCCTCTGACAGAGCTGCACGACTCGTTATCCAACTATCGAGAAGATACCAGGCTCAGATTATTCAAACTTATGCACCCACCACAAGTCATCCTGAAGAAGAAATTGAAGAATTTTATGAGGAAATTCGTCATCTAAATAATAAAGGTAAGCAGCACTTGAAGATAATTATGGGAGATTTCAATGCAAAAATAGGGCACCGGCAACAGAATGAAACTTCAGTAGGTAAATTCGGTCACGGCAACAGAAACCAGCGTGGAAATACTCTCGTTGAGTTTGCAGAGGCAGAAGGATTTTTCATCTTGAATTCCTTTTTCAAGAAAAAGCCACACAGGAAATGGACATGGAGACATCCAATTGGGACGACAAGTGAAATTGATTTTATTATGTGTAACAAAAAATTCGTCATCGAAGACTGCAGTGTGCTGAACAAGTTCAACACAGGTAGTGACCATAGATTGGTGAGATGTAAGATGCACCTCAACACTAAACTGGAACGTGGCAAGCTCATAAGACAAACAAAATGTATTGACATAAACAACCTTAAAAAACACCATAATACTTTCAAGTTGGAACTGAAGAACAGATTCTCTGCTTTAGAAGGCCTAACATCGGAAGAAGTGGATATTTCGGCAGTTAACAGAAAAGTAACCAAAGCTCTTATGGAAACAGCAACAAAATTAGCTGGGTCTAAGAACAAGTTGCATGTAAACAAATTATCAGGAAAAACGAAAATGTTGATGCAAAAAGAAGAGAGATGAGGACAACTAAAGAAGATGTGACTTCCAAAGTGGAATATATAGAGCTATGCAAGACAGCACGAAAAAGTATCACTGAGGACATAAGGAAATTCAACTGTGAGCTAGTGAGGAAAGCAATTGAAAACAACCAAAGCCTAAAGATAGCAAAGGGACATCTCAGTAAGGGAAGAAAACAGATTATGGCTCTGAGAAAAGAAGATGGTTCTATAACAAGAAATAGAGGCGAAATTTTGACAAGAGTGAAAGATTTCTACTCCAAATTATATGAAAGGGATGATACATGTACTCCAGACATCATAAAAGGTACCAGAGTTCTTCCAGTCCTCCCAGCAGAAGTTGCTCATGCAATCAAGAACATGAAGCGGGGGAAAGCTCCAGGAGAAGATGGAATTACTATAGACATCATACAAGAAGCAAGTGGAGAAATTGAAACAGTACTCGCCCAAATTTTCACTCGATGCCTTAATGAAGGGAAGATTCCTGACGATTGGAACAATGCTACAATGATCCTGCTACATAAAAAAGGTGACATTGAGGATCTCAGGAACTACAGACCTATCAGCCTCCTATCAGTGGTTTATAAAATCTTCACTAAAGTTCTTTCACACCGCTTGAAGGTAGCACTGGACATGGCTCAACCGAGAGAACAAGCTGGATTCAGGAGTGGCTACAGCACAATAGATCATATCCACGAACTGAGAGAACTAATTGAAAGAGCGAGGGAATATGAACTTCCATTGTGCATGGCTTTTATCGATTATGAAAAAGCCTTTGGTTCGGTGAAACCATCAGCAGTTACCACGGCTCTGAAATCCTGCGGTATTGAAGATGCATACATTAATATTATTAATAACATCTATAAAAATGCAAGTGCAAAGATTCGGCTGTTTGAAAATACAACACACATAAAAATTGGAAAGGGAGTGAGACAAGGTGACACCATATCTCCGAAACTCTTTAATGCCACATTTAAAAATGTCTTTCAATCACTGAACTGGGAAAACAAAGGGATAAAGATTAATGGAGATTATCTAACCCACCTTCGTTTTGCTGATGACGTAGTCATTTTTGCAACTACCCCATCAGAGCTGCAGAGTATGATCCAGGAACTTGCTGACAAGAGTAAAGAAGTGGGATTAAAAATGAACTTTCAGAAGACAAAAGTGATGTTCAATGCTTTTACAAGAAATGAAGATTTATCGATTGATGGAGAAAAACTGGAGATAACAGATACGTATGTTTATCTTGGACAGCAGATATCAAGTGAGGGTCACATTGATGAAGAAAGTAATCGGCGTACAAAACTTGCCTGGAGAGCTTTTGGAAGAAACAGCATAATTTTCAAGAGCAATATGCCATTATGTCTTAAAAGAAAAGTGTTTGATCAATGCATCCTTCCAGTGCTTACGTATGGTGCAGAGACGTGGACCTTAACTAAAAGAGACATACAAAGGCTGCAGACAACTCAAAGCAGCATGGAGAGGTGCATGCTTGGTATAACCAGGAGAGATAAGAAGAGGAACTCGTAAATCCGAAAAATGACGAGAGTGGAAGACATCATGATCAGAGTTAAATCCCTGAAATGGCAATGGGCTGGACATACTGCCAGAAGGACAGACCATAGATGGACAGCCAAAATTTTAGATTGGATTCCAAGGGACAGGAAAAGACCCAGAAAAAGACCACATGGGAGATGGGTGGATGAAATTCGTAAATATGCGGGAGTGACATGGAGGAGACTGGCACAAGACAGACCGTTGTGGAGGAAACTTGGGAGACCTTCGTCCAGCAGTGGATTGATAATGGTTGACAATGATGATGATGATGATACCTATAAATGTTTTTCTAATATTTAGGGTTTAGCGAAATGCTTGAGATATTGTAGAAGTGTATAACAGGCTAACGAATGTCTGAGTGTATAACAGAGAGTTGTGTAAGAGACTAATTAGCCGTCCAGATTTAAAAAAAGGTCCATGACAACCAGATTTGTGTATCTATTATTATATAACACAGATTTGCGAAAAAATATTTTACAAAACTGATTTGAAAAAAAAAGTCTGCATATGCATTGAAGAGCAATTGAATTAGAGATACCTATCTAGTGACGTGTAGCACCACCTTTCCCCCTGACGACGGCGGCGATTCGTCTCGGAATGGACTCGACAAGACACCGGAAACGTTGGGAAGCCATACGGATCCTCTACCCCTGAACAAGCTCCTACAGTTCACGAATATTTAATGGAAGGGGTTCAGACCCTCGAATATATCTCTCGATGTCATCCCAGATGTGCTGGATGGGATTGAGGTCAGGTGACCAAGCTGGCCAAAGAAGCGAGTTCACGTAGGTGGAGTATTCATCCAACCATTCAGAAACAATTCGAGAGCGATGGCACGGTGCATTTTCTTGTTGCAGAATGAGGTCCCCAGTGGGATGCTGAAGACGCACAAACTTGAGCAAATGGTCGTCCAGGATATCCCGGTAACGTTGACCTGCGAGGAACGATTTCACACTTTCCAGGGGTCCCATTTCAGTCCACGTAAAGAGTTCCTAGCCGAGAATGCCACACCCACCAGCTTGAAGAGTACCCTGCTGGCAAGAAGGATTCATGTGGTTTGCGCAGTACTCGTATCCTGCCATCCGCATGTACCAACGTGGATCTCGACTCACCGGTCCAGGTAACATTTTTCCACATGTCTGGGGTCAGGAGGCGATGTTCTCGCGCCCATGCTACTCTTTGCACCGTGTAATGTGCGGTCAGCAGCGGGACCCTTGTAGAACGATGGCTTCTGTACCCCATAGCGAGGAGATGATTCTGGATGGTGTGGCTGCTTACACGTTTTTGTGCACCAGCGTTAAATTGCCGAGTGATTTCTTGCACTGCGGATCGTCTATCCGCTGTTACAGTGCGAGCTAGCCGACGATGATCCCGCTCATTCACACGCTTTTGTCCGCGACAATTGGCCCCAGCAGGGATGTTTTTGCTGGATTCGATGTACTCAGAGTGCACCCGTGACACAGTGGCTCGTGAAAATCCCATTGCCTGCACGACTTCCGAGATGGAGTGACCCATTCGTCGGGCCCCGATAATTTTCCCAAGATCAAATGCGCTTAGAACCTTCGTCTTACCCATACTGCGTCCGACGCTTACTGATTCCCGTCGCATCACTCCTTATATTGTCAGATCGCTGCATACGTCATGTCATTTCCGTTTACTGGGCCGCCCACAACACACATTTGCATAACGCCAGCTATCTCTAATTCAATTGCTCTTCAGTGTAGAATCGAAATATTCCAATATAGTAGGTTACTTCTTCAAGGGTAAATTTAACCCCTGGTGCCAGACACTCCTTCCCAACATACTGTATATATGATCAGAAATTTGAAAAAGGTTTTGCATTTTATCTTTAGACTAGTGCAGGTTTGAGTATTGATTACGGACTGAATTAGTAAGGAATGAAATGTACCCCAACGGCATTAATCCACCACTCATTTCTAATCGACTTACGCCAGAAACAGGAATTTATAGAAATAACTGTGAAAGCTTTTGCCTTCTGTGAAGCGTTCGAGATAAGTAACCATAATAAATTGCCTGAAAATTTACATAATAGTGTCAGAGGTACAGCAAACGAATTCATTTGGAGTTTATAAGAGAAAACTTCTGCCAAAATATTACGCCACAAGTCAGAGAATTTGACATCACAGTAGGAAATTCAAAGTTACCTTAAAACCGAAAAGGAAAAAAATAGGCAGACTACTGTGATTTATTAAAAAGCAAAGGTTGGTTAGCAGACAGAAGTCAAAATCACTAGAATGGAGCACTAGCTGTTTCGCTGATTGTCCATAAGTCACGTCTTTCCTTCAACTGTGGTTCACGGGAGAAAAAGCTTGTAAAAACCAAACTACAATGGGAATGATGAAGTAGGTAACAAATAAATTCCAATAGGAGTACATAGAGAGAGTTGCATCACCATGATCTCCACATGTACCGATGAATAAAGCCAACATAGCCAATTATGGTGGAGGTGACGAATGTTTGGAAGGTGTGATTGTAGTGAATCTACATTGTTACGTGTGATACTCAAATGTTTCGTATTACTTTGATATTTAGGTCTAAATATGTCACAAATATTAAACCTAACAACTAGAAGTCATCAAAAATATATTTCCCAAGAAAGAGCAAGACAGTGTGCTCTTGACATCTTACCTCATTTCAAATTTAACTTTGCATTGTTAGAAAAGATAAACACTTCCAAATATCGCTTAAGATACTTAAATATTTACGAAACTATTGTTTCCTGTTTTTGAAGACAAAGTACAGGGCCGGTCTGAGTTGTTAGTCCGATAGGCTGATGTACAGGGTGCTACCAAGGCAGGGCACCAAATTATCCTACGGGTTTGTAAATTTTCTACCATAATAAAATTATCCGCTAAATTTTTTGGCTAAGCTGGGCTGTACTTTTCACAAAAATGAAAGCCGAATGTTGTGTATATATATACACTGAAGAAAAAAATCCCAACACCACGAAAAAATAGTTGTAGAGAAATGAAATGGCGGCAATACAATTGTATAGGTAACATATTTAATCGATTAAGGTTTCAAGATCACAGCTTAATGTAAGCGCGAGAAGAGCCATTTTAAATGTGAAATGCTGGTACATTAATAACCGGTGTAACCGCCAGAATGTTGAATGCAAGCATGCAAACGTTCATGCATTGTGTCGTACAGGTGCTGGATGTCAGTTTGTGGAAAGGAGTTCCATGCCTGTTGCACATGGTCGGTCAATACAGGAACGGTAAATTCTGGTTGGGGGTGACGCTGAAGTTTTCGTCCAATGATGTCCTATATGTGCTCGATTGGAGAAAGATCTGGTGATCTAGCAGGTCACGGCAACATGTCGACACTCTGTAGAGCATGTTGGGTTACAACAGCGGTATGCGGGCGAGCGTTATCCTGTTGGAAAACACCCCTGGAATGCAGTTCATGAATGGCAGCTCAACAGGTTGAATCCCCAGACCGACGTACAACTGTGTCGTCAGGGTGCGTGGAATAACCACGAGAGTGTTCCTGCTGTCATAGGAAATTGCTCTCCAGACCGAAACTCCAGGTGTAGGTCCAGTGTGTCTCGGCCGTAGACAGGTTGGTAGCAGGCGCTCACCTGGCCTCCTCCTAACCAACACACGGTCATCACTGGCACCCAGGCAGAACCGGCTTTCATCCGAAAACACAACAGATCTCCACTCCGTCTTCCAATGAGCTCTAGATTGACACCACCGACGTCGCAAACGACAGTGGTTTGTTGTAAGTGGAATGCACGCTACAGAGCGTCTGGCTCGCAGCTGTCCTTCAAGTAACCGATTTGTAACAGTTCGTTGTGTCACTGTGGTGGTAACTGCAGCTCGAATTGCTGCCGTAAACGCAGTACGATGCACCACGGCCATACGCCGTACACGGCGGTCTTCCCTCTCAGTAGTGCAACGTGGCTGGCCGGAAGCCGGTCTTCTTGAGGCAGTACCTTCCCTTACCACCGCTGCAAACAATCATGCACAGTGGCTACATTCATGCCAAGTCGTTCTGCTGCAATATTGCGGAAAGAAAATCCACAATCTCTTAGCCTTATTACACGACCTCGTTTAAACTCCGTGAGCTGTTGATAATGGCTTCTTCGTCTTCTTAAAGGCATTCTTGACTAACATCAACACACTACGACGAATTTCAACGATAACTAACGCTCACGAACGTTACAGCTCGTGTTTAAGTAAACCTGCTTTGCATGTTCCGAGGTGCGCTAAAAGCGCCACACGTGTGCGCCGAGCGCAAAATTTGCATAGACGTCATCTTGCAGATGTACTCTCACCGGCTGCCAACTGTCGTTTATCTAACACAACCTCTTCTTGGTGTTGGGATTTTTTTCCCGTCAGTGTATATATAATACATAAATGAAACAAAAAATATTAGTTTATAAATAAATTATTTTAATACCAAAAAATTATACAAAAAAGGCTAATACCATGAGCAGCGCAGAAGGCAGCTAAACCTCATGTAGTAGCTTATACAGAATGAAAATATTACAGAAGAAAAATACAAAAATTTCCAAACAAGTGGAAAGTGGAACAGGTTGCCGTCATCAGGAGAGCATCAACCTGTGGGAGTGGCCTTTCTAGTACCAACAAAACGACAAGGCAAACCAAAATTGTCGGTTGGTCATGCTCCCTCGGCCACAAAACCAAATTCTAATAAGCACAAAAATTACAAGAATCAAATTTATAAAACTAAAAACATAATGAAAAGCTTACCGGCAGAACAAAACCCGCCATGACAAAAAGTCAAACAAGACTGAACAGAGCACCCACAAGAACCCATATATATACACTGATAAAACAGGTGGTCACGGTTAATCAACTACCTGGTAAGCCAAAAAATGTGTGAATTAACAAGATGCAAAACTGTGTATGTAGATAAGATCTTCAGCTATTACGGACCCACTAAATAGCACTTTATGTTACCTATATATTTAAAATTGTTATGTCCTAGGTTAATAAAACATGTCAATGTGTAATTTGAAACTCTTGGACACCGAATTACAGCTCAAAATTTAATGATTAAAATGATGTCTTAAGAAATTTTTAGGAAAATTGGTAGATTGCAATTTAGAAAGAAGGGCTTTCAGATTTTTTACAAGTAAGAGCTGTGTAGAGCAAATTTTAGCTATTCTATGAAACTGAGAGATGAGTAGATTGCGATGTATAACCTTTGAAACTCAAAAGAATATTTTTATCAAATAAATTCACCACACCTCTTCCCTCCTCGTCCACCTGAACCTCTAAATCGAGGTAACAAACATAGGTAGACGATCTGTAGGTTTTTCTAGGGTAAGGTCGTCAGGGTTCAAGTCAGTGGCGCAACACAAAAAGTCCGGAATGTTAATGACACTGATGTCATCAACATATCTTGAAGCAATCCCAGGTAAAGGATGATTGTCAACATATCCATCCTCGAAAAAATGTAGATAGAGATTAGCCAAACAGCTAGAAAAGCGACTGCCCATCGGGATACCACGAGTTTACACACACACACACACACACACACACCTATATATATAAGGATTGAGTGACAAGTGGAAATCTTAGATTTCCTCGCTCTGCTTTATCTTTTCCATTCCCACATGCTGCAAATTAGTCCCAAGCTCCTAGCAAAGCTTAACAAAGCACTGGAGGAATTTTAATTTCGTGGAAGCGACTCTGGGTTTGTATACTGAAATCCACATATCCGAAGCGAATTAACATTTCGCTATCCTTAATTTACTCCTTCGCCTTCCCACACTGCTGCTGGGGATAATCGATCACCACACGGGCACTTATCAACATCTACAACTCAGCTGCTTAAATCAAAGCTCTAAACTTAATATCCCAGCTTGACGTGGTTGATTGTATTCCCAACAGTTGGATTTGCTTTGGAATGTTACTTACAATTCCGGTATCGGTAGCAAGCGGGGAAACAAGTTTTAGTGTATTAAAGTGGATAAAAACTTTTTTGAGGACTGCTATGACGCAGGAACGGCAATCGGCTTTATCCATCATTTCTATTGAAAACTATGTGGCACAAAAAATTGATCTTTCCGAAGCAATGAAGAGGTTTTGGCAAACTAAAGGCTGACGTGAACGTTTCATGTAAATAACGCAGACAACTATGTAAGATTTCGTCATATTTTGAGTAAAATTATTATTATTATTATTATTATTATTAGTAGAAGTAGTAGTATATTGAACTATTTATTTGTAGCGAACCATATAATATTGAGTTAGTAACATATCTATTGAACATACTAAGTTGTGATTAGAGCTATTTCTTAATGTATTTTGGTGCTTCTCAGTGAGAAAATAAGATCAAAAGGGGGGGGAGTGAAATTTAGCGCACGCCTATATGGTGCTTGCACTGCTACCGGCCCAGCCAAAGTATATAATATAATAGAAGTGCAAAAATGCAATACACATACATCAGAGTATATCATCATCATCATCATTGTCAACCATTATCAATCCACTGATGGACGAAGGTCTCCCCAAGTTTCCTCCACAACGGTCTGTCTTGTGCCAGTCTCCTCCATGTCACCCCTGCATACTTTCGAATTTCATCCACCCATCTCCCATGCGGTCTTCTTCTGGGTCCTTTCCTGTCCCTTGGAATCCAATCTAAAATTTCGGCTGTCCATCGATGATCTGTCCTTCTGGCAGTATGTCCAGCCCATTGCCATTTCAGGGATTTAACTCTGATCATGATGTCTTCCACTCTTGTCATTTTTCGGATCCACGAGTTCCTCTTCTTGTCTCTCCTGGTTACACCAAGTATGCACCTCTCCATGCTGCTTTGAGTTGTCTGCAGCCTTTGTATGTCTCTTTTAGTTAAGGTCCACGTCTCTGCACCATACGTAAGCACTGGAAGGATGCATTGATCAAACACTTTTCTTTTAAGACATAATGGCATATTGCTCTTGAAAATTATGCTGTTTCTTCCAAAAGCTCTCCAGGCAAGTTTTGTACGCCGATTAATTTATTCATCAATGTCACCCTCACTTGATATCTGCTGTCCAAGAGAAACGTACGTGTCTGTTATCTCCAGCTTTTCTCCATCAATCGATAAATCTTCATTTCTTGTAAAAGCATTGAACATCACTTTTGTCTTCTGAAAGTTCATTTTTAATCCCACTTCTTTACTCTTGTCAGCAAGTTCCTGGATCATACTCTGCAGCTCTGATGGGCTAGTTGCAAAAATGACTACGTCATCAGCAAAGCGAAGTAGGGTTAGATAATCTCCATTAATCTTTATCCCCTTGTTTTCCCAGCTCAGTGACTGAAAAACACCCTCCAATGTGGCATTAAAGAGCTTCGGAGATATGGTGTCACCTTGTCTCACTCCCTTTCCAATTTTTATGTGTGTTGTATTTTCAAACAGCCTATTCTTTGCACTTGCATTTTCATAGATGTTATTAATAATATTAATGTATGCATCTTCAATACCGCAGGTTTTCAGAGCCATTGTAACTGCTGATGGTTTCACCGAATCAAAGGCTTTTTCATAATCGATAAAAGCCATGCACAATGGAAGTTCATATTCCCTCGCTCTTTCAATTAGTTCTCTCAGCACATGGATATGATCTATTGTGCTGTAGCCACTCCTGAATCCAGCTTGTTCTCTCGGTTGAGCAATGTCCAGTGTTACCTTCAAGCGGTGTGAAAGAACTTTAGTGAAGATTTTATAAACTACTGATAGGAGGCTGATAGGTCTGTAGTTTCCGAGATCCTCAATGTCACCTTTCTTATGTAGTAGGATCATTGTAGCGGTGTTCCAATCCTCAGGAATCTTTCCTTCATTAAGGCATCGAGTGAAAATTTGGGCGAGTACTGTTTCGATTTCTCCACTTGCTTCTTGTATGATGTCTACAGTAATTCCATCTTCTCCAGGAGCTTTTCCCCGCTTCATGTTCTTGATTGCATGTGCAACTTCTGCTGGATGGACTGGAGGAACTCCGGTACTGGTATCTTTCATGATGTCTGGAGTGCATGTATCATCCCTTTCATATAATTTGGAGTAGAAATCTTTCACTCTTGTCAAAATTTCGCCTCTATTTCTTGTTACAGAACCATCTTCTTTTCTCAGTGCCATAATCTGTTTTCTTCCCTTACTGAGATGTCCCTTTGCTATCTTTAGACTTTGGTTGTTTTCAATTGCTTTCCTCACTAGTTCACAGTTGAATTTTCTTACGTCTTCAGTGATACTTTTTCGTACTGTCTTGCATAGCTCTATATATTGCACTTTGGAAGTCACATCTTCTTTAGTTGTCCTCATCTCTCTTCTTTTTTGCATCAACATTTTCGTTTTTCCTGATAATTTATCTACATGCAACTTGTTCTTAGACCCAGCTAATTTTGTTGCTGTTTCCATAAGAGCTTTGGTTACTTTTCTGTTAACTTCAGAGACGTCCACTTCTTCCGATGTTAGGCCTTCTAAAGCAGAGAACCTGTTCTTCAGTTCCAACTTGAAGGTATTATGGTGTTTTTTAAGGTTGGTTATGTCAATAGATTTTGTTTGTCTTATGAGCTTGCCACGTTCAAGTTTAGTGTTGAGGTGCATCTTACATCTCACCAATCTATGGTCACTAATTGTGTTGAACTTGTTTAGCACACTGCAGTCTTCTATGACGAGTTTTTTGTTACACATAATAAAATCAATTTCACTTGTCGTCCCATTTGGATGTCTCCATGTCCATTTCCTGTGTGGCTTTTTCTTGAAGAAGGAGTTCAAGATGAAAAACCCTTCTGCCTCTGCAAACTCAACGAGAGTATTTCCACGCTGGTTTCTGTTGCCGTGACCAAATTTACCTACTGAAGTTTCATTCTGTTGCCGTTGCCCTATTTTTGCATTGAAATCTCCCATAATTATTTTCAAGTGCTGCTTACCTTTATTATTTAGATGACAAATTTCCTCATAAAATTCTTCAATTTCTTCTTCAGGATGACTTGTGGTGGGTGCATAAGTTTGAATAATCTGAGCCTGGTATCTTCTCGATAGTTGGATAACGAGTCGTGCAGCTCTGTCAGAGGAACTTTCAACTTCTACCACTTTATCCTTCAGTTTCTTGTTTATTATAAATCCAACACCACTAGTTCTGCCAGTATCTGTCCCACGATAGTAGAAGAGATGTCCACTTTTCAGTTCAATGAGATCTTCTCCTTTTCTCCTTACCTCACTTAGCCCGACGATGTCCCACTTGATCCTTTGTAATTCCTCTTCCAATTCAAGAAGCCTTGAATCAGAAGATAGGGAGCGTCCATTGTACGTTGCCAAGGTCAGCATCAGATGGCAGCCTAGTCCGGTCCTCCGGGGATTCTTAGCACCCTCTGCCTTCATGTCGCACTGGCCGCTGCCTTGGCCAGCAAAGGAGGAACTGTTAAGTCTGAGACTTGGCCAGAACGTGATGTGCTCAATACTCCCTGCGAAGGAAGATTACAATTCCCTGCACTTAAAATATGACAGTGTAAAAATTCGTCACCGTTACGTTAAAAATAATAAATGTACAATAAAAATTCGACTTCGTGTTTTTTGTATCCGAAAGTAGAGACATTGTTTCTGCAAGCTAAGTTCTCATTTCGCAGAATCAAAGATGAATATGAAAGTAATTGTTTCTTTGATTTTTTGCGTATCACAGTGTTATAAAAGGAAAACTCTAAAAATACTAATTCCTAATTTTTATTATATTTTACTGCTAGTACCTTCTGTATTTTGTAGAAGAAGGACATCTTACAAACTTTGAAAACGTGCTATTCAAGGAAATTTGCAAAAAACTGAAGACTTATAGTTTGACTCTGACTCATTTGACAAACCAGACTACAGCTAGTTTTCTTTCAGCATTGTGTAAAATTTTAATACTTTTTGTGCCAAGTATAAATGAGTTGTACGTCATGCCTCACTTTCATTGGCACATCTTTGGCAATGCAAATTTCTCTTTTCTAAGAGAAAGAAGGAGTTTTTATAAAGAAGGCAAAATATGTCCTGTGCTGTCCAACTCGCTTTCAGATATTTAGAAAGTATTTATCACCTTATGCTATGCGTTGTGGCCCAAAGTATTTTTGACTAGAAGGGCTTGTTATCACGGAGTCACAATCCACAATTATGCTCGAAATATACAGAGCATCTCATTGTACAATCCAGATTGATCCTAATAAGTAGAAGAGTTTTGTTGTATCCGAAAAACATTTAGTTATGACAAACTCGAGAATTTCTTTTTCACCAATTCATTAAAATATTGTGTGTCACTATTATTAAACGTGTTTTAAAATAATAAGAGTACTCAATAAGCGATCACAAGTGTAACAAGTTTAAAGTGTATGAAGTAGTTTAATCGTTTATTAATCCTGCTTCTGAAATAGGTTTTGTGTTATATGTAATGATGTGCTTTAATGATGGTTAAAGTAAAATATGTGCTAAAATGAATTAATAAATCTATTTCATAAATGTTTTCCGGTATAATGTTCTTCAGAATGGTTTTACTGAAGTAGCATGAATTCACTATCGGGAAAAATTAAAATGACAGAAGGCCTTAATATTAGGTAGATTTGATCTTCCAAAACATCGTACACCGAAGTACATAAGAAAATCTAGATATTAATGTGTACGGCCTGACTTGGCCTTCATAGTAAAAGCAATTTAATGTGGATTGCACCCAATGAAGGGCTGTTATGGATGTGGTTAAGCGGAACATGATGCGTCCGTCAACTGCCAAATATTCGCGGGACAAGAATTGATGTTACGAATATTTTTTTCAATCTCATCACCTAAGTGGTCTATAGAGTTAAGCTTAGGTGACTGTGAGGGCCATTCTTAGATTTTGAAATCAGTCTGGTCATCTTTACACCACAATATGACGACCCTGGTCAGGTGGCACTAAACATCGTACTGCTGGAAGTAGGCTTCTCTATCAGGAAACAGCATGCAAATGTACGAAAGTGCCTTGCCTGCAACGATAATAAAATACCTCATGTTATCCAGCTGCTGTTACAAATGTCAGATAAAACTAAATATTTCTCCAGACCATTACACCATCTCCAACACTTTGTACTGTGAACACTGGATAGCTAGAATCGAAGGATTCGTTATATGACGCAATTTTCTATCACTTCCAGGAGAGTGTATTGATCGATATTTCGAAATATTCAGAAAGATTTAATTCAATAATATACAAAGATAAATAAATATATTAATATTTTCATATTCAAAACGTGTATCTTACAATTCTGAAGAGAAAAGTAAAAATTCCAAGAGAGAGAGAGAGTGGGGGGGGGCAAAGACAGATAGACAAGCAGACATACAAACAGATGGACACAGAGAGAGACAGAGAGAGAGAGAGAGAGATTAGAGCTCAATGTTCACTGAAAGATGCTATTGAATAATATACAAATACATATAAATATATTAATATCTAAGGTCAAGTGACGCGCAACATACCACACATTCTCCTTCACAAATGTCAACCCCACCTGCTCATGGTGCAACCTATTGCCACTAAAGGCGCTATGACGACCACCAATAGCGGTATACCTATACCATCCGGATTAGAGGAAATTCTATCCCATACTCACTAATCCGCTTGGCCAGCGTAGTGAGCCATGGCCAAACCCCTCCAAATTGACTCTACAACTTAAATATTGGCCCTCAGACTTCGGCAATATTGCAGGAAGGACATACCATCGATGAACAGCCGAAATTTTAGACTGGATTCCAGGTGGCAGGAAAAGAACCAGAAGAAAACCACATGGGAGATGGGTGGAAGAAATTCGAAAGTATGCGGGAATAACCTGGAGGAGATTGGCACAAGAAAGACCGTTGTGGAAGAAACTTGGGTAGATCTTCGTCCAGCAGGAGATTGATAATGGTTGATAAGATGATGATGCTATTAATATCTTCACATTGAAATCGTGAACCCTAAATTTCTGAATAGTACAAATTTATGTTTGAACAAACGTGGTTGCAACTTTTTAATGCTCCAAATTCCTTTAAAGGCCAAATAGATCATTTTTGAAAGAATATTCAATGTAAACATAATGTAAATTCTGAATTTGCTTGTACCACTTAACATCTCTCATAAAACGTGAAAATTTCTTCGCACTGGAAAGGAAGTCGAACCAGCATGTCGCGAAATCCGTTCGAGTATGTTAACTGGAACGGAAATCGGGAGTTGCGAGTTCGATTTCAGCTCCAGGGTGATGAAATTTCCAAGTTTTCTGAGAGATGTTACATGAATGACAAGTAAGTCTTACAAGCAAATTCAGAATGCATATACTTTTTACTTTGAATATTCCATCGATTTCCCATGTATTTTGAGGAATATTTCTTCCTTTATAGATCATTTTTGTATGTATTTGTTGACCTCCAGATGAAACTAAGTCATTTCTTTCAAGTCGGTAATAATAGTTAGAAATCGATCCTGACAATTATGAATTCGAATTACATGAGAATTATTTCAGTAAATTTTAGAATAAATAAAATATTTATTCTATTTCAATTAATTTCAATTGCTCTTCTATGCCTTTTCTTCATTTAGTAATAAAAACGATCGCAAAATCGTTCACTTGTAAATTCATGCCCTAAAGTACATTTTTTTCTTCCCCAGTTGTGCGATACATTCATATGGAAATTTGGAAACAATTTACGATGTACAATACTGCATAACAAATAAAATTAGTGTATTAGCATTTAATTAAGTGCCTAACAATAAAACGCAATGATTAAAAAGCTGTAATGTAGTGATAACTCTGTAATACATAATAAAACGACCAGATGAACTTAGATGTTTAAAATTTCTAAATATTAGCTGTTTATCCTTTGACAAGTTTTTCTGTAGTTTTTTTTTTAGATTGAAGGTATAAGGACCTCAATATGCTATATGGGAAAGAAAGAGCCAGCCCCGTAAGCCAAACACAACACCCATGCCTCACCGGGATTCGAACCTGGTTATTTCTCCGGACGAATTGTCATAAGCCAACGCTTAAACCACTGCGCCACCAGTGGGGCTTGTTGTTTTAAAGATTTAACATGAACAAAACTGAGTCGATAATATTTTATGAAATAAGTTTCTGAAAGTAATTATAATCAGATAAATATTTATTCTTTATCTCCATACTCACTGCGCTGTCCTGAGAGAAAATCGCAGGTCAGTTTTGTACAAAGACAAAGGGACGTCTATTTGTGACAGCGTATAAGGATTCAAGGTTTAAATTAGGAGTTTCACATGACGAACTGTTGAAAAGCAAGCAAATCGGAAAAATACATGGTCGAGTCACATTATTGTGACCACCAGCCAAAATCTAGAGTAACCGCCGTGTGCAGCGCGGACAGCAGCAGGACGGGCTGGGAACTCAATAAGATGCTAGAAAGTAATCACAGGTATGTGGAGCCATGCTGACTGCAGTGCATCTAACAGCAGCTGGAGGGTGCGTGGTGGATGATCTGTAGATCGAACAGCACGATCGTGGTTGTCCCACAGATGTTCAATTGAGTTTATGTCTGAGGAATTAGGGGACTAGGGAAGTACTTTGAGATCTCCATCGTGCTCTTCCAACCACTCTCGGACATTTCTAGCAGCGTGACACGTCGCATTGTCGTGCTGGAAGATCCCATTCGCCCAAGGGAAGACAATAAGCATGTGTGGGTATAGGTGGTCAGCACGGATGTATTCGTAACGAATTCAGTCCGTAGTGCCTTCAACATGAATGAGTGGTCCCAGAGAATGCCACGAAAACAATCCCCAGACCATAACGCTACCCCTACCAGCTTCTGTTCTTCCACCAATGGTTGAAGAGTGTTTGTTCTCCGATGTTTATCCCCTTATATTGCAATGTCCATCCGTTCGGAGAAGCAGAAAACGTGACTTATCGGACAAGCCAATCTCTTCCCAATCAGGGGATTTTGATAATCATTTGCCAATTCCGATAGTGCCGCGCAAATGCAAGCCTTTTCCACCGATGCACCTTCGTTACCACAGGTGAAGTGACCATCCATCTGCATCGGAGCCCCATACGCATCAGGAGTTGCTTAATTGTCGTTTCAGACATATTTCCGTTGTGCACCTGGTTCATTCGGCCAGCCACTTGCTCCACAGGAGCGTGGCTTTCGACCCGCACGCACCTTCGCAGCCGACGTTCCCTTCTCAGATCAATGGCACGTGAACCTCCGCAGTTTCCACATTGCTTATGCGCAATGGTGCCATTTTTCCAATCACGATACACTTTAACCATAGCAGCAAGCGAACAGTTTACAAACTGCGCTGTTTCAGAAATACAACCAGCTTTGTCCCGAAATCCAATAATCATCCCTTCTTCTAAATCTGATAAATCGTTCCTTTTATCCATGGCAGCAACGTGAGATGTGTTTTCAGAATGCCTACAACACACCTGATATACCCTCCAAGGCAGCTCACGACACGCGCCTCCTTTCATTGGATGCGCGCTGTTGACGTCTAAAGTAGGAAGTGGTCACAATAAAGTGACTCTGCTGTGTATATGGTGGTAATAGGCAATCCACCTTAAATACGGGTACAGTGGACAACGGAAAGGGTTATTTCTCCTTGCGATCTCAACAGAAATTATTTTTCCAGTTCCGAAAAGAAAGATAAACATTAATAATAACCCGATTTTTAATCTAGATTGGACTCTAGTGGGTGACAGAGGTTCCAAAATACACGGACCACATCACAGAGAAGAAATGCAGAGTATGCCATGCCCTCCAAAAACGTGAGGCTAGTGCTTCCTTACTGCATCGAATTCTTACGGTTAATGAAAACTGGGTGCTTTATGAAAAAAGGAAGCAAAAACCGCCGTGGCGTGGTGGTCGAAGTGTATAGTGATTGGAGAAATGGTACCATTGGGAATAAGATACGTGGAAACCGCGGAGAACCACGCATCATTAATATGAGAGGTGAACGTCGGCTCCGAAGGTGCCTGAAGGTCGATCGATGCGGTACCGTGGAACAATGCATTAGTCGAATAAACCAGGGTGCTCTGAAACGGCAATTTGCTAACCCTGCTACATATGCGGCTCCGATGCAGACGGATGGTGACTCTACCTATGCTAACGTACGTGCATCTGCAGAAGAGGCTTACATTTGAACATTAGTATCGGAATTGGACCTCCGCTGATTGGCAACGAATTGTCTTCTTCGATGAGACACATTTTTTGCTTCTTCGAACGGATGGACGGTTGCGTATAAGGCGAGAAACATCGGTAAACAAACATTCATGAATCATTGCTAGAAGAACTCAGCTTGGGGGGGGGGTCAATGGCATGGACTGGGGTATGTTTTCGTGGAATTCCCTGGGTCCACTCATATCTGTGGAAGTCACTATAGACACAAACGAATTACAGCTACCAGTATTTTTTTATATTCTGCAGCATGTGAAGAAAGTAACACAACTAACCGACTTGCGTACAACTCATAATTTCGATTGAGGATTCTCTTGCCAAATTCAACAATGGTGAGGCACGATCAGTATTACCACAGTCCTGCAATAGAGAATATAATGAGTGATAGAATGTTATTAAAATTCACTTTTGATCGCAATATTTTTTTTCAATGATGTTTTATGTAGCTTCTTTCGATTGTTGTTTCATTCTTAGCTCCTTTAACCGAAAATCTCCACATTTTTATTTTGAAAAGTACATTTTTCCTAGAAAATTATAAAACACAACCACATAACGGCTTTAACTTGCGACATAAATATTTCAATGGAGAGATATACACGTCAATTAATGAATTAACTTTCGTTCGACAGAATCTCCAGTTTCAGTAGTTCAGTGCGCAGCAGGATTACTGAACGAAATATGCAAAAGAAAAAGAAGCATTCTTCAAGAAGTATTGCTCTTAGGAAAAAGAAGCATTCTTCATAAAGTATAAGAAAAAGAAGCATTCTTCATGAAGTATAAGAAAAAGAAGCATTCTTCATGAAGTATAAGTAAAAGAAGCATTTTTCATGAAGTATTACTTTAAGGCCATCACATTGCTCGTTCTTTTTATTATAGTACCGGTAAACAACATGTAAAAATTGATTTCTTGGCTTTTGAAAAATAGAGGTTTGATGTTATTGTCAGTTTACATTTTACGTATAACGTAAGCTAAAATAAATTGAAATTTAAACATAGATTGTAAAACGTAATATTTTTCCACATTTTCGTAAAAAAGTTCATCACAAAGTCGTTTATTAACGGATGTGTGCAATATACTGTAAATTTCTAAATGTATAAATTTAAGCCATTTCCTTCGGATATACAGTGTATGCACTCATGAAATCAAGCGCATAAACGCACCAAATTACACTGCCGGACAAATGCTAAGGACCGATGAGAGTAGCAACGATAGCAACCATAAAATGGAAGGCACGAAAATGTGGAAATTATCATAAGTGCGGGATACAGTAAGACGTGTTGTTCGTATGGAAATTTCGGATTGCTGAACTTGTTCGTGACGTCATAGCGCTGATAAGAGATATAAAGGATTTGACTCGTATTGACCGTTGTTGTTCAAACGCAAAGTTGAAAGGGAAAGAATCAATTGGCGAACTTGCAATTTTCAGTATGTCTTCCCGACATCACCTAGATGATTTTACGCGTGGCCGTATTATTGGTAAGATTGAAGAAGGACGAAAAATAACAAATGTTGCCAGGGAGTTCGACGTCAGCCATAGTGTTGTTTCAAGGCTTTGGAAATCATTCCAAACAAATGGAGAGTGTAGCAAACGTCACGGGGGAAGTCGTGTTCGCAGTACGACACCTGCAGAAGATCGGTACATAGTGCTATCAACAAAAAGACACCGGCGCAGCACAGCTAGTGAGGTAGCAAATCAGTTTATGGCTGCTACTGGCTAGCGGATCTCCTGAAAAACTGTCTCCAGACGTTTGCATGAAGGAGGACTATACGCCCGCCGTCCTGTTGTGTGCATCCCATTGACCAGACGTCACCGTACCGCCCATTTGCAATGGTGCCATCAACATCGCAATTAGACTGATAACGATTGGTCTGCTGTCCTCTTCTCAGATAAGAGTAGATACAGTCTATCGTCTGATTGTCGACGACAACTGATCTGGCGTGATAGTGGTACTGCATATTGTCCGGCAAACATACAGGAAAGGTACCGATATCAGACATGTAATGTCATGGTATGGGCTAGCATCATGATCAATGGCCGTACGTCCCTCTATGCGCTTCCAACTGAAACTATGACTAGCCAGCGATATATTAATGATGTTCTGCTACCTCATGTTTGCATGTTCCGTGGTACTGTCGGTGATAGATTCATTTTCATGGACGACAATGCAACATGTCATCGAACAGTCGCTGTCCAGGAGTGTCTTGAGAGCGAGGATATTGAACGCCTCGTATGGCCAGCACGTTCTCCAGATCTGAATCCCATTGAAAATGTGTGGGATGCTTTGGCGAGGAGTCTTGCTGGTCGCCAATGCCATCCAATAAACAAGGACACCCTCATCCGTGCACTGACAGAGGAGTGGGATAAATTACCCCAACAGCTGCTTGTTAATGTTGTGCAAAGCATGACACGACGTGTGAAATCTTGCATCGCCCCCCATGGTGGCTACATCCCGTATTGACATCTTACGCCGGAACGCCTGCGGACGGTGATTGCATATTTTTCACGTTTAAGTATTCTGCACAAACTGCCCTGTTTGTCCCTTGAACACGTTCCAAAGCCTTCTGCCTTCTGGATTTCAGAGCACAATAAATTGTCTTTCTTGTAATGTCCTGGCATTCTGACATTATTTTATTTCACTCGGCATCCAACCACACTTACTTTTTTATGCGCTATATAGCCGTTTATGATCCTTCCTTAGCAATTGTCCAGCAGTGTATTAACTGATTGCTATTATCAAGTTGTAATGTACCTCAAGCACAGTCGATAATGAATTTTTATAGTCTGTGATGATCTGTGTTACTTCTAAGTGCCAAATTATGCAGACGTTTCAAGTTTACGATCTTCATTCACTCATTACCCAAAACGCAATTTCATTCTGTGGAAATATGACGATCTCGGAAACAAATTGGAAAAAAAAGCGAAATTCCATTTTCATGTACAAACCTCAAAAAACAACAACCCGCCTTAACTTCCGAACCATTTGTCGCATGCACACAAGCAAGGTATCGTTGGAAATCCCTTCAATGGAACTATTAAGTGATATGAAGATAAATTCTAATTAAGCTAATGAACATGTTAATTAGCTATATATCTCCGAATTTTCTCATATAAGAGGTATGTCATTTTACGCGCATTCTATGCAGAACATAATCAAACAATTCAATTTCAAATTTCATACGAATCGACCAATAAATACGTGTACAGTGAGCTACGGAAGAAAGATGCCGCTTATGTTAAACTGCAAAAATTGTTTTTGACTTGTATCATTTAATCGAGAACAGATACAGTGATTCAGTGTTGCAACAGTAAAACACAAAGAGGCCCAGAAAATATGTGCCGCTATTCAAGATCAGAACGGGTATAATAAGGGAATTATGAATTATGATATATGATCTTGAAAAAAATGATTTATGACAATATCTTCTTAGTAGTCTATTGAATGACAAATATCATTAAACGCTGATATCCAAATTTTCAGCGTGATAGCATAAAACCTTGCTGAGATATAAGCGAAAACTCAAGCATACATCGATTAAGGGGCCGTGCATAAAAAAAACATATTTCCCTCTACTTACTGTAAAACGATTTACCCTGAAATACTGAGAAACGCATAAGAGAAAGTGTTTCTACGTGAAGTTGGTTGAAGGAAGCAGTAAAGACATCATACCATTAAATTTAGGATTGCAACTTTTAATGATAAACAGCATAAGTTAATAGTTTTGCACAAAAATAACTTAACTTGCGACATATTTCGTGCAATTACATGTTTAATTTTTTCCTATTGGTGACATAGCTGACTCTTGTATATTGTTTAATTCAAATATGCAAAAAAACATTACGTTATACAAAACGAAAGCTTCGTATGTGTCTTCTGTATATTTTTTACATAAATACCTTTACAGCTTCGTTAAATTATGAAACTGTGGTCATGAAAATGAAAATTCCAAATTGTTTCTTGCGCAAGTGAACCCGTGTGCCTGATATTTTTTATATTGCAGATTTGCTGTTGTGTCCATTACGTCTCGAATTATGGTATAAGATGCATGTAATTGCATATCGTTTCAATTCATTGATATATTCCCTTGTAGTTATACTGCTTAAACTGTTTGTAATATACAAAGCAGAACTGCCTTTCGCTGCAATGCAGAAGCCGAATCTACGTGTGTAGCTTTGAACTGCACGCAAATTTTCATTTCGACATTAGTCGTTTTCGACTACCGGTTAAGGAAACAACCGTAACCAATAGCGTTTGGAGCAATAAGCTTACTTGATGCAGTTTAATCCGGAGCTAATTGCATTTTTCTTTTCTTTTCTTTTTCATTTCTTCTACAAATATAAATAAAATAATAACTGGTTATAACCCGCGATAAGAAAAAATACTTATATCCTGAGAATTTCGTAGTTTAAGAAAAAAGGGAAAAGAAAGTTCCCAAATCATGTTTCTTCAGCATGCGCATGAAATAAAAAAAATACACTGTTACTTACTTTTTTGGAACTCTCTATTTTTAGACTAAAATGAGAAAAGAAACTGGTTTGGCAATGTAAAATAAACATTTTAGGTTCGCAAGGGAATTCTTAAAATTATATTTCAAACGACAGAATACTTTTCGGTGTTTGAACTTTGAACCTGCAGGCCATCTAGTCTGCGGTTTTTCCGGGGTTTTCCACAGCCTACCTGGGCTTGGGGACGCCAATCAGTAGATGGTTCCGTGTCAAGTCGGTCCCGGATGCACTTTGTTTCTTCTCATGCTCTCAGTAGCAGAAAAAATACATTTCCCCAGCCGTCTGGTCAACGTGGGAAATTAGGCAATTACCCTCCAGAATAAAAAAATTGAGAGATACCTATTGCCAGAATTGGCTATAAAATGGGTTAACAGACAGGCAAACAGACGGTAGGATTCTAAATGAAAAATTTTATATGACGTTTATGAACGTCAAAGTAGAACTAAAATACCTGATGTAACGCTTTCTTATTTCAAAAGATTATGTGGCGTTAGTCGTGTGACGTAATGCATCACTGACGTCATGTCAGAAGGATTTAGATGAAATGGCGTCACAGCAGCAGCTGTTGAAAATCGGTTCTTTTACTATAACAACAAACCAAAGTGGTATACGTGTCCGCTCTGGCAACGCCCCCTTAAACAAGGCCGCAGCACCAGTTCTTGACGTCATCACAGGAAGACCTTTCCGTGATCGCACTACCTAGTGGACTGGTGCTATCTAACGCGACGTTGGTCTCTCGTACTGAGATGCTTACCAAACTATAACAGTTGAAACTATGTTCTTTCCAACTATATGAAACACATATTTGCGCTGGTAAAAATGGTAAAAATGTATTTGTGTTGAGTAAATAGAACAAGATCTGTAAAATCAATGTTATAAGTTTTTTTTTATTTCTTATTTTTTTAGAGGATGGAGGGTGGGGGAGTTCGAAGGCGAGTGATACAGTACGTTGATTTTGTTAGTGAAAGGCAAATGCAATAAAATTTAGAGGGTTTGTTTAGCAACTAGATTTTAAGGAATTTTGACGGCTAAATGAAAATGGAAATTCCGTTTTATTTAAAAAAAAATTAATGAATAAGGCAACCTCGGTGCATTGAGTTTACAGATCTTGTTTTTTTTATTCAGCAAAATATAATTTTTTCTTCTGTTTCTTTAATTCATAGCCTCGTGTCCGACCCTAACAAAAGGCCGACGCATGAGGTACTGTTAAGGAATCTATTAATCTTCTACCTTATGTTTGTATGCAAAAACTTATTCATTCATTCTTTTAGTAAACTAAGATATTTAATAGATACTTTCTGTTAACGTCTTTAAATGCTATTTAACTTCAAGTAAGGATCCTTTAAAAATGCCATTTTCAGTTCCTTCCACACAGATCAGACAACCAACTGAGAGGGTGGCAGCTTGCACAAGTTTCCGCTTCTAACTGGAAGAATACAATTTCTTTAGAAATCACCTTTTAGATCACTCTACATATACTTAGTAAGTGGTTCATGATAAAGGTATTTCAAATTAAAAAAATTAATAAAAATTGGACTAAGCAAAAAACTTTTTTATATTATGAAAAACTGGGAAAGTAGTGTAACAGGATAGTACAGGAAATACCAATAATGAAGATGAAAAAACATAAACAGATTCAATTTTTTTTATTTTATTAGAGCCAAATGTCTTATTTTATGATGTTCCGTAATGATTAAGTAATTCACTGACTACATTATAATATTAGTCAGTTAAATGTTGAAATCTTTTTTTATATTTAAAATCCAAATTAAAATAATTATTTTATTTCTCCAATACAATACCAGCAAGAAGTCGAACATGATATCAATATATGTTTTAGATTTTGTTTGACACATTTATAATTTTCAGCTTTATTTAACTTTCACATTCACAAATACTTTTTCTTACTACCACTGATGTTTACCCTTGCTGCAAAGTTGCAACACACACTATCTAGGGCAGTTAAGTTACACAATATTTTTTTCTGAATATGTTAGATGAAAAAAGTGGTTTAACTTTAGTTAAGAAATATTTTTGCACCGTCAGTCTAATAGTTCGAAGTACTCTCATTTTGTACCAACAGTGTGCCACAAACAGTAGCATTACCATAGGGAATTAAAGTTTAAAAGTAATAAAACATAGTTTTAACACCCGGTTGGTGGAAAAAAGGTATCAATCTAATTGCTATAAATAAACAAAGACATCGCTCTTTTCACGTTTTAGCAAATCACAGCAACCGAAATTTTTTTTATTTGGCCACTGCTCATGAAACGAAACCCAGATCTCTCGATATCCAGCGGAGAGATTTCGAATTCGTTTCCCCAGTAGCGGCCAAATAACACTTTTTCGGTTGCTGTGTTTTGTTAAAACGTGGAAAGAGAGATGTCTTTGTTTTTCACTGAGGCCACGTATTTGGAGGATTTTTACCAATTGCTCTAAATTTTTCATCTATGTCTTTCGAAAAATGTAACATTAAGCGTTAGAAAACTAATTCGTGCGAAAAAAATGCTTTTTAATGTAAAAAAAGGATTTTTGATTTGATTAAGCGAACTTTAAGGTCAATTCCATGTACTGAAAACATTTCATGGTTTTCACATTTTGTATTCCTTTTTGAGGGAATAAAAACACTTGTGCACCAAAATAATGTATAAAACTTGAGTTTTTAGCATATTTTAAGGAATGCATCAACATGAAATTGTGCAGTTCTGGTGTATAGAAAAATGTACAGCCTTAGAATTAACAGAAACACAATTAACTTTATTAACAGTACATTGCAACCCAGTTTACAGATTGGTAATGATTATATACTACGCGATTTAATTCCGGTTCAAGCATCTTCAGATAAACATTTTATTGCTGTACATTACAAAGATTAAAAATCGTTCTCTCAACTAGACTATATTTCACACTAAACATAAAACAGCAAAGAAACTGTATTATAAAAGAGCTTATAAAACATACATACCCTTGAAGCTCCTGTAAGCTGGAAATCTCGAATAATTGCACGAATCTATTTGGAGCATAATTCTTCATTCCCGGGAAATTTAAACACTTACGGTTTAGGACATGAGTCGTAATTGCTACGGCAATTCGGTACACAAAAATATGAAGTCATATTAGAAATAAAAATAATTTTTTAACATCGTGAAATAAATAACAAAGAGTGGAACAATATGGATCAGCAGCTGCAAGAACAACGAACAACCTCATGGAGCAACGCTACAATAATCACACAAGATCACAGATGCTAATTATGGTTCCGATCGTTCGTCAAATTTAACAGGTTTTCCTGTAATGACGTCAGAGAGCAGGAGGTGTTTGGGCCTCGTTTTAGGGGGCGTTGGCCCATCTCGTACGAATGATCAGAAGCCGTCGCTTAGACCACTGCGCCACTGGGGCGGCTCCAGAAATTATTACTCAAGTTATTAATCAACTTATGGACACAATGGCTCTGGAATAAATCTCGCTCTTGTGCCCTGACCTTTGACCCCATTTTGATGACATTCAACAGAACCGGTTCAGTATTCTTCCTTAACAACATGATAAAGTTTTGTCGGAATCGAAGCATTTTTACTTAAGGTATAACGCATAAGAACGATAGACTTAAGAGCGACAGACTATGTTCGTCCCCAGATTATCCTCTACTACATACTAAAATTTTATCGAAATCGAATCATTTTTACGGGAGTTATCGTGCGGTCAGGCAGACAGACGGACAAAGCTGGAGCATATACGCTTCTTCAATCTACAGTTGGAAAGCGTAACAAATCGCATTTCATGGTTCTGCTTCAATTTCCTATTATAAGACAACGTTTCAGTGATACGCGAATGCTCAGTCCCTCGAGAAAGTGTAAGGATCGGAAACAAGAAAATTGAAACAAATTTCAGCTCGCACAAATTCGAATTTTGTCTTATTAGAAAAATACATACTACTTATTCTAATATTAATTCAAGTCATTAACACAAATAAATGAAGTTGTTGTAAATGAAACGGTAAGAGAAAATGAACTCCGTTCCTGAATGGCCCAAGTCACCGTACAAATCACTGTCAGGGTATTTGTTCTGTACTCTGCATTCAGTTTGTCTGAGGTTCTAGCAAGACGCCAACTTTCCAGCATTGTCACTCTCCGCGCAGGGAAAATAAATTCCAGGTGTGTTTCCCAGATGTAAATATATGGATGCCCCCTCTAACTTTATTTGCAAATATCTTCACTTTTAATCATACGATTTGGACGATATTCAAAATTTAAGGGTCTTTCCATGTGCTAAATGGAACGCGCAAAATATAGAATAACCCTTATATGGAAACATTTGGAGATAGTGAGCTAACTAACATCTTAATTAGCTTAATTAGCATTTTTCTTTCCTTCACATAATAGTTCCCTTCGAGTACTTTCCAACGGTACCTTACTTGTCTATCTGCAGCAAATGGTTCTAAAGTAAAGAGAGGTGGCCCGTTTTTTTTTTTTTTTTTTTTTTTTTGAGGTCTGTACCTTGAAAAGGTACGTTTTCGGCCTTCTTTCACGTTTTTATTACTACACTTGTGCAAATTAACATGCACATTTCTTTCTTCTAATGAATCAATACGGCGGTCGTGGAGAAACGAAGTTTCTCCTATAGTATTTCATTTTAGCAAAGGAAAAACATATTACACTGACGGAAAAAAGAAATCCCAACACCACGAAAAAATAGTTGTAGAGGAATGAAATGGCGGCAATACATTTGTATAGGTAACATATTTAATCCATTAAGGTTTCAAGATCACAGCTTAATGTAAGCGCGAGAAGAGCCATTTTAAATGTGAAATGCTGGTACATTAATAACCGGTGTAATCGCCATAATGTTGAATGCAAGCACGCAAACGTTCATGCATTGTGTCGTACAGGTGCTAAATATCAGTTTGTGGGATTGAGTTCCATGCCTGTTGCACTTGGTCGGTCAATACAGGGACGGTTAATTCTGGTTGGGGGTGACACTGGATTTGTCGTCCAATGATGTATCATACGTGCTCGATTGGAGAAAGATCTGGTAATCTAGCAGGCCACGGCAACATGTCGACACTCTGTAGAGCATGTTGGGTTACAACAGTGGTATGCGGGCGAGCGTTATCCTGTTGGAAAACATCCCCTTGAATGCTGTTCATGAAGAGCAGCACAACAGGTTGAATCACCAGACCGACGTACAACAGTGCCGTGAGGGTGCGTGGGATAACCACGATAGTGCTCCTGCTGTCATAGGAAATTGCTCCCCAGACCATAACTCCAGGTGTAGGTCCAGTGTGTCTCTGCCGCAGACAGGTTGGTTGCAGGCGCTCACCTGGCCTCCTTCTAACCAACACACGGCCATCACTGGCACCCATGCAGAACCGGCTTTCATCAGAAAACACAACAGATCTCCACTCCGTCCTCCAAAGAGCTCTAGCTTGACACCACTGACGTCGCAAACGGCAGTGGATTGGGGTTAGAGTAATGCACGCTACAGGGCGTTTGGCTCGGAGCTGTCCTTCAAGTAACCGATTTGTAACAGTTCGTTGTGTCATTGTGGTGACAACTGCAGCTCAAATTGCTGCCGCAGAAGCAGTACGATGCGCCACGGCCATACGCCGTACACGGCGGTCTTCCCTCTCAGTAGTGCCACGTGGCCGGTCGGAACCCGGTCTTCTTGAGACAGTACCTTCCCTTGACTACAGTTGCCAACAATCCCGCACAGTGGCTACATTCCTGCCAAGTCGTTCTGCAATATTGCGAAAAGAAAATCCACCTTCTCGTAGCCCTATTACACGACCTCGTTCAAACTCCGTGAGCTGTTGATAATGGCTTCTTCGTCTTCTTAAAGGCATTCTTGACCAACATCAACACACTACGTCGAATCTTAATGATAACTAACGCTCACAAACGTTACAGCGCGTATTTACAGCAAACCGGATTTGCATGTTCCGAGGGGCGCTACTTGCGCCACCCGTATGCGCTGAGCGCGAAATTTGCATAGACGTCATCTTACAGATGTACTCTCACCGCCTACCAACTGTTGTTTATCTAACACAACTCCTTCTTTTTTCCGTCAATGTATGTAAAAAGTTGTAATTTTGGTATCCGCGGTCCGGAAACCTCGACGTAGAAAGATATTTCTTCGTTTAATACATACAGCACTCGATGGAAAATTTGCGCATGCCTCGTAGTCATGGTATTGCCAATGTTTTCTGCCAAGGGTAATGATGTTTGTTCAGTATATATTATATATATACATATACATATATCGATAATATTTTTCACCGATTTCCTATTCTAACAATTCGCTAAGAAAAATTATTCTCTCTTAGTAAAGCAGCGAAAGATAACAACTTTTTATTGATAAAAAAACACTTTTTTCTTAATTCACCATGTCACCACTAAAAACACTATGGTCATGTTTTCGTTTTAATATATTTGCAGCTGGATCTGCTGGACTGATATCATGATTGCGGTTTTGGATTTATAGACACTGTTTAGGCCAACTGGAAAGGGAAAGTTTTCACTGTCTGCGTTACGATATGAATTTCAGTGAATAACAAAATATAGAACCTTTTGATATCTTTCTGCGTACCACATGCATTATCTGGCATCTGAATTGCGTAGATCTGATAGACACAACTGTGAAATTTAGCATATAACCAGGTTTTGCTTTAAGAGAAAAAATATGTATATTTCCTTTAAAAAATATTTCAAAATAAAACTTTTTCTTCGTAAATATTATTTTAAAGATGTGGAAAATTGTTGCTTCTTTTTTACCGTTAGTTTCGGATCGGTTTAATAAAACCCTAAAAATAAAATAAAATATTTGAACAATTTATAAAGTTTGCATTTGAGTCAAGTCCCGTGTGGTGCTTCTTTTTACTTTTGCAATATCTGTTTCGTAATAAATGAAACGTTCCTTTTGACAGTTCCACACACTGCAGATATTCTAATTTTAAAAACTGCACAATTCCCCTAAAATCTAAATTGTGTAAATCCACACACCTGTGTCTCATTTTCGAACATCAGCATCGGTTTTATCTTTAACGATCGCATTAGCACGGAAGATTCATAATGAGAAGTTGTGGTAGAAATCCCTTCCAGAATCACGTGAAATCCTAAGCCTTTTTTTCTCAAAAGTAGGCGATAAAATTATTACTGCTGCATTCATTTTTCTACTTTGCTATACTCGAAGTTACCACTAACAGAAATTTTACAGGATTTCGAAAAGGTATAACTGAAATTTCGGAGTAATCTACTTTCGCAGAACTTCAGTTGAAGTGTTTGAAGTTTCATTGGCTCGTCGTCTCAGTATGAGTATTCTTCTTTCGCAGATCTTCAGTTGAAGGGTTTGAAGTTTCATTGGCTTGTCCTTACAATATAAATATTCTTCTTTCGCAGATCTTCAGAGTTGAAGTGTTTGAAGTTTCATTGGCTCGTCGTCACAGTATGAAAAAATATAAAAATTCAGAACTAAGAGCTCTGTAATTTTATAACAGAAAATCTCAGTTAAGAAAACTCAGTTAAAAAACAATTTGAATCCTAAATAATCACGATTTTGTTTAACACTTCTTTTGACATATTTTCAACAAAACAAATCTTTGCATGTATGTGTTCTTATTATTCTCCGTGTGTGGGTTTGAGTATTTTAAGAAAGTCACAAAAGGTTTCAAGAGGTTTTCAGAGAGGAGCATCACACTTGCAGTTGCGGAGATGACCCTTCACTGTGCTGCATCTTCGTTGCAATACAAACACACCAAAGTCCTTTTCATGGCGATAAGATATATGGGATTTGCATGGCTTTGTGTTTTTATTGTCTCGAGAATTACTATTTAATGAATATCTGTACGGTTCCTTGTAGTGTGTGTATAGCGAACCATAATTCGCTTTTTGTTAGCAATGTTCGATATTGCTGAAACGTTAACGAAATTATAAATCGACTCATAAATTAAGTTATTATTACAGGAATTTACTGAATGAATTTTCAATATTTTTAAACTCAAACTGTTTTTCCTCTTCTAACATTTTGACATCAGCTGCTTAAATATTTCTAAAAATATGTGTTAAAGAACATCTTTTTCAAATCGGCTCCCGATCCATGAGAATTTCGATGCGTTAACATTTACCATAGAGAAATGTTCATTGATACGATATTGGATTTGCAATATAATCCATAAAAATATATTGAAATTTCAGAAAGGTAAGACTAATATGCCTTTCTGCAAAGGAATATATTTTAAAGAAAATCACTCTTTGATATCCAACAGGCTTACGTCTGATTGAGTATGCTGTACTCCGTGCCCTTATGCTAGATGTGAATACCCGAAAAGTTAGCAATCGAATTCCAATCAATTTCGAAATTCTTTGCAATAAAGAAAAGCAAAACCACCGTGCCACTGAGGGTTCACTTAGTGGTTGTTTTTCGCCACTGAGGGTTCACTTAGTGGTTGTTTTTCGCCACATCGTGGTACTGTAAACCTGTTCTTCCTAACCTTTTGATTTTCGCGGACCGGCGAAACTTTGGGAAAAGTTTCGCTGACCGGTGTTACCGAAACAAAAACTTTAGGCTCTTTTCAAGCATTTAATCTGATATCATTCTATATTATAATAATCACTGCGTACAATCCATTATTTGCAAACGAGATTATTTCCTGTCACCTGTTACACATAATATCATTTTTCCTGCTACTTTTCTTTAACGATCTATAAGTGCAATACGTAAACAATATACTACCACAACTTTCCCCTTACCATGAATATCATTTTTGGAGTCGTGATAATCTTCCTAAGCCATGTTTCTCGCTTCGTTCGTGCAACGCTCAGTGCGACATTACTGCACATTCTGTTTCATTACTTTGTTTTGATTGCCGAAACGACTGAAAGGGTTTCCTGATGAAAATAGGTGGCCGAAAAAGTATCCCTGGCCAAACATCCCCTTTTGGGAACAATACTGACCAAAGCATTTGGCCAGGGGTTTCAGATATTGATTAACAATAGCAAAACGGACCTATCGTTTGAAGTCAGCAACCGTCAAAAAACCAGGTAAGAGGAGAAATTTTCCAAACCTTCCTGCAGGCACTGTTCGTTTTTGAATGCGTCTACTTTATTCCTGATTTTAAAAACATTGTCATAATATCCTGAAAATAATTAAGCATGTTCCGCAGAAATAAAATGTCCGCAAAGTATGCAAACTTAGCGATCCATTCTTTGTCCAGGAACAGTTTAGCCAAGACTGAGTTCTACTCTTGAAGGCACTGTTTCAGCGCTTCCCGCAGTTTGAAAAGGCGGGGAAGAATTTCAGCATGGTGGAGGAGAGACTAATTTTGCAAGCCCATACTATCACACAATGTCATGAGCAGTCCGGAATTGAGGGCTTTACTTCGAAATCCATTTTCGATATTTACTGCGTTGTTCCGGTCTGTATTTCGCTAAACAGAAAGTTCTTTTTCACCTAACTGCTTCCAGTGAATGAATGAGGTAGTATACAATGTATCCGGATGAGCGACGACTGTTATATCTGGAAATAAGCACGTGCGACGTCTAGTCATGCAAGCTGCAGGGTCCGTAGATCCCAACGTACTTGCTCCAGCCCAATTCTTGGTCACCAAAAATACGATTGTGAATATTTCCGGATTGGAGGATCGACAGGTAAGGCAAGGCAGCAAAAAATATCTTTTCTGATATCAACTTCTTTCAAACGTCTCACGAAACAGGTTTGGATATTATAGTTACTGACGTCCGTTGACTCGACTAGTTGTATCGCAAGAGTTGTCGATTTCTTTACTCCTTCTATCACTCCCGCGAAAATTCAATTTCTTTTTCAGTGCGGCTATTTATAATATTTTCAGCCATTTCAACAACACTTCAGTATATACAACCATGTCAACAATTATCCAATGAATGGCGTTGTCCGACAGAGGAATCGCCTTCAGATTCACGGGAGCTTGACGTCCTAAATTTCACTTGCGATATTTATTAATCAAAGTTTTACCAATTGCTGACCAGCAGTGAACGGCTTTTTCGTTTTGGTAAATTGAAGACTAATAATGTTGGAAATCTTCAGCACAGATTTATTAGTGATAGTGATCTTTTCAATGTATTTTTCTAAATTTCCACCTCATTGCACAATCTGCAACAAATTTCCAGTCTTTTGTTTTTCAGATTACTGTGCTCGGAATGACCAAGACGAGCATATTTTGAAGGCTTCATGGCTTCATTGAAACGGGTATCCGAAAACAGGATACACAAAGCCAGTGGAGACTGTTCACTCACATTAGCGGGAATGAACCCAAGCTTCAGGTACTCAATATCATAAGACTTAACGAAAATTATTTTTGGTTTTTTATTTTACTTTTTCGCACTCAAGATGCATCTCAAGCTTTTTGTTTTTATTACTACTTCCGAACATGGAGCACTTATACATGGATTACTTTCTTTGTCATCGCATTTCCACTTTCCAAAATTCTACAGTTTAAGAACAGCTCCATAGACTGTGCTGTTTAACTTCTTGCCATCCATTGTGTGTGATCTGTAAAACGCCCAAATCTTGACGACCGCATGAGCTTCAGAGATCTTAGAGTATTTCAAAAATGAAGCGACCAACAGCAGTTTGTAATGCTTTTCTTGACGTCACGTGATTGGCTTCCTTTACAGGGTGAATACTATCTACCACTATTTCTCGAACCGGACAGGAACGCATACGGCCATCGGCGGCTCCCAAGCCGAATATGCTCTCATCGCTGAACACGACAGATCGCCATTGCGTTCTCCAGTGCAGACGTTGGCGACACCACTGCAGCCGTTCCTGACGGCGCGCAGGAGTCAGAGGTGCACATACCCTAGGCACACGTGCACGTTGTCCTGCATCCAGTAGACGGTTGCGGATTGTTCGCACATTCACCTCAAGTGCAACGGCAGTTCGGATTTGCGTCGCAGTGGTTGTTCTGCTTGACTACGCCGCTCTTCTTCTGCGTCGATCGGTCCGCTCATCAGTCCGTCTGTGACTCCCGGTTCCACGTGTTCTCGTGTGGGAATGTTCCTCGGACCATCTACGCCACCATCGTTCCAACACCGATACTTCCTGTCCAATTCGCTCCGCAATACGATGATACGACCACCCGTCTTACTTTTACAAGAGCTTATAGATAATCTTTTTATAGAATGTGATTTGTATATATAATTTTACATGTTTGTCGCTATGCTGCCTTTTTACGACATAAATGATTGCAGACTATTACGATATTTCTTGAGGAAAACGCGTTTTTTCTTACAGCATCATCAACCTTATGTTCAAGGATTGCTGCTTAGAATAAAGTAATTTGAGCTTGATAAGGAGTCCTTTAATTCACCGTATTGCCGGCGCATAATTCTGAATTGACTTCTTGAATAATAATACAGCAGTTCTAAAGTTTCCAGTTTTTAACTTCGTCAAAATTTTCTGTTACAAATTTTGAAAGGAATTTAGCATATTATTAAATGAAATTCTGAAAATTCTTTGCTTAAAAATCCTATGAGGATCACCCTGAAAATTTCAATGGAAGGAGAGAGACAAAGAAGACATTATTATCTCCGAAGTATAAGAAATACGTCGAAAACTATACCCCTGGTTGTCTAAATTGGATAGTATAGGAAGCTTGGGGATCATATGAGTTGAAAAATTGGGTGAACTTTGAAGTACTTTTATCCTTTACTTGCAATTTCAATTCTTTCACACTTTTCCAAAATTTATAGCGAAACAATAGAAATATCTTCTCAAATGGATGCAGATAAATATGCATGTATAATTAACATTTAAGGAAAGATAATTCCGAAGAATTAGCTTAAATATTACTTCGTAATTCTCATCGGATTTTCAGATTTTTGTTGCACCACTTTTATTTTCGTAACCAACGAACTGAAACGAAAGATTTCTATAAAACTCAAATCATCATGATGACAGAGAACAAAGATATTACTTATTTACTATACATATATAGTAATAAGTTATAAAATACTGGGTATGATTGAAAATTTTATAGTTTGTAGAAAAATTATCTAACGCGATAATTTTTGACAGTTGAATTAAAAACAGTATTGTGCATGGAATGAAGTTACGCTTAAAAGTTTGCGGCTTTACGATAATTTTGAATTTTTACATTGCACGCACGACAAATGGTATGAACATACTTTCTCTAGGTAATTTTCATTGAATGCAGTATTTTACAGTTCAATTATGTCCGTGGAAATAGGGCAGAATATTTGTTTTCGTGCCTTCATTTTCTTGTTAAAATGCCTTAGGTCATAATTTCTGATAAAGAAACTACTATCTGCGGTCATTAATAACAAAATCATACGAAACAAGAAACTGATAAAGATATGATTTAAGGTTTAATCAGAAGCCCACTTGCCAGCATTTACCAGTCTGTACAAAACTTAAAAGTGCTGATTTTTCTGAGGTAATATGATGGCAGTACAAGAGGAAGTGCCGTAGCCGTTCAAGTCATTTGGATAATTATCCAGATGACTTGGGCGACTACGGATAATGATTTTACTCTTTATAATTATCCAAATGACTTGTATGTGTAACGTTCTCACTTTTGCAATATTCCTGTTTTACGATCTGCTGACAAAGCCATTTCCAGCGTTTTCATGCAATCTCTGAATGTCAGGAGCCGAGGATCCAACGTGACTGGTATACCACATGTATAAAATTAATTAACATCACAAACTACCATAAACTGAATTACCTGTGAATATTGTTAGACATTATTATTCTGTCTTTGGTAGTATTACTTTTCATTAATATACCAAGCACACACACACATCTTTCTTTCATATTTCAAACAATGTTTTGATACAGGTCCAAGGAGTTTTACACATGTAAAAAAATGTAACACAATAAAATATACATTGTAGTTGCTACGTACATTTAAATTTTGCCTTGGTTACATATATGAAATTTTCTTATTTTGTGATACGTCACATACAAATGTTTCAGAAACACCTACGTTTCCCAAGTTGTCGCATAGCTCAGAATACAGCATAAAGCTACCCCGATCTCCAACATAGATTTATTGATAACTTCAAAATATTTGCTATGAGATGGGAAAATAAAAATCCTTTATGAAAATATATATAAATGCCGAAAAAACGAAATCAATTCATTTGGAAGAATTTATTTAAGTGTCTTTTCTTTCGTTCTTTTACCAATATTAGAGCTTCTAAAAGAACATAGCACATTTTTTTTAATTGGCTGAGAAGGCGATAGGTAAAATAATCTCTTACTGAATATACATTATTTTTGTGGACTTCATCTTTTAAACTATGCGAAACATGCGTTTTAAAATTCAGAGAAAACCCCAATTGTTGCGTAGTTCGTAAGATTGCACTGGTTCCTGTCTTTATTTAGGTAAATACGACCAGTTTTTTTTAATTTTTTGTGTACAGGTATAAGATTGTAAAACTTGCAAGCAAGAAAATTACCATTTTGAACAATCTTCCTAAATATATGCCATTAATATTTACTTTGGTTTCACCAGAAGTACAATATGTTTTGTGTGGTTTTTTTACACTTTCACTTAGAATAGAATTCCTATTATTTCGTGCTATAAGCATAAAATACATTGTAACATAATGCAGACATTTCTGTGTCAAAGACCGCACAGGCTTTATTCAACAAAATATAAATATTAACCCTATCAAACCAAACAAAAGTTTTTCCCAAACTGAGTGTCAAACCACAAATATTTCAATTGCATGCAACTCTATGGGTTTTAGTATTTTATTTATACAGCAATGTATTTTTCAAAAATAAAATGATGTTCTGTTGATTTTTCAAGAGAGCTCTACGAAATCAAATAGAACGGTGTGATCGCACCGTTGTATTTCCGCCTATTCTTGTTATCCGTCAATTAGGTTACCAAGTCGTACAACTATTGTTCTACTTACAGTTATATTCCTGAACTAACACGATGACAAAGGGAATGGAAATATTGTTCATGGCTGGCTGAGACGGGTAAGTAAGAGCAGCAGTACTATATGTTAATGGAGAAACAGATTCAAACGTTAGTACTGAAGGGAACCGTAGATTTTGTTCAAAGCAACTGATAGTAAGTAGGGTGAAACAGAAATAAATTAGAGGCAGTGTCAAGAGAATAATAGTACACTAAAAAATATTTGGAAATTCACGAGCCGCTATATGTCATTTCTTTCGTGAATTAACGAAGCATATTTCTGATACAACCTTTTCCGTGAAATGACGGAAGCTTGAAATTTACGGATATTTCATACCAGGGGAAATTATGAATTTTCAGAAACCTTTCCGCAGTTTCTTATACTGACGGTAAATTACCGTTTTACAGAATGTGTTAACGGAAATTTCTGAGTTTTCAGAAACCTTCCCGGAATTCCTTTCGTATATTAACCGAAAAACTGCATTCTCTCTTTTTCCGTATTATTACGACCAGAAATTACCGGTAATAGCAACGATTGGTGAGCATACTTGAGGTTTGATTAAGATTTAAATTTTAATCGTCTGTTGAATTTTGAAGTTCCGTAGCGAGATAGGATATTGTGGATATCGCATGAATTTTGTTTATTGTCGCACAGGATATTGTTTCTACTCTCCCCTATTTCGTGCACCATTCATTTATTATATTATGTGTAAACGTAAAAAACCAGGTACTTAACTTATTGTACGGGTGATTATACAATGTCTGTTGATTAGTCTTTGGGCAACTTAAGGCAAAGGCAATTATAGCTATCAAGAGTAAATTTTATATTCAGGAGTTTCTTTGTTAAATAATACTATAAAAAGTACATTCTACCTTTTATAAATATAAGTGAAAGCCTTTGTCATTAAAAAAATAATAAGTTGCAAAGTAATTTGTTGTTTTAAAAAAATCAAGATAAAATTGCTTTATTTGTTAAAAGTCCTACTTACAGAAAACAATTACTACAAACCTATTGAGAAAAATAATGAACTCGAACAGAAAATAAAAATAACTAAACCACTCGCATTAATGACAAAAAACTAATTCATCGTCGGGCATTTTGTTTTAGAATGTACGTGACTCGGATTTCCCAGTGTATGTAGTTCAGTGGATAAAGGCGTGCTCTATTTGTTGATCGAAACGACAGGGATTCGATCCTGACTGTCGCGGAAAGATCATTCTGGAAGGGTCTGAAAATTGTGGAGTCGTCGATTTTGCGGAACTTCAGTTTAAACACGTAGAAACCTAAAATAGATTTTTCTGAAATATACGGAATTTCTGACTAAGGGAAATCTGTGAAATTACGGGTTTAAATAAACGGGCACTTTTAAAAACGGAAATTTCTGGAAAACACGGACACGTACCTGAAATTTTGATGCACGTTATTTTAAGAAATGTTCAATGAATTCACACCATTGATTCTTTACAATATACTCCATTGTTTCGAGGACATTGAACTGTTGTTACCTTTATGATATCGTAAACCTACCCATAATTATTGTATAACGAACATAGTAAAACATTTGCTGTCATTTTGTGAGTATCGCATGTGAATACTAGTTAAAGAAGAGGGTTCATACAATAACTTACGTTTAACGGTGTAGAATAAACTACTAGAATTTGGACATAGCTACAAAAGAACTGAAATTATTATCTTATAGACACGAATCTTGTCGTGAAGGAGGAAACTGTAATTGCATTCTGAAACGTTTTCTTACTGGAAAATTGTGAGCTCTTAATTCTAGTTGGCATACCTATGAATGCCGTACTGTATATGCACTTACTGTACTACATTGCAGCATCTCTGCATCTCACATACTCGTACATCTACCGAATTGTTTCATTTCGTTCTTCAGTAAGTCTGAATATTGTATGTAGTACTGTACTACGTATAATATTTTATTAATATTCCAATTTATATTTAAAAAGCTTATCTAAAGTGTTCTCCTTTTTACATTTCTTCTTTAGATTAGCAACAGAAAAAACATAATTTAACAACATTTACTTCACAGTAATCCCATACAAAACTGTACTTTATTTATCAGAAAAGAAGGAGCTATCCGACTGACTTGCGCTATGATCATATTAGAATGCTGTTATTCGACTTTTTTGCATTTCATATCACTGACTCCGAAGGGCAAAATAATATTGATCGTCAATATTTTAAAACTTATAACAAAGAAAAGTGCTAATGATGCACTTTCTATCACGCAGAATGGATCAACTATTTAAAATATGTGAAAAACTTTACATATCTCAAGAAGAATCGTATATTCAAACGCTGAAATGGGGAATGACGACATTTAAATAAAATAAGAATATTTGTTCCGAGACTTTAGTACAGTGAAATAAGATGTTCCGTTGTATCCTGCAAAACTGTGAGAATCACAAACCAGAAACACTTCTTATTTTCATCTCATTCGGGTATCCTTTGCAGAGTAATAAATCTATCATTTTCTAAATTTTAAGAGAAAAAAAGTGACTTTTGTATGATTCTACTTGCCTTTGGAAACGTAAAATTAGAAATTGTGCAATCTTGGATGCTATCATAAATTTAGAAAGTTCCATTCAAATAACCTTATGCCAGAAAATAATTAGTTGTGATTAATTTAGGATTTTAGAAAACAAGCTTTTCCAAAAAATGGTCATCGTTCCTGAGCTATCCGACTGATGTGCGCTGTTCTTAAATATCAAGCGTGATTTTAAGTGAACGTTGGGTTGCTTTTGGTGTGTGTCACAAAAATATTGATTATACAATATTATGTTGCGCTTATGACCGGTTAATTATAGAGCTGTGATTAAATATAACATCCCATTAAAATTGTCTACCTGACAAAGATGTCTGTTTGGTGTTCTCCATTATTCCGTTTGTAAAATATTCTTTGAAAATAAATGATTTGGTCTTTTTAGTCGTCTTTATTTAGTATTTACAGATTAGTACACTTTGGCACAGCTCCAAAAAATGTGTTGAAGTAGTGATTAAAAAGAAAATTGTCAAATATTTCTAACCGACTGGTGGAAAGTTGCTTGTAAAGAGTTTGCATTTTTTTAATTTATGAAGATTACAGACAAGCCGATACATGGCAGCACGTTAGCTCTTATTTTACTTTGCGCTTAGCACGTTGGCACGTTTGTTAGTTTCACTGTGTTTCTTGAACATGTGGTTTGAAGAGCAAGTCTAAGTTAATTTTTTTGGTTCTGGCGCCATTTTACTGTTCTTTAAGATGTGGAAGTGGAAGATATTTTTTTGATGAAATTGGTAGAGATGAGTCTACGTTTTTTTCGTGATGTGAAATTCATGGATTGGTATCAATATCATGATGTTCAGAGTCCCCTAGTGACTGTTCGAGTAGATATGTCTCATCGTTTTGAACAATTCAGGTGTAGTTAGTGCAATCTTTTAGATAATGATAAGGTGTGTTCCCGTATATACGGAAAGTGCTCCTATGATGCAAATATTCCTTTTGCTATCGTAATGATTCTAGTATATTGTTTCGCCGAAGGATTGTTCTGCCATGAGGTAAAGGATCGTCTAGGAAGAAGTCAGCACGTCCACTGAGAGAGTTAGCAACTAATATCACTGTCATAGATGAACAATTTTACATCCATTTAAGTGCAAAGTAGTGGGGGAAATTCAAAAATTTATTTTCCGAACATATTATGTAATATTTATTTCCATGGAATTGTCGTCTACCCTCGGAAAAATAATTTTTGTTGTTGATTAGCATCATCTGCCAAATCTTTCCAGGCATGGAATTCACTGACTCTCAGTTCATTAAATCAGTTGATTTGTTCTGCCGAGTGGACGTTTTGGCATTCACGAGGAAACAAAACTTTTCGGTCTTAATAAATGTTTTGCAGTGGGGACACAATTCACATTACTAAAAGTTATTTTAATGGCCGCCCAATAATAATCATTAAACGGATGATTTCCACATCTCGATCCAATTAGCTACGGCATCGGTCGACAGGTCGCAGCATGCTACAAATGACAAGTATATCGCAGAGAGCTGGTCCGAGATGTAAGTATCAAGGTTCTTAGATATCTCTTGAGGTTGAGTCATTTCGTATATGTGCTGCTATTGGCTGGCGAAATGACATCACACAGTAAGCAAAGCAGCGAAAATTATTTTTACAGTCATTTTAATGTTCCGGGGATTTCTTTGCGACAATGTTTACCTTCATTCAGTCGGAATGCAACAACAGCTAAATAGAGAGTGTACTTTATTGGTAGGGGAACCTTTCAGTTTTTTATTATAATGACTTCATGGATTTTGTGTCTTCTCTTCTGAAGTACAGTCACTCAACATAGTTTTCACATAGCCGAAAGGTGCCAGCACGTCAGCTATCACTCGTCCGTTAGCTTCGATTAGTACTGATGTGTGTGTTTTGTATCGGGAAACCATAAGTTGTTTAACCTTCTCTTGTAAATTTCGGGTAGGCGTGTTAAAATGTGGAATTGAAAGAATTTTTGATGAAGTTTGGAGGGACAAAAATATAAGGAACTTTTTAAACATTAAATATATATATATATATGACAGACTACTTACTATGCAATCAGACACAAATATGGTAGAAAACATTCTGGAATATTTATTCCATCAGAACTGTTGTATTTCACCTGAACACTGGTTTCAGGTTTTACTTCCCATTATTAGAGATTTCTTTCCTGGCACAAAATCAATCTTTCTGAATATTTTTCTGCTATCTTGACCTCTTCACATTCATGAGAAAAAAAACTTGAACGTCAAAAGATCATTTCGTTGTGGAGACAAATGTTTCTTTGTTAAAGGTCCTTTCAAGCGTAACAGAAGGCACCTTTAAAAGGGTACCCTTTAGTATCCTTAATTTATTTAGGCACTTTCACAACCACACAAATTGCGATGGATTCTCAGTTGATGTGCTGTCATCTATTGCCGATACGGAGTCTTTAGTCTTCAAGTAGCTATTTGTGTAAGTCGTCCTCAGTTTTAATATTAAGATAGATTTCGACTTGTACTTATCTGAGGAAATGCAAATTTTCGTTATGATATCGTACACACACTTACTTTTCAGTGTTTTTCAATACGATCATTTGTCACATATGTCAAGTAACCTCACAATAATTTCTTAGCAATCGGAACTTCCCATAATAAAATACAGTGTTCCTATTATGTGACCCTCCTCATAGGCCCCTCCTGCTCGCAAACTCTGAAGCAGCTCTGAACCAATCACGTGTTGGAAATGGCATTAATTGCAAATCGGTGTATACACTTGTGAAATAGGCCGATCAATCCCTATCGGCCATCCCTGTGGGTTGGACAGTGCACATCGGTTTTGGGTAATAATAAAACTAATTGGTTTTAAACGGCAGTAGGAACATTTTAGGACCATTATTATATCAATTTTTGTTTACCATGATCTCAGTATATTGGCCACTCCTGAGTTTAAATGTATGGTTTTAGGAGGAGCACAGGTTGTTTTATCATACTTAATTTCTCATGATCTGGTCATGTTAACCAGCAATGAGGTTGAAAATGATTCGGTGTAATCTTGTTGAATGGCAATTTGTATTGGATCTTTGGAAACCTCAACTACAAGAAACACTCTTCGGGTAAGTATTTTTAGCCATTTTGTCAGGTTTGAATGTAATAGAAACTCCAAGATATACTTTTATTCTATCACTAAAAATTAAGTCGGATCTTGTTTAGGTACGTTGCGAACTCCAGAGATAACTTTTGTACCTTAAATTTCAATCACAGTATTGTTTTAAAATAAGCTTCTAAATCAAACTTTAGACCTGGAAAAATGTTATACTGTGCAAAGGAAGTAATTGTTTGAGAAGGATGTCTCATAAAAGGTGCTACGTCATCGTGTCCTGGGAATGACAATTTAAACCGACGTCAAACTACGTTTGCTGTAGGAATGTGACGTTTCAGGAGCTCCAACGGCAACTTACGCACGCCAAAGCTTGACGCAATTCGCTCCGATGTCAGCAATCAATTATCACCGATTTGCTGCCCTATTCTGAAAGCAATAACACGGTAAATAGTCTGATCATATAAGTAACCTTAGCTAGTTATTAATTATAACAGTCCTCCCCATCTACGGGACAGACACATTCGGAAATATAACTGACAGAAAGCAAAACAAATATTACGAGAAACGAATATTGAAAGAGTTGTCAAGGGATCACTCATAACCTAACCGATACCACTATGTTACCCGACAAAAGCTCCATTGTATAAAATCTAGTACCTAAACAACTTCTTATCACTGAAGCTCATATCCGAGACTCCTAGAAAACAAATTAGTATCAGAACGTCTTAGTATCCTTGATATTACCTGTATTTGTTCCAACGGAACCAATATAGGTAATATCAATTATAACCAATACCTGTAAATTGATGATTTTCGTGACTTGTTCCACTTCATTCAGATAACAACGTAAAATTCCCGGCTATATTAATATACAATATATAGTTATTGACGAACTAGACTTTTGGAAAATCTTTCAGTATATTATTGCAAATTATAAATACATATACATTAAATATTGCTTATTTGATATGTACATTTATTTCACCACTACTTTGTATTAAAATGTCCAATCCACATCCAGTGGTTTGTGGCACAATCGAGTACAGCAAGAGTTACAAAGGCGTTGCGGATATGTCTCCGAATACTATAATTTGGCAGGTCAAGTACGACTGCCGACGCAAGCACAATTTCCAACAGAACCTTGTGATACAGTTAACGTTCGCGTTCCCTGATTGTGACTTGACACGGGAGTAATTTTTCTTCCACTGGCACGCTATTCCACCCTCGCTCAGTCCTTGAGGTTCGAGATCATGGTTGCTCGGGGTTAGTGATGAGTTACCATGTGTTTGCTTTCGTTGATGACTTAATTGCACCAAGCAGTGGCAACATTATGTGGTTTTCCTCTAAACTCCCGATTGTGGTGCGTTTGTTTTTCATTTTAGCTTTCTGGTTTTGCCGCAGGTGATTTTTTTACCGTTGGTGCTAGGTAACCGTCTCTGAGGTGATTCGGAAATGTTGCTCGTTTTGGTGGACGTATTTATTGTACCTTGTGGTTGAGTGTTTAAGATTTTCTTGGGAATCTAGAGGTTGCTTTGTGTTTGGTGTATACCAGTGCGGTACGGGTTGGCTGCAGGGTGGAGGCGTCGCCCGTAAGAGAAGCGTATTGATCTCCTACCTGGCGCCTCCGTTGGTTGTGTCATTTCACTGGAGACAACGCCGTTGAATCACCTCTGAAGGAGGGTTTTCCTTCTACTTGTACGTACCGAAAGCGTCAGACTGAATTACTTACCGTCCTTGGTGACTCCGCCGTCAGTTCGAGAAAGGTCCGTTAGAGCTCCTCTCCGTGACCGGCATGTTTCGACCTGACGCATCCGATGTTGATGTAACGTCACTAGTGACAGCGCCATTGATTCACCTCTGAGGTAGGGTTCTCCTCGTACTTTTACGTACCGAGAACGTCAGCGTGACATTCTCGCCGCCCTAGGTGACTCCGCCGTTGATTCCAAAGGGGTCTGGTAGAGTTTTTCTGCGTGACCAGCTTGTTTCGGGGCTTCGAGTGTTGGTGTCTGTGGAACCGTGGTGTGTGCATCGCGGCATCAGTGAAGCAACAATGGAAACAAACACATGCCTTATAAACGTGGCGACGGGAAGCTAGTGTAATTGTGTTACAGGGAAACAAATCCTCGTTGTGGGAGCGAGGTCACCGAGGGTGCTCACACTGTGACGTCCTTCTCTTCCAATGTGGTAAGTGGTTGTTCATTCGAAGAAACTATCTCAGATAACAAAGTGATGAAAGGTTTCATTTCGTAACCAGCAAGTTACCGGGAGTGAACTGCTTTGACTGTCGTTATGAATCACTGTTCGAATTTTACGTTTCATCTGGATTGTATGTAATTTTTGAAGTGGATATCAGTGAATGACGATATTAAATTTGAGAAGCATCTTGGCCAACCGCAATCCACTAGTAAGACTCCGTGTGCTCGTTCGTAAACGAAGGTCACAGCACTACTAGTTGTTCCCGAGAAGCTGCGGCATACTAAGTGTAATCGTAAGTCACATTGCAAACGAACTTCAGAAATCACTTATGGATCCTTCGTGAAGTTTGAGTTTTTGCTGGATCTTATGAACGTATTAAAGAAAATTAAATTAGGAATGCATGTCAGTAAACCCCAATAGTAAGGAAAATTCTGAGAGAGCATGTCCAGCCAATCCCAATCGTCAATATACTTTTTTGGGGAGCATGAAGGCCAACATCAGATTTCCGTAATAAGTTTGTTTGAGCACGTAAACCGATACCAAACCTTACTTATTAAGTTATACAAAGCCCAAAGACAGCGAGTCAATGCAACAAAAGATGAAAAAAATTGAAAAGTGCCCTTGCATTAATATTTTTTTTTTAAATTACACTGATTCAACTGACAAATTAAAAAAATACAACAGAGCACCTGCAACCTTACCTGGATAATATAAAAACATGCAAGCAAACAAAAGACACTACAAAAATATAAGAAAACCATATTGAAAAAAAAGGCATTACAAATGAAAGAAATCAGAATTTGTTAATTTATTTAGAAAATACCGAAATGCAAAAAACAAAATTTCCAGAAACATGAAAAAAAGAGACTCCTCACAAGTTCACCAAATTCAAACTCAGCAATTCATAAAAAACAAAAATTTTCAAGCAACCCACACTGGGATACAAAATTCTTTAAAATATTATTTTGCAGCGTAAGATGCATTGCGAAACAGCACTGAGAAGTTGTTACGCTATTGCAAGATACCCCCGATGTAGCTATGATTAATGGAACGTAGTTAACTGAAAAGAATGAGTTCAAACTGCTAGTTCATGTTATGTACCGCCAGGATTGCATCATTAAGCATAGCTGCAGAATTTTAATAATAGTAGAATAAGACATAAAGCAACAAGAAATGCCTACATTCCCAATGTGCTCAAAATCTCGCGGTGAGGCATGGATGTTGTGTTTGCCTTACGGCCCTGGCTCTCTCTCCCTACCCTGGAACCAGTGACCCTATATTAGGGACGAGCAACTGTTTATAGCTCATTGAGTTGCTCACGTTGGTCGTTATACCTCCAATCAAAACAAATGGTCGGAACAATAATATTCTTTTCTCTGCCGAAGCAACTGATTTTTAATGTTAGAAATAATAAAAGCGAATTAGACTTTTACTACTCTCAGTTTATAACATGTCTGCTGAGTGGTAACTAATTGTCTTTAAAAAAGCAGAAGGACTGGAAGTACTATAAAATGCATCCAATCCATTTTGGTGGTTAAATAGATTCGAAATTTTGATTCTGTGTTTTCAATTGGATTACTTCACATCTGAGCAAATTAGTAATGGCTCGGTCAATCTGCTATCGAGTGTTTATACAAATTGTACATTGCGTGTTGTCCTATTTACAGCAAGTAATGTACTTCCGCTCTACTAGGATGTATCTCGAGTGGGAACAACTTTTTAAATGATGGCACATCGGTATTCATGGCAAAGAAGAACATCTCCTGTATCAGTAAGTATCTAATAAGTTCTACCAAGAAACATTTTCTGTATTAGTGAAACCAACAAAAATTTTATTTGGTTGAAAGATAAAAAAATATTTAATAGTTGTAGCATTATTTCCAACAAGATTCTTCAACATTAAACGTTTGAACTGCTTCCATACTGAGAAGTTAAAAGAAAATCATATGAGTGAGCGCGTTTAGGCGAATAATAAGGGGAAGACAATTAAAAAAAAAAAACAAGGTCATCTATTTTCTCGGCTTTCAAAACCTGATGCTGTCCACAAATCTCATGAGATTCCTATTAGGGTACGAGCAGCACGGGACCTCGTGAACATCATTAATACGTTTATACTTTCATAGTGATCTACTTTGAATACAAAATTCGGACGAAGACATACCCATTGCAGGAATCCTTAAATAAATGATAGTATGGATATTAAAAACAATAATACTGTACTATTAATCCGAATTTATTGGCGTACAATATAAAAAAGAGTTTCGGAACTTTCGCACATCAACCACATGGGTTTTCAAAGAAGGTACGCAGCAAAAGCACACAGCTTGGAAACTTTAATGTCTTTCAAAGCAAATAAGTTTGGATTACTGGTATATTTATACTATTTTGAGAATAGTTGGTGTACACTTCCTAGTTATTAAAGAGTCATGTGTACTTAAAGGTCACCTGAAACGCTGTACGTTTCAAAATGTTATGTTAAATCAATAATTGCAAGTAGAGTGCAAATGATAATTAGAGGGTTAAAAAGGTATTACATCAGATAAAATATTTTCACGGGATTCAGTTACTGGTATTCATTTTTACTGCAGGCGTAGATCATTTACTTTGCACAAAATAAACTTTAAGAAGCGAACATTTAGGTTTCATTTTGAAACCTTATGCCTATGCAGAGGGTCACCACTAAAATATTTACTTGCGTAATAACATGCTTTAGGTTCCGTCGCAATATTCGTTTGTTTTTCTTCTGAAGGATTCTTTAATTCAAAGAGTTTCAGCTAAGGTCGTTCTCGGTGAACTATCGGTAGTTAAAAACGGACCATCTACTTTTTGAAATTAACGAAAAATATGGATACGAATGTCAGCCCTAAACATCATAGAAACGTAAAAAAGAAGGCACAAAGACAATTTAGAATGATACACTGTACTTTAGAACTTGATAAATTACTTAACATTTTAATACGAAAAACTGCAAGTAAAAGTAAAACTTTTTTTGGAAGAATAAGCCAATTTCTGAAAGATTTGTTAAACCAATAATACCTTCTTAAATTAATTCCCTACTTAGATCTGCTTTTCACAAATACCCTTCAACGGGTCTAGTGGATTACAATTCGAACATCTTTATTAAGCGTGTGTTTTTTCTGAGATATTGTAACTTAAGTTAATTTTCAATCATGCAATACCTCGATGTTGTGTTTGTGTGCCTACATTTAAAAAGGAAGTCAGGAAAATAACGTTTTTTAGTTTGGTCCACTTATTCTTTACACATAGCTTGTCACCTGAAAATATCAGAATTCCCTTTTTCTTATGATAGGTATCTTTATGTGGATGAGCTCCATATGTGTGGAGGTAAACATTTCTTTGAATTTCAAAGGCAATCGAACTTATGGGTTTAGAAGCTAAACATTCCCTTCCTATAAAGTTCTAAGAGAAGTAGTGATTATGGAATTTTGTAATAGAAATTGGAATTTGTTTTTCTCGTCAGGCATACTTTTGTTTGGAATAAATGTATTTTCTTCTGATGTGTGAAGAAATTTTTCGAAACTTTTGCTGGTAGACGAAGCCAATTGCAAACTAATGCCAGATAAATCAGCATGGAGTGCTTTGTTCTCAGAAATCGCCTGATTCCGTTTATTTTGCCTACGGTGGGATGTAGAGAAATATATTACAATGAGTCTCTACTACAGAATGGCCAATCACTAAGTAGTTAACTGAATCCGACACAATTTCAAAATTATTACTTGCCAATATACTAAATTCTCCTTAAAATCGCTCTCACATGTCAGTAAGGGGAATTCCTGAATAATATGTTCTCACTTTTTATATAGTTTTGTGTGTGTGTCTGATGTCTAAACGACGTCCATGAGCATCTCGATGGGCTATGAGCAAACAATATGTTATACCTAAAAATTGCCCGTCCTAATAATTTAGGACTGTTTGTTCCCATCGAAAGGAGAGAGCAAGTGCTTTAAGAGAAGTACTGCTTTCATGCCTCACCAGGAATCGAACCCTGACCCATCTTGATCGAATATTTCAAAGAAATAGTGTATTATTTGTTTTAGTTAGATTCAAATTCCAGTTGCAATTTCCAAAGGCAAAATCAAACATTAAAAGCACATCCTTTTGCCAGAACAAAGCCAGATGCCACAAATGCATCATAATTCGGTTATCAGTGATTCACAATTCTTCATTTTCTTTCTTTGTGTGTGTGTATAAAAAGTTGATGAAATTATTCTAATTTCATTTGCGCTATTGTCACAGAGTACCTTACACGATACATGCCGTAGAAATTTTATATTTCCACATTCAAAGTACTTACTGCCCCGAGGGTTAAGTTAAGTGTAAGGTTGATATGATATTGTATATACACTGCTGGCCACCCAAAATGAAACACCAAGAAGGAAGCGTTCGATTGGCCTGAAATTCGTAGCATGTGTCGCCCGCGAGAGGACATGCAAACGATTATCATTGCAGGGCATACGCAAATCATGTGCGCCCGGCACGCCACAGAGAAGCACTATAAGAAGAGGGCCCAGAAAGCAGTAGAAGTGTGTTGTGCTGCAGGACCTGTGCGTGGGAAACTTCTTGATGCATCGTCGCAGAATACGGCAGTCATTCCAGCACGTTTCGGAGTTCGACAAAGGAAGAATAGTCGCTTATCGTGACAGCGGTTTATCGTACCGAGATATCGGCGCGTGTGTGGGACGGCATCCAGCCACATTGAGGCAAGTATGGATTTGGTCGGTGCAGGAGGGACGGACGGACCGACGTGAGTGATTGCCGCAGCCGCGGTACACCACCGAACGAGAGGAACGGCATGTTGTGCGGCGGGCATTGACGGCTCGCACCGCCACATCACGAACGTCAGCGCAGGAATTAGGGTGTGTTCCGCAACAACCTGTGTCAGCACGTACCGTTCGACGCCGTCTGCAGGAGCGGGGACGTGTCACACGGCGCCCATTGCTCCGATTACCATTGACATTACACCACTGGCGAGTGCGGTGACAGAGGGCCGTTGAACGCCGCACCTGGACTACGGAGTGGCACGACAATGTCTTCTCCGGCGAATCCCGTTTCTGCCTGCAACACTACGATGGTCTGATCCGCGTGTGGCGGCACCGCGGCGAGAGACTATATGACGCCTGCATTATGCATCGCCACACCGGTCCGTCGCCTGGCGTTTTGGTTATGGGTGCAATTGGATATGACACCCGCTCCCTTCTGGTACGCAAAACCGGTTCACCCAACAGCCACCGCTACGTCCCCGAATTTTAGAGCCTGTAGTCCTCCCTTACCTGCAGGATCTGCCAGCGGCCACGTCTCAACAGAACAATACGCGCCCGCACGTGTCACGCATCGTGACACAATTCTTCTCGGCCAACCCTGTGCCACTGCTTCCGTGGCTCACCTGTTCTTCCGATATGTCGCCCATTGAACACGTCTTATCGCTGATCGGCAACTGAGTGGCTCGGCAAGCATCCGCGGCTACGCCTGATGAACTGTGGCAAAGTGTGGAAGCAGCCTGGACCGACATAAAGCAAGCCGACATCCAAATCCTCTTTCGTTCGATGCCGCGGCGTGTAGTGGCTGTTATTGCCACGTCATGGGGGCCACACGAACTATTGATGTCTGCGTGCTTCGCAAGTCGTACGAGCCTGTAAGTTCAATCGTTTCATTTTTGTATCTGTTGTTATGTGTCTAGTAAATCTGGCTTTGCTATCTCGTGTCCTTCTTGGTGTTTCATTTTGCGTGGCCAGCAGTGTACATAAAGGATGCACTTATCTGAAAATACAGTCACCGGTTTTAGTATTTCAACAAATCAGATAACTATATACATAATTAAGCACTTCCTACTTTTGAATAAATATTTTCGACTGAATGCAATTGCATGAAAGGAAACTGCGAAATTCCATAAAACTTGCGAACTTCAGAAGCTGCAGTGTTCGTTTACTAATTGTTCCCAGGTCAGACATAGACAACTTTATGAACAGTTACGAAAGTTTAAGGTGGTACACATGTTTAGTAAAAGGAATATTTAGCACAAGAAATTACTTCCATCTCCGTTTTATTATTATTGAAGTCAAACGGAGCAGGATGCTTGATTTGACCGGTAACCACAAATGTGTTTCTTAGAAATATATTTGAGAAGAAATAGTTCTCCAAACATGAGAAAGACAAAGGAAAATATATACATTCCCTTCTATCAAAGGAAATAATTTATACATTAGAAGCTTGTTCTCTACAACTTCCAAACGGTCACGCATATCCAAAATTCAACTACACATATTTGACCTACAGTCGAGCGTTATCACCAGGCACGTCATTCATGGTAATAACATTCGAGGTTTTGAAAAAGAAATGAAGGTAGTGTTTTCTTCTCTGATGCCTTATTATTTTGTCGTAATGTGCATGGCGACCTGTAAAATACATATATAGCATTGTTCAGAGAATAGGAAAGTTCATGCGTGTTGTCTTGTGTATCGACATGCTACTCACTTAAACGTCTGTTTGTAGTTATAATGGCTGAGAAATAATATTCAATTGATTAGGTCAACACACGCCGCAAGATTATATTGGAAAGTCATGTGTCACGTGGACAACTGTTTGGCTACAACTGTGTAGAATACCTACGTTGTTTTATTATCTTAAAATTTAGTTCATAACACTGAAATAAAATTTCATTTGTAGATCATTATCTTAAAAATATATGAGGACCGCCGTCAGAGGTCGTTTCGACAATATGTTATACCTGAAAAACTACGTCGCAGATTTAAGTCAAAATGTAAGTGGTTAGTCGGGGTCAATTCCATTCGAAGTTTGCCCACAACTAGCGCATGAAAACAGAGCACACCGTTAGAATTAAAGCTCTGCTGGATGTAGAAAACAACGCTTTGCCCAAGTATAGTAAATGATTCCCCCAACAATTTCCTTAAGTTAAAGTATAATATTGGCAAACGCAGAGATTTTTCTGACTTTGAAATAGTAGTCATCATTATTGTTATCCTGAGAGGAAATGTCCCATTTCTGAAGTAGTAATAGCCTTTATATTATACCGTAGAAAATATTTAGAACAAATTAAAATGTGCGAGGAATTTACGCCGTGTTTCCATTTCCTAGATAATAAATATTTTGCACGTCAGTTGAACTGGAAAAAAATTGAAACGAACCACAACTCCAGATGACAAGAGAAATTTGAAGAAAGTCATCGAACTGTCCAGAGCCGAAATAGGGACGTTAAAGTACAGATTGACAATTCGAAACTGCGGCTCACGAAAAGCAGCATCTAAAACGAAATCAGGACAAAAAGACAGGACTTAAGTTAGGCAAAAATGATTTTATGTCCTGAAGATCTAAGTTTTCCTTTGTACCGTACTAACTGCATTCATTAATTTTAACAAAAAGCACAAAACAAATAAAAACTTGAAGGACTGTACAATCATATCATGATGTCAAAAGTTGACTTCTTTGAATCTTTTATTTTGATTCATTTAAATATATTTTGGATGTCGATAGCGACTGGTAACAGGTAACGTTAAAACTATATGTCCTATCTTGTCCATACTTCGACGATAGCGAATTTGTTTGCCGAGGTTATGGCTTTTTAAAGAAATATGAAATCTTGGGACTTTCTATTAATTTTACTATTTCAGTGTTTGCTACTGCTCATACACTGGCGGAAAGTGAAAAAAGAACACCAAGAAGGAGACGTCCGATACCAACGAAATTTATGCAGCATAATAACGGAATACAGAGGATAACATGATAAAAACATTATGGCAAAATACAGCTGTATTTGCTGGTAAACTGAAAAAAAAACCTTTCCATGTAACATCGTTAGTACGAGGTTCAACTGCCATGAACTGCGTCACACTGTGCAATTCTGCCATGCAGTCTGTCGTATAGATGTTGGATGTTAGTTTGGGTTATTGAGTTCTAAGCATCCTCAACCTGGACGCGTAAATCGGGGATGGTCGTGGCTGGCCGTGGAGACCGGATAAGTTGTGGTCCCATAAAATCCCGCACGTGCTCAATGGGGAAAAAATCCGGTGAACGTGCAGGCCATAAAGTTGTCTCACACCCTGACGTGCATGTTGCGTTGCACGTGCCGTGTGTGGGCGTGCGTTATCTTGCTGTAAAACGCCACGATGGACCGACCTTACAAATGGCACAACATCGGGCTGAATGATGTTGTTGATGTAGGAGGTGCTGTTTAACGTACCCGGTACAAACACTAGTTGTGTATGGGATTGATAGCTGATCGCTCCCCACACCAGGAGACCAGGTATAGGCCCTGTGTATCACTTGCGGATGCAAGAAGGGGAGAAACGCTCCCCTGTGCGTCTGCTAACACGCATACGGCCATCGGAGGCTCCCAAGCAGAATCTGCTTTCATCGCTGAACACGACATATCGCCATTGCGTTCTCCAGTGCAGACGTTGGCGACACCACTGCAGCCGTTTCTGACGGTGGGCTGGAGTCAGAGGTACACATGCCAGAGGCACACGTGCACGTAGTCCTGCATCCAGTAGACGGTTGCGGATTGTTCGCACAGTCACCTCAGGTGCAACGGCAGCTCGCATATTCGTCGCAATGGATGTTCTGCTTGACAACGCCGCTCTTCTTATGCGTCGATCGGTTCGCTCATCAGTCCGTCTGTGACTCCCGTTTCCACGTCTTCTCGTGTGGGAATGTTCCTCGGACCATGTACGCCACCATCGTACCACCACCGATACTTCCCGTCCAATTCGCTCTGCAATACGACGATACGACCACCCGGCCTCGCGGAGCCTGACTAGACGACCTCGCTCAAAGTCCGATAACTTCTGAAACCGTACACGTCTTCCATGGCCAGGCATTGCAGCTTCTTCAGGTTCTTCGCACGTGTCCGTACGCCGACGACTGATTACATTCACTTCCATGTACTCTTTAAATACCACCGACGATAATTTGCATATTTTGCCGTTCTGTGGCGTAAACGCTCACCGGTTGGTCCCGAAATTAACGTAACACTTACGTAATCTCAACCCCATTAACATATGTAAATTTCAGGATCGTTCACCAATTCCTTCTTGATTCTTTTTTTTTCACGTTCCGGCAGTGTATTTATTAGGCAGACGACCTCGTTGAGCAAGGACAGCAACAGGGAAATAATGTTTACTTTGAACGAGAGATGAAAATTTTTTTGCAGCGTGTGAGTTCAAGTGTTTCCCAAGTGGCCTTCTGCTTATGAATTTTAGGCACAAAATCATAGGCTTACAGTGAATTGTGCAATGTGCAATAAATTCCTAACAATAGATGATCATGTCGAAGAACAGAACTGGTTGGTCAGACTATAATTACATACCTAATATAGTGTACAATGCTTGGCACACGGAAAAGGAAAGAAGAAAGTCTAAAGATTATTTATAAGTACTGATATTGGAAGCTACGAAATCGGGACGAAGTTAACCTTCCATAATACAGTAGTTGGTTCTTTCAGGCCGGTCTGTGGAAAACGATGAGTAATTTTGTCTTACCTTTTTTTATTTTTTGTTAAGTTTTCTCAATTCCGTGCGATATTGGTAAGGTCAAAATTGGCAGGTAGGCTTCAGACACTTTTGTTTATGTTATTGTTAAGTTTTCAGCTTTTATTTAAACAAGACTTTCGTGCTCCCCTTCTAATATTTCTTTCTTTTTTTTTCCTTTTTTTTTTTTCCTTTTTTTGTGGTGCAGAACTTCGACCACATATAGTGACCGGCTCCACACTGGTAATGGCTGCAACTGAACATCAGTGGTTCCAACATGCAAGATGTCAGATCACGTGACATTTGGCAGAAGTGATTTCGTGCTGTCCAAATTCAGTGCTATCGCATGGCTTGATCGGTTATTTCTAAATATTACCACTTAGTAAATCGTAGAATGCACAAGTGTGTAAATATTTTGGATACGTTTCTTTTCCTTACGCCGAGCTACTAGTATTTCCTCTTCCGATGAATCAGAAAGATTATTATTTCCGTCAGAGATAGACCCATCCGTTATCGGTTGAACACCTTAAGTAAATAAATGATTAATAACAAATTTTTCTCATGTAACGGCTTCAATTATTTCAAAGGTTCCCACAAATTTAAAGCGAATACATTAAGTCAAACGGGCAACAAAAGTTTTTATCACTTTAGCAACAACTTCAACATAATGTTCTGAATTTATTATTTTAATAATCGCCTTGTGATATATCGATGTTTTCTTTTCTTTGGAAAACATAACGAAAACCGCGATCTTATATTCTGTATGGATTTACCTGATTTACTGAAACTTTAACCCGAGAAAGTACGGAAATGCGATTATCAGGTAAAATATCAATGAATTTCATTTCGGTGCAACCTGTGTTAAATTCGGTAGGTAGAAACAAAGGAAAAGCACAGTAAAATCTTGTTAGCCGACATTATTTGGACCACACCACCGTTTGAAAATCTGAAATTAGGCATAAATTCCATAAACCATTATATTGGTTACAGCTCCGTGTAGAACTTTATGGGGATACGAAAACGTTTCGTCATTAAACTCACCCTAAATCTTATCTCTCTGTGCTTTTGTTGGCTGACATTTGTGCAGTTGAAAAGGGAGATAAACAAATGAGACTGGACTGTTATCTAGACATCAAATTGCAGACACTGAATACGGGAGGAAAATTGCAAAGAATAAAAATAAAATATATATAACCCAACACCAGTGGTAACAGATAGCTGACAGCTCTGACAGTACGAGCGTCATTTTATAAAATGTTTTACTGTATGTCCGATATCGCAAATTATCTGTTCACACGATGAGATATAAAGGCATATTACCTTTAGTTCCCTGAAATTATGAAATATTACTCATTTCAAAAGATAAGGTATGTCACATATTAAGCGACTGGATCTGCTATAATACAAAGTTATGTTTTTGCGGGAATACAATCTGTGTAGAAATTCAACTCTTTAGCGAATATAACCAGTGTGCGCCAAGTAGTGAGGTATAAATTCTAGAGGTACTCTCTGCTTCCAAACGCAGCATTTAAAATATCCTTTTGCTTCGTAATGACATTTTAATATAAAATGCATTTTGTCATCTTGTGTTCAGATTTATGTCTGAACCATCACAAACATCCGAAACTTTATTATAATCCTCTAATGAGTTTTGAAGTTTTTAAAGGCAGTATTTCGTGTTCCTCAATGACTGAAAGAAAAACAGGCGATCACGCTTCACATGGACTTCACGACATTTCAAGCACGTCGTTTGTTTCATTCTTTTACACGCTCCAAAAGCGAAGTTAATTTTTTTTGAAGAAAATATGGTCTTATTTACAGAACAAATATATGGTGTCTCAAACACTCGATCGGTTTGCTCCTTTTGTTTCACCTGAATAGAATTGTTAACCACTACGATGCTGTGCACAGAAAACGGCGCATGTCAAAACACATTAAAAAAATTCTCGAATCATGTTTTTCAAAGTGATTCCATTTCCTTAAAACGATGGGGAGATGTCATCATTAGCCGTAAAAAATTACTTTACGCATTCATCAGTGGAAAATTCCACACTGAAGTAATTCTTTCTTCTCATGTAACATTTGAAATATCGAATATTGGTATTAGTCCTTCAAGTAGTGTTCGGATTCATATCCCCTAATTAAAAATATTTTTACTGTTTTACAGTAGTTGAAACTACAGCTGCTGTTCTAATTTGGACAGAATAGTCCATCCGCAATAATTTTATGTCAGAAGAGGAGTTAACAAGAAAGCATTCGACAAAGGAATGCAGCTCTAACGACCAAAAAGGACCAAATTATGTTAAAAAAGTTCCCTATGTGAAATGCAAGTCTGGAGATCCATATTCACTAAGGTGTAACCTCTTTTCGCTCAAGAAACTCCATCCAGGACTTGTTTCAAATTTACTTTTGATTTTCATTTGCAACTCAGCAAGTTTGGAGGAAAGAAGCACGTAAGCTAACTTTAGCAGAGTTATTCAAAAAAAAAAGAGGATTAAGCAGCTGACTGAAGGAATATGTACTAATTTTGTAGCACAATAAAACAGCTGAAATGCAAAGCGACAACTTCAAATCAGAGGTAAAATGACAATCTCAAACAAAGGAATATTCTTGTGCACAATGTGATTAAAGCTGTTTCGGAAGAGCTATAATATATGAAAAATAAAATCGGGGAACGTTTGAAGTGTTGAACAAATAAAGCGTTAAAGAAGAGAGAGAGAAAAAATTAATGTTCGACCACAAGTATGAAATAAAATTTCGGAAAATGTATGAGTATATGAGTAGCAGAGGATGATAAACCTTCGGTTTGTAAAGACTACCCTGTTCGATGTAGAGATATACATATCTTCCTTCGTACAATTGCTCATCAAACATTTTATTTGTATAAATTACACTATTTTATTACGTTTTACCTGAGGACAGGAGGGTGTAGATATAAGGAACATCCTTCTAAACCTAATGCAGTAGAGGGTGCAGAGTTATCCGAAAATATCAACTGCTTTTCCTAGGTATGGGTAAATTGTTTACTCTTAGGAAAATCACATTTTCTGTTGTTTCCAAAACTTCCTCTACGATCACATTATGATGTTATTATTTATGTCGTTTTAAATATTGCCTGCTGTAAACAAGGTTATGGGTTCGTATTGTATCCCGCAGGTTGTGAGAAAATGTGCTTTTCTTTACGGTGTGTATGGAAGTAGATTTTTAAATTGGCTTGTCCACTCTTACCTCTCACGTTGAACACATAGTTTCACATAATTCTATGAATCAAGGTTAATACGTGTTGGTTGCGTAAATTTTTTTAATGGAATACATTAGGAGTGATGTTCTTCATCTCATGAATGTTTACATTTTGTGGAATAGTGCAGTTCAGACATAAACGAACATTAAGTAAACAGGATGTGGAGAATTTCACGGTTTATCATTAGCATTAGAGCAGGCTTGAGCTTTCTTCCCTTACTCTAAATCCGCGATGAGTCGAGGTATCTTCAGAGTAGCATGATAATGTCAGAATCGTTTTCCTTTCTTTTTAATTTACTTGCATAAACCGCTTAATGGTTGCATTGACTTTATTTCATGCGTTAATAAATCAGAATCATTCCTTCCAAATATTCTTTCCAGTAGTATTTTTCAAACATTTGAAGTTCTTATTATTTCTTTTTCGTGAGCCTGAGCTCATCTGTTAAAGCAGGCAATCACTACTCTGGCACACGAGAGCATTTGTGCATTAAACACATAAGGTCTTTTCATTGTTGCGTTTTGGATAGGATTCCACCACACTTTCGGGATATACACTGTAAAACAAATTGTAGATTCTACGGTTTTAAACCATTTTCCAGGGTGCCAACACAAAACTGTAAAATCTACAGTTTTTTGCCGTGTTGGAGCAAAGCTATAGCTTTGCTCCATAACCGCATTTAATGAAGAAAGCAGCACAGAATTCGGCTGGAGAGAGTCACAGTCCAAATAATCACGAAAACACAAAAATTTGGCTGGAACGAATGTGTTGATTGTGTAGGAGCAAAGCTATAGCTTTGCTCCTACACGGCATAAAACTGTAGATTTTACGGTTTTGTGTTGGCACCCTGGAAAACGGTTTAAAACCGTAAAATCTACAGTATTTTTTTGCAGTGTACTGAGTAAGCTGATAAAACATTTAACGGCGGAAGTGGAAGCAAGCGATACTAACAGAGGTTTTAAATAAAAAAAATGTAATTCACCGACGGGATGCCATTAGCTCCACGCAGATAAATTAGTCGTATTTCTGTTTGCTCCTTACTTAACCGTAGAAATTATTGATTGCATAAAACATTCCCTCTTGACAGTGCATTCATCTTTCATACAAACCTATTATTAACCAAAGATAACTGAATTGAAGTGTGATTTAATCTCCACGTATTCCGGGTGTCCCTCTAAAATCTCTAAGAACATTATCCATTGCAGGGATCCCGTCATTGCGACCTAAGCGGGAATTACCAACTGCCTGGAAGAACGCGATCTAGGATGAAAACCATTGACCAAGGTATATTTCATCGTAGTGGACGGCTCATTAGCATTTAAGTCCAAAGAGAAAAACCGCGAACTTCCAAATGAACGGGTGCTAAAGAAGTAAATATCGTTTGCGAATGGATCTCAGCTCGTAGCGAACCTATTGTTCAAATGAGCGCATTCACCTAAAAATGTCATTCTTATGTTGTGCCCACATTTCCCAGCTGTAATTTATCAACAAATAAAATGTTCTAAGATATCCTTTTCTTAAAAGTAAATTTTCATAAAAATGAACAGCTTCATTTTTTTTAATAAATAGAAATACCTCTAGATCAAACCATAATAACGCAAATACAGAGAGACGACATTATTCTGGCTAAATAGGTATGTCTAAATTTGTAAAACCCGGTCCAAAATATGAAAGTTAATTACAATGAGATAAAATATTATGAGCAGCTGCATTGTATGATGTTGGTCCACCACGTGACGACAATGCTACTCTTACCTGGTGAGCCACAGACATTACAATATACCTGAAGCTGGCTTGCGGTATATGGTCTTAAAACGTTACCAGCAGATCCTTTAATCATTGTAAATTGGACGGATGACCTGCTACGGATTGTATTTGCTGTTGAACCCAAACCCCAGCTGCTCTGTTCGATCGGTGTCTGAGGAATTTGGATGGTTCGCGGATCATCCTAATAATCCGTTAACCGTTATCGAAAAATCCAAGCCGTATAACATTACGCTGTATGCTGCTGAATAAAAGGCGGTTCTAGCGGTTTGAATGCCATTGCCCTGAAATTATTTGCCTTCTCTGCAGTGGTGTCTTGTTTCGTGGTGGATATCATTGTTTTCCGAAAATTAACGATTGGATTATGAGTTTCTCAGGACAACATTAGCCAAAGCATTACACTTCCTCCACCGGCTTGAATTTGTCTAAAGGTGACTCGCTGTGCCAACACATCAGAGGGGTACAGAAATGTGTGTCGACAAAAGGGAGTGTCGAATACTTCAGGCAGGAGTTACACGTTTTGTAAGTATTGTTTGAAAGTGTTCTATAACTTATAGGTATAGGACCTCAACATTCGTAGAAACGCCTCGTTGTTTTAATGTTATTCCCAGTAATAAGAAATGATTTTGCACTGCACCCTTTAATTTATGTTTTTCAGATGGGACCTTATAAGCGATATATTCTACTCGGTTTCTATATATACTGTTCTGTGAACTTCACCTGCACCACCGTCCGTTACCCAGACGCGCTCATTTCTCTAGGATGGAGGTTGTCAGAATGAAATGTCTCATCGGTATAAATTCACCTGAAAGGGACAAAGTATTTTGACCAGCAAATATTTATGCAAATTAAAGCAATTCCAGGTAAACCATGGAAAGTCTGCTCTCAATACGGTATAAAAACATCTAATACTGAGCTATGTTAATGAATCGTTAACTTGTTTTTCACAAAGGGAAGGCATCGGACTTCGATAAGTTTGACAAATGTCTAACTGGGACGGCCAAGCTGCTCTTTCTACACATTTCCCAGATGGCAGCAAGGATTATGAGGTGCTTACAGTGGGCCGTTATTGCTTTTTTCAAAATGTGTTCCGAGGAGGAATGAACTACGAACGGCTGGCAAAGGTGTGGGCCAATCACAGTTCATTGACTGTAGAGGTGAGCGAAAGCTATTCCGTGTGATACGAGCCAACAGTATGGATGCTGTGGCACCATCGTCCTAATTTTAATGCTGGTGACGGGAGTAATGTGACACAACACACGATACATCGAACCCTCCTAAAATTGCAGTTGCGTTGCCGCCGACAGTTCCCAGTGCTCATGCAGTCCTCGTTTTCACGTGCCAAAGCTATGTTTCTGACTTTAGATCGAGCGAGAGAAATTCCTACAATTTTTATTATTTAATTTTAAAAAAGGCATGGAATATATTCGTGTTAAAGGTATATAATCAGAACAACATCTACGAGAATCCGAATCGACAACGGAATATATCTGTCGTGATTGAATCTTCAGAAAAAAGTATTTAAGGATCTCTGATCAACTGCATATTTTAAAATGTATTTAAATTTACATATTACTATTCTATTGGTAAGCTGAATGTGAATTCCCTGTAAATGCTGTAGTCTCATAAATTGTGGCATCATCCCTAATTTGGAGTTAACTGTTCTTTACTGTTCTAACATTAGACACTACCGGACTTTACCTGTGAAATTGGCGACATTATTATTTGGCAACTTTTACAGACTTTACATGTGAAATTGCGAAAAATCTTTGAGGCAACTTAATAGCACGCGTTTTTTGTAATGCAAACCGCTAGAACAACTAGCCGGCTTTCAGACCATATCGACTAGGGTATTTACAAAAAGTGTATAATAGGAAATATATTTTCGAGGTAAAGTGATGGACGAAAAATAAGGGGCATCCTCCTTTTGTACTGCTAGCAAAACATGTCGCTGAACGTGGAATGACCACGCTTTCAATATCTGTACACGCACATCGTATTCTTTTGTCTGACACACCTGCAATATTGCCGAACAGAAATTGCAGAATAAATAATTTTAAAAAACACAGTGTGAGTATAATTTATTCTTTTTCATTTCGAATTCTATGGATATTTTCAGCAGCACCTAAATACTTACATATAAAGGAATGGAATAAGTATTATAAAAGGATGGAATAAGTATTAATGATGTTTTTTGCAGCCAGTACTTGTTTTATCCATTACTGGTGACCAAGTAACTATTATATGTATTATGACTTGCAATATTTAATTTGATAAAACTGATTTATAAATGCAGTAAATAGTTTATTTTACTACAACTTTTTTATTATTTTTTTTCAAAAAACTGCACTCTCAGCAGAGTTAGGAAATTTCACAATCCTTTTAACAGGTATAAAGTTCTGAAGATTAGGCTTACATCTCTAATGATTCTTAATTTGTGATGAGATTTCTGAGAGTTTTGGGTGTTTTCGAATTCATATGTGCGAGTTTCTTTACAATATTGTTTTTTTTTCGTGAAAACAAATTTCTTATGGTAGGATTAGGATTAAAAAATAAATAATTTGCATCACGATATACTAGATACCATTCCGAATACTGAGCGTGTATTTCATCGGAAAGACAATCCTCATCCTTCAGAAAGACAACACTTCAACGTTTACCATGTATTTTTACAAATATTCAGTTCAATGTTCAAACGAGAGAAAACCTTTGATAACGGTAGTTACACATCAGGAAGACCTTTAGGCATGTATTTTGAACACAAAAACTGTTTTTTCATCTGTACTGGCTCAGCAGATCAAGGTTTCTAGAAATTCTGACTCCAATTTTGGAATGGTATCATATCACAGTGTCGAAAGGTATAAACTGCATTTATGCACATAGATTTTGTGTATAATTGCTCGACGCAATACTTTGTATCACAACCTCGTCAAATATAAAATGTAAATGTGCCGTAATTACCCCCTTTTCGTGACTCTTATTTAGCGTTTGAAGTCCCCTTTGATATGTTTAATGTATGTGCTATTAATATATGTAATAAGGCTTTCTTTCCAAAAAAAACATGGTTGGAAGGAAACCATGCAACAGATCTTTAATACACTGTTGAGACCATTTACATATTAAGTGTGTGTTTTTGGAAATTTATGGTTGAATTATTTTTATGGGAAATACGTCAAAGTTCTGATAATTATAACACCAGTCATTTAGCAGTGGAATGATAATGGTTGACAATGATTATATAACATAGGTGTGCAGGTATTCAAAGCTTATTTTCTTTTTACAGTTCATTTATTTGGATCAATTGATTTTTTCACTAACATTTAAGGAAATTAATTGAAAATTGTACATTTAAAAAAGGTGACATTTTTTTATATTTTACTTGCGAAAACTACAAGAAATGTTCTTAAAAATGTTCAAAATGTTATTAATTATTATTAAAAGTGCTATGTATTGAAGATAATAAAAGTCACTTCCATTCAAGTCGAAAAATACCTCTGTAGAAAATTCCGTTTGGGACACTGTAGAGTCTCAAACTGAATTTAAGAGTATGTTTTGCATTTCGTTCTAGGAAATATGATAATGTGATTCTTTATTATATTATAATACAATTTCGGAGAATTAACTGCTTTGTTGCAGTAATTATTTTGAAATAAGAATATTGTAAATGTTCTTTGTATGTTGTTAAGTTAAATTAACAGAATGTGAGTGCAAGCTCGCAATCCAATTAGTACTTTCAATGGTAAATGTTATCTCAATTTATTGAACAATTTAGTACATCACTGGATATTTTTGCTAAAAGGATGGTTTTTGTTTTGGTAAACGCTCTTTCGAAAATGTCTATTCGATCATGAACATACGGACATTTTATCACTAGTTTAGCAGAAAATATGTTATTACCTTGCAGAATGATTAAAGAAAGGTGTATCAGATATGATTAAAACGAATCTGCATACAGTTCACATTATAGTAGACCACGAATATTTTGATATTCGTGGACCTTAATCTTTAGTAATTTTACGCCGTTATGCTCAAGTTATTTTAAACCTTTCAGTTACATAAAGCCTATATATTATACAAATAAAACATATTATAATGTTACTTATATTATTTTCACCAAATATAATATCAACAAAATAGTTCAAAGAAGAAAACCACAGCTCCAATGCGAACGATAAAAAATAAACATTACGCACTTAACTTGCATACCAAACTTCCCCCAAGCTGAATGTTACCTCCCGTGAAGCTCTCTCCCGCGTCTAACTCTGCGGTAAATGCTCTTATTACGTAGGCAAGCAGAGACAAGGCAGATTGCTACAGAAGGAAGGGAGGCAATGTGAGCTTAACACCTGGTGGATTCAGTCGCAAGTCAGCAGTTGTAAGTCAGCAAACATGTCCCCACTTTTGCCTGAATGCTCCATCCTCGATTTTTGTAGTAACTTATTTTTTTTTATTTTTACATTTTTTCAGCAAAATAGTTAGCGATCGATCGGTAAATCACTATCGACGTGTTGGCCGTCCCTTGTGTATAGGTATTAGACTTAAATATTTATCAACCTCTGAGTTAATTTTTTTAAACAATGGTTGTCATTTGAAATTCGTCAAAAGGGTACATTTTTATTGCTCTAACACCGAAATAGGCAAATTACTTTTAGTGGTAATTATTCTACTGCCCTACGTAATAACCTAACATTACTAAGGTATTTCTTCCAATCTGTTTTCACTAATTCTGAGTTTTGCACGGCTTTTTTTATTTTAATGCCCACTGTCGTGGTAGTGAGTTCACTTTTTTTTCTGGGCCATTTTCTTGGTCTTTGCTCAAAATAACATCTTGAGGAATTTATTTGTCTGTGTTAAATAAATTACCTTTGCATATGTGAATTTGTTTGTGAGACTGTGAAAACAACGTTTCCTTACCGTGCAGTGTAAAACTGGTAAATTATTTTTCAAACAAGGTACAAGGTTCTGGAAAACGTCTTTTTTTCTGGAACAGACAGTGGCAGATTCACACGACTTTGCAGCAATAGCCGGACGCTGAGACGGTTTCAGAACTATATTCCAAACCTTCCGAAGGAAGTGTGTCCACAGATTGGCAAGATACTGAAAAGATAAATCCGCAGATTGGCAAGACACTGAAGAAGAAGATGGGTCCGCAGACTGTGAAAACTTTGGTTCAGCAGTTTGGCAGGATACGGATGAACCATGATCCACAAATTGGCAGGATATGGAAGAACCATGATCCACAAATTGGCAGAATACGGACGAACCCTGATCCACAAATTGGCAGGATATCGTCCAAAAAAGGATGCCCGTAGATTAGCAAGGCACAGAAAAAGAAATATTTCCTCGACTCCTTGTTCTTCTGATCATTGTCCTTCTTTAAACGACGTCAGACATCCTGTCGGAAGTCTCTGCAGTACTCTCGATCTCCCAGATTCTGGAACAGTTGTCTACCGACTTTTAGCAGTACGCGATGGGAAACGGGAGTCATTAATTTTATTGTCATCAGGCTGCTGCTCTACGAAATCAGTGCTGCTAATCTTGAACGAAAGTTTTACGAAGTGCTGAGAGCTCAACGGGAAAGAATGTGGTTCAGGAACTTTCTAACATAGCTTTGAAAAACGCTAACCGATGAAAAAGTCCATAACCAGACTCAAACGGAAAGAATGGATACCCCAGAAACTTACGCAAACCCATAAAATCAGACGAATGTGGTTGACATGCGATTTAACAACCGCTTAATGTTAATAAGTCCAACCCTTTCAAGAGAAAAAGTTACTAAAGGAAAGGATATAAATGGATATCTGTTCTAACAATTTACTGAATGTACTTTTATATAATGTGTTAATATACTTCTCATAATCGTCTAACCCTTTTCAACTGACTAAAATAAATTACTTACTTTCTTCTGTCAGAAAAAGAGTTGAACAAAATATCATCTGCTTTTCGATTAGTGAAAAATAAAGCATCAATGTTTGTAACTACATCAGTTCAAATATGAAGTTGTACTATTCTCTTACAGAATTTTAGGATTCAATATTATATTTTCGCAGGTACATGCTTTGTTTTCTTTATCAAATACGTGAAAATATTAATATCTTTAAATATATGTGTGCACTAGTGAACCAAAACATTTGTGAAAGATTAATTCAAGTCTCTCTCTCTCTCTCTCTCTTGCCGCAGATATATCGATGAACTTAAACATCGTTATCACGGACACAGAAATTGTGTTTCGATATCTTGCATTTCCGTAGAAAAAAATCATTTCGTTCCGGAAAAAGCATCAGAATTGGTTCTAAAAAAGAAAGGTTCTAAAATGACTGAAGGTGTATTTCTATTTCGGTAAAAAATAATTCTTATTTGAATTCCCGCGCCCTAAATTTCGCTTCGAATCAGTGAAATCTTAGCATATTATCATCTGCTTATGCACAGCCTAACAACGAAGTAATGCTGCATAATATATCTCGCAATATGGAGCTTAGTCGAAAATTTAAATTCCATCATGTTTGGTCTTTCGGAGATGCCTATTGGAAGTAAGTGCCACTGCAAGTAACTAAAACTACAGCCACACAAAAGGAAACGATAATTTCAAATCTAAAAGTTGGATCACTAGTGTCTAAGAAACTTTCAACTAAATTATTTTGCACAGTTCTGAAAATGTCTCTCTTTTCTATTTGCTTAAACTGGAGGTGGGAAACCGAAACCTTTTCTTCTTGGAAGGCCGCAGTTATGTATCTGTAATCTCACAAGGTCGCATATAAGAACCTTCTATTACTTATACAGTAGGTACTTCGTAATGTATATTATTTTGTTAAAATATTACTACGTAAATAAACAAATACATCGATCTTTCCACGTTTCAGAAAACACATAGCAACCGAAAAACTGTTATTCGGTCACCGCCGGGGTAAGGATTTTCTTACTTCGTACTAACTAATTTCAAAAAATGAAAAAAAAACAAATGTTTATTCGAAAGTTAATTAAACTTTTAATAAATTTGTTATGACTGCTTTTTGCAGGAAAGAATTTGAATACTTGGTTGCATCATGCAATTCCGGACTTTTAACTGATCCTCTAGATGAGTATTTGTGTCCTTAAGGACGTCTTGATTTGGGGTAGGTAGGAGAATGCAGATTCGCAGCAATAATTGCTTGAAAATCAAAAAAGCATTTTCCCATATTTCAACTGGATCTTCCTTTGCCTCAATAAAGAACTTTAAAATGTCATCTTTTGAGACTGCAATCAATTCAATCTGTAGTTCATCAGGAGCCATAGAACGAAATCATGAGAGTAGCAGGTGACAAATTAGTCCTTACGACTTACTAATATTTTAATTGTGGCTGTCTGTCGGGCAGCAATGGTTCGTTAAATCTTCTGTTGCACTTTGGTATTTTAAATACGGTCATTGTTAAGATTAAAATAAAAATAATTAGAAACGGAAAAAAACATATTAGGCAAAATAAAAAGATTTGTTTTGCAAAATTTGGATTCACTCAAGATGTCGCACCTAATGTCCTAGAAGGCCACAGGTTCCCCGCCAGAGGCTTAAGCAATTCGTGATGTTACTACCTCCATGACCAAAATTATGTAAAGGTTTTTGAAGCAGCATGTTTCAAAATAAAATTTCACGCGATTAATTTCTGATTTAAAGGCATTTCTCAAAATTCTTCATATTCATAGTCACTAAATTTCGTTACATATTTATCTTCAATAAATTTAACAATAAAGAGCTGTGGTCACTTGAAAAATTAAAAGTCAATTTGGAACAATAGGTGAAAATGTGCATTTGTATATAGCACTGACAATCCGACGAACATTTTCCTGGCATTTATCATCTTTCTCAAAACAGACTGTAATAATCCACATTAACCGCAGTATCCGGCGGACATTCTGGTACACCATTCTTTGGGAATCAAAAAGTTATTACCATCCAGATAAGTGTTTCACATCTTGCATTTTTTTGCATTTGGAGATAACGGAGTTTTCCATATTGAGCTCTGTTGTTTGCTCTCTAGATCGTAGTGAGAAACAACAGTTGCATCGCTTGTAACCACTGACTTCAGGTAGTTCTCCTTTGAAGCACTTTCTTGCTTCAAAAATAAAAATGCACACACTTCAACACACACTTGCTTTTGTTCAGGCGTCAGTAGCCGAGGAATCGATCATGAACTGACAAGTACCCTGTGCAGTTTCTCACTGAGTATAGTGTGGTAACTTTCAACTGAAATCTGCGAATGTTCTGCCAATTTCACACTGCAAACGAATAATCGCGGCTGCAGTGTCGACTACCTGATCAGTAATGTATGTTGGCGACACACCAGCTCCACTTTGTACCAGAATCGATTTGCGCCATTCGCGAATTTTTTTCAACACCACTGCGCTGTACGATGTGGCATCGCAATCCCAACATATGCCTGCACCAACATTCCGTACGATTCCGAATTCGTTTTCCATAAATTAACACATAACTTCAAAGCTGCACGCTATTCCACTGCGTTATCCATGACTCGACTGAGAAGTGTGCGAAAGCACGTGCTTTTTCACACCTTTCAACAAATCCCGATATAACGATACTACCGGACTCAGAAAAAATGCTATCACACACTCATTAACCCGCTTGGACAGCGTGTTGAGGTATGTCCAAGCCCCACTCCCCCTAAAGATCATTTCGTAACGTATAATTCGTACCTGAGTCTCAGATAGCTTTAATATACTTAGCCAAGGCGGCGGCCAGGGCGACATGTAGTCCCAATGTGCGGAGAACCACCGGAAGACCAGACTAGGTAGCCATCCGATGTAATCTTGGCTACGTTTAACGGATGATCTCTATCTTCTGATTCAAGTCTTCTTGATTTGGAGGGGGAACCCCAAACAATCAAGTGAGACATCATAGTGCTAAGTGACGTTAGAAGAAAAGCAGATCACATTGAACTGAATAGCTGACATATGTTCTACTATCGTGTGAGAGAAACTGGCAGAACTAGTGGTGTCGAATTTAAAATAAACAAGAAACTGAACGAAAATGTTCTAAAAGTTAAACGTTCCTCGGAAAGAGCTGCGGGATTCGTTACCTAACTCTAAAAAAGTTGCGGGACTCTCAAACTCCAAAGTGATTTTTTAGTAAACATCTAGCTGTTCCTTCTGTCAGTCAGATTCACATAATGGTCGTCTGCAGCAGTTGTTGCCCTGGAACGGCCTTCTCCTGGACGATGATGAGCATCAATTGTCTGTAGAAACTCTGTCCAGTGTCTGAACATTGGATTATGTGGAAACTTCCGTCTGGACTGGTTGTTTCCACCCTACACATCCCTGAAAGTCATCCATTTGAAATCTTCGGGGATGTAATCAGCAGGACGTGCGATTAAAGTCAAAGCAAGACCAGTTTAGAACATGTATAAGATGCGAAAAGATTGTGCATCTTTTTAAGCGTAATTGTAATTTGCATCTTCCGGCTCATCTGCATTAGGAGTAAATGTTGAATCGTCTTACCCGTAGGGAAATGTGGGTATTTGCTAACTCAATGCGTATCTTTTCATTCGATTATTTAGAAGGCTGACTACCACCTTGAGAAACCCAATCGGCAACAAGCTGTCATCCGTCCCTAATTCGCTGACACTGGTTTCATGAACACGACGGGGACAATTCTGTAAGACACACGCACACTCACCACCCATGCCTCATCCGGAGTTTCAACCGAGACCTACTCGTATGAACGATCAGATACCAGCTGGTATACACTAATCAGCCAAAACATTAAAACCACCTCTGCATTATGCAAAAAGCGCCTTCGCAACCAATAAGCGTCACGTGTCAAAATCGCGAGTGATATATACCGATGAGCCATTACCTTAAGACCACCGACCTGAAAAGCTGTAGGTCCCTCTTTAGCCAGCGAAACAGAGGCCAATCCGAGAGGCATCAATTCGATGAGGTTGCGATAGGTATCCTGGGGTATTTGGTACCATAATGTCAACAACAGGTCCTCCAATACCCGCACGTTTCTGGGTTATGGTGATTTAGCGCGAACCCCCTTTTCCAAGTCGAACCATACATTTTAGATTAGGCTGATGTCAGGTGCAGTTGGAGGACAGAACATTAACGGAATATCACTAACATGTTCCTCGAAAAACATCTTGACGATTCTGGCAGTGTGGCGTGGTGCACTATCCTGTTGGCCATTACCAGCAGGGAAATAGTTGCCATGAATGGGTGAACTTGGTCCGCAACGATGTTCAGATACCTCACAATTGTCAGGGATTGTGCTATTGGGCTGATGAGGCCTGAATTTACCAAAGAAAACATGGCCCACAGCATAACACCGCCGCTGGCGGAATATCTCCTCCCAACAGTGCATCCAGGTGCCATAACCTCAGCTGCCAATCGGCGTATCGGCGATCAACAGTGTATGCGATGCAACAGGAATGTTGATTCGTCAGACCAGGCCACTTTTCCCCAATCATTCACGGTCCAATCACGATTCTCTTTGATCGATTTCATGCATTGTTCTTGATGGCGATGGCGTGCAGTGAGCATGTCACCCGGTTGCGTCTTTGGCTACGCAGTCCCATGCGCAGATAGTTGCGATAAACTGTGTGCCGTGAACCTCTGCCCTGATCACCACTGTTGTACCTGCAGGTGATTTGTTGCATTGTGGCCATGAGGTTACTGTAAACAATGTGCGACAATCTCTGCTGCCTTTTGGCATCAATAAGATGCTCAACGACTCACGACACCCATGTCGCTGTAGTGAGTACGTATCAAAAACTTTGCGCACCAAGTTTGATACGTACTCACTACAACGGCACGTGAACAACCCATAAGCCGCGCCATTTACGAGATCGTAGTTCCGAGGTGTCGTGCCATCACAAAACTCCGATGAATCGCAGCTTTTTCCATTCTGACTCCGACCACTCTACTAACCGAAAGACAGTGTTCGGATTGTATATATACTACTCTGTGCACTTCATTTGCGCCAGAGCTTGGTCTCCAGGCGCGCTCATATATCTAGGACGGGGCTGGTCCAAATGTAATGACTCATCGGTTGTATATAATTCTTGGCTCAGAGCTCTCGCAGTCAGCATTTCGTTTCGTCTCATCACAAAAAAAGCAAAGGACTCTTCTGATTTCGACAAATGGGAGATCGTTGTGGCGAGACACCTTGGAAATAGTATTCCGAAACTCTGACACTGGTAAGCAGTCCAAGCTATGCAGTAGTTAATACCTATCAAAGATGAACCGAAACATTTGATACTTCGAATGGTCGACATGATATGGGCAGGTCATGCCTTATTGATGCCAGAGGTCAGACAGCAACAGGTTGTCTACTGTAGTTTACATTAGACGTTTACAATGTAGTTAAGATCCCAATATGTCCGGACACACAGTTCAACGTACGCTTTTGGATATAAGTCTCAGTGGCCGCAAACCCATTCGTAAGCCTGCGATCACAGTCATTCACCGTCGTCAACTTTTGCTAAGGGCGCGCAACCATCTACACTGGAATAGGGTCTCATGGCTAGACAAAACCGTTGGACATCACCAGCAGGGAAAATAGTTGCCATTCTGTCGATGGACGTCCGCGTGTACGACGTTCACCCACGGAAGTCCACTCTCTTCGATGCACTGTGAGACGGATCGAATCGGCTGGATGTAGTATGATGGTCTGGAAATGATTATCTTGGGTAGCACTCGGAACTGTTTTAACTGTAGAGCGAAATCCGACAGCCGTAACGTACCTGATTATCGTGGCTTACCAAGTACACTCTTTTTTGGCGAATGCATTCATTTTTGGAGATGGTGTCTTTCAACTACTCAATGTTAAATACAACACTGCGAAGAAAGTTCATGAATGGTTTTAACCACGTAAACAAAAATTACGTTTAGTGTTATGGCCAAAATATTCGACGAACATGATTTCTGTCCAGTTTTTGTGCGCTGATTTAGTCAAACGGGTAGGAGAAACCCCACCCAAACACACAGTTCGTCGGATCCATCGGCGTGGCTCGTACATCTCCGATGCTTCACTGTCCTTCGGCTCCACCGGCGTGTAACGTACACCTCCTGTGCTTCAGAGTCCGTCAGGTCTACCTGCGTGTCCCGTACACCTCCTATGCTACAGAGTCCGTCAGGTCCACCGGCTTGTGCCGTACACCTCCAATGCTTCAGAGTCCGTCCGGTCTACCGGCGTGTCAGGTTCACCTCCGATGTTTCAGAGTCCGTCGGGTTCACCGGCGTGACCCGTACACCTCCGATGCTTCAGAGTCCGTGTGCTCTACCACCCCGATTATTCAGAGAACGTACGGTCCACCTGCGTGTCCCGTACACATCCGGTGCTTCAAGGTCATTCGTGTTCACCGGTGTGTCCTGTTCACGTCCGATGCTTCAGAATCCGTCAGGTCCACCGGCGTGTCCCGTACACATCCGATTGTTCAGAGTCATTCGTATTCACCGGCGTGTCCCGTACATATCCGATTGTTCAGAGTCATTCGTATTCACCGGCGTGTCCCGTTAACCTCCGATGCTTCAGAGTCCGACTGGTCCACCGACATGTCTCGTACACCTCCGATGATTCAGAGTCCGTGGGGTTCACTGGCGTGACCCGTAAACCTCCGATGCTTCAGAGACTGTCGGGTCCACCGGAGTGTCCCGTACACCTCAGATGCTTTCAGAGTCCGTCTGGTCCACCGGCGTGCCCCGTACAGCTCCGATGATTCAGGATCAGTCGTGTTCACCGGCGTGACCCGTTCACCTCCGATGCGTCAGAGTTGTCAGGTCCAACGGCGTGTCCCGTACACCTCCGATGCTTCACAGACCTTCTTGTTCACGGGCGTGACCCGTTCACCTCCGATGCTCAAGAGTCCATCAGGTACACCGGCGTGTCCCCTACACCTCCGATGCTTCAGAGTCCGTAGGGTTCACCGGCATGTCCCATAAACCTCCGATGCTTCAGAGTCCGCTGGGTTCACCGGCGTGTCCTGTGCACCTCCGATGCTTCAGAGACCTTCGGTTCAACCGGAGTGTCCCGTACACCTCCGATGCTTCATAGTCGGTCGGGTCGACCGGCGTGTCCCGTATACCTCCGATGATTCAGAGTCAGTCGGGTTTACCGGCGTGTCAGGTACCCTTTTTTGCTTCATAGTCCGTCGGGTCCACCGGCGTGTGCCGTACACCTCCGATGCTTCAGAGTCTTTGTGCCGTACACCTCTGATACTTCAGAGTCCGTCCGGTCCACCGGCGTGTCCCTTACAAATCCGATGCTTCAGAGTCCTTCGGGTCCACCGGCGTGTCCCGTTCACCTCCGATGCTTCAGACTCCGTTAGGTCTACCGGCGTGTCCCGTACACCTCCGATGCTTCAAAGTCCGTGGGGTTCACCGGCGTGTCCCGTACACCTTCGATGATTCAGAGTCCGTCAGGTACACCGGCGTGTCCCGTACACCTCCGATACTTCAAAGTCCGCGGGGTTCACCGGCGTGTCCCGAACACCTCCGATGATTCAGAGTCCCTTAGGTCGACCGGCGTGTTCAATATATTTCCGATGTTTCATATTCCGTTGTGTTCACCGGCGTGTACCGTACACATCCGATGCTTCAGAGACCTTTTACTCCACCGGAATGCCCCGTACACCTCCGATGCTTTATAGTCTGTCGGGTCCACCGGCATGTCCAGTATACCTCCTATGCTACAGAGTCCGTCAGGTCCACCACCGGCGTGTGCCGTACACCTCCGATACTTCAGAGGCCGTCCGGTTCACCGGCGTGTCCCGTACACCTCCTATGCTACAGAGTACGTCAGGTTCACCGGCGTGTCCCGTACGCCTCCGATGCTTCAGAGACCGTCGGGTCACCCGGAGTGCCCCGTACACGTCCGATGCTTCATAGTTCATCCGGTCGACCGGCGTGTCTCGTACACCTCCGATGCTTCAGAGTCCGTAGGTTTCACCGACGTGACCCGTACACCTCCGATACTTCAGAGTCCGTGTGCCGTACACTTCCGATGCTTCAGAGTCCGTACTGTCCGCCGGCGGGTACCGTACACATCCGATGCTTCAGTCATTCGTGCTCACCGGTGTGTCCCATTCACCTCCGATGCTTCAGAGACCTTTGGGTCCACCGGAGTGTCCCGTACACCTCCAATGATTCAGAGTCAGTCGGGTTTACCGGCGTGTCACGTACACCTCCGTTGCTTCATAGTCCGTCGGGTCCAAAGTCGTGTCCCGTATTCCTCCTATGCTACAGAGTGCGTCAGGTCCACCGGGGTATGCCGTACACCTCCGATGCTTCAGAATCCGTGTGCCCTACACCTCCGACACTTCAGAGTCCGTCCGGTCAGCCGAGGTGTCCCGTACACCTCCGTTGCTTCAGAGTCTGTTGGGTCCAAAGGCGTGTCCCGTATTCCTCCTATGCTACAGAGTGCGTCAGGTCCACCGGGGTATGCGGTACACATCCGATGCTTCAGAATCCGTGTGCCCTACACCTACGACACTTCAGAGTCCGTCCGGTCAGCCGGGGTGTCCCGTACACCTCCGTTGCTTCAGAGTCTGTTGGGTCCACTGGCGTGTCCGGTATACCTCCTATGCTACAGAGTCCTTCAGGCCCACCGGCGTGTGCCGTACACCTCCTATGCTACAAACTCCGTCAGGTCTACCGGCGTGCTCCGTACACATCCGATGCTTCAGAGTTATTCGTGTTCACCGGCGTGTCCCGTTCACCTCCGATGCTTTAGGGTCGTCAGGTCCCCCGTCGTGTCCCGTACACCTCCAATGATTCAGAGTCCGTTGGATCACCGGCATATCCCGTACACCTCCGATGTTTCAGAGTCCCTCCGGTCCACCGGCGAGTCCCGTACATTTCCGATGCTTCAGATTCCGTTGGCTTCACCGGCGTATCCCGTACACCTCCTGTGCTACAGAGTCCGTCAGGTCCACCGGCTTGTGCCGTACACCACCAATGCTTCAGAGTCCGTCCGGTCTACCGGCGTGTTCGGTTCACCTACGATGTTTCAGAGTCCGTTGGGTTCACCGGCGTGACCCGTACACCTCCAATTCTTCAGAGTCCGTGTGCTCTACCACCCCGATTATTCAGAGAACGTACGGTCCACCTGCGTGTCCCGTACACATCCGATACTTCAAGGTCATTCGTGTTCACCGGTGTGTCCTGTTCACGTCCGATGCTTCAGAATCCGTCAGGTCCACCGGGGTGTCCCGTACACTTCCGATGCTTCAGAGTCCGTTGACTTACACCTCCGATGCTTCAGAGTCCGTACGGTCCACCGGCGTGTCCCGTACACATCCGATGGTTCAGAGTCCGTGGGTTGACTGGCGTGACCCGTTAACCTCCGATGCTTCAGAGTCCGACTGGACCACCGACGTGTCTCGTACACCTCCGATGATTCAGAGTCCGTGGATTGACTGGCGTGACCCGTAAACCTCCGATGCTTCAGAGACTGTCGGGTCCACCGGAGTGTCCCGTACACCTCAGATGCTTTCAGAGTCCGTCTGGTTCACCGGCATGTCCCGTACAGCTCCGATGATTCAGGATCAGTCGTGTTCACCGGTGTGACCCGTTCACCTCCGAGCGTCAGAGTTGTCAGGTCCAACGGCGTGTCCCGTACACCTCCGATGCTTCACAGACCTTCTTGTTCACGGGCGTGACCCGTTCACCTCCGATGCTCAAGAGTCCATCAGGTACACCGGCGTGTCCCCTACACCTCCGATGCTTCAGAGTCCGTAGGGTTCACCGGCATGTCCCATAAACCTCCGATGCTTCAGAGTCCGCTGGGTTCACCGGCGTGTCCTGTGCACCTCCGATGCTTCAGAGACCTTCGGTTCAACCGGAGTGTCCCGTACACCTCCGATGCTTCATAGTCGGTCGGGTCGACCGGCGTGTCCCGTATACCTCCGATGATTCAGAGTCAGTCGGGTTTACCGACGTGTCACGTACCCTTTTTTGCTTCATAGTCCGTCTGGTCCACCGGCGTGTGCCGTACACCTCCGATGCTTCAGAGTCTTTGTGCCGTACACCTCTGATACTTCAGAGTCCGTCCGGTCCACCGGCGTGTCCCGTACAAATCCGATGCTTCAGAGTCCGTCGGGTCCACCGGCGTGTCCCGTTCACCTCCGATGCTTCAGACTCCGTTAGGTCTACCGGCGTGTCCCGTACACCTCCGATGCTTCAAAGTCCGTGGGGTTCACCGGCGTGTCCCGTACACCTTCGATGATTCAGAGTCCGTCAGGTCCACCGGCGTGTCCCGTACACCTCCGATGCTTCAATGTCCGCGGGGTTCATCGGCGTGTCCCGAACACCTCCGATGATTCAGAGTCCCTCAGGTCGACCGGCGTGTTCAATATATTTCCGATGTTTCATATTCCGTTGTGTTCACCGGCGTGTACCGTACACATCCGATGCTCCAGAGACCTTTTACTCCACCGGAGTGCCCCGTACACCTCCGATGCTTTATAGTCTGTCGGGTCTACCGGCATGTCCAGTATACCTCCTATGCTACAGAGTCCGTCAGGTCCACCACCGGCGTGTGCCGTACACCTCCGATGCTTCAGAGTTCTGGTGCCGTACACCTCCGATACTTCAGAGGCCGTCCGGTTCACCGGCGTGTCCCGTACACCTCCTATGCTACAGAGTACGTCAGGTTCACCGGCGTGTCCCGTACGCCTCCGATGCTTCAGAGACCGTCGGGTCACCCGGAGTGCCCCGTACACCTCCGATGCTTCAGAGTTCATCCGGTCGACCGGCGTGTCTCGTACACCTCCGATGCTTCAGAGTCCGTACGTTTCACCGACGTGACCCGTACACCTCCGATACTTCAGAGTCCGTGTGCCGTACACTTCCGATGCTTCAGAGTCCGTACGGTCCACCGGCGGGTGCCGTACACATCCGATGCTTCAGTCATTCGTGCTCACCGGTGTGTCCCATTCACCTCCGATGCTTCAGAGACCATTGGGTCCACCGGAGTGTCTCGTACACCTCCAATGATTCATAGTCCGTCGGGTTTACCGGCGTGTCACGTACACCTCCGTTGCTTCATAGTCCGTCGGGTCCACCGGCGAGTCCCGTATTCCTCCTATACTACAGAGTGCGTCAGGTACACCGGGGTGTGCCGTATACCTCCGATGCTTCAGAATCCGTGTGCCCTACACCTCCGACACTTCAGAGTCTGTTGGGTCCACTGGCGTGTCCGGTATACCTCCTATGCTACAGAGTCCTTCAGGCCCACCGGCGTGTGCCGTACACCTCCTATGCTACAAACTCCGTCAGGTCTACCGGCGTGCTCCGTACACATCCGATGCTTCAGAGTTATTCGTGTTCACCGGCGTGTCCCGTTCACCTCCGATGCTTTAGGGTCGTCAGGTCCCCCGTCGTGTCCCGTACACCTCCAATGATTCAGAGTCCGTTGGATCGCCGGCATATACCGTACACCTCCGATGTTTCAGAGTCCCTCCGGTCCACCGGCGAGTCCCGTACATTTCCGATGCTTCAGATTCCGTTGGGTTCACCGGCGTATCCCGTACACCTCCGATGCTTGAGAGTCCGTCGGGTCCACCAGAGTGTCCCGTACATCTCCGATGCTTCAGAGTCCGTCGGGTTCACTGGCGTGTCACGTACATCTCCGATTATTCATAGTCTGTCGGGTCCACCGGCGTATCCTGTATGCCTCCTGTGCTACAGAGTCCGTCACGTCCATCAAGGTGTGCCGTACACCTCCGATGCTTCAGAATCCGTGCGCCCTATAATTCTTATACTTCAGAGTCCGTCCGGTCCGCCGAAATGTCCCGTACACCTCCGTTGCTTCAGAGTCTGTCGGGTCCACTGGCGTGTCCGGTATACCTCCTATGCTACAAAGTCCGTCAGGTCCAGAGGCGTGTCCCGTACTCCTCCGATGCCTCAAAGTCCGAGGGGTTCACCGGCGTGTCCTGTACACGTCCGATGCTTCAGGGTCTGTGGGGTTCCCCGGCATGTCCCGTACACCTCGATGCGTTAGAGTCCGTCAGGTCCACCGGCGTGTCCCGTACACCTCCAATGCTTCCGAGTCCCTGCGGTAAACCGGCGTGTCCCGTACATTTCCGATGCTTCAGATTCCGTTGTGTTCACCGGCGTGTGCCGTACAATTCCGATGCTTCAGAGTCCATGTGCCGTACAACTCCGGTACTTCAAAGTCCGTCCTGTGTACCGGCGTGTCCCATACACATCCGATGCTTCAGAGTCAGTCGGGTTCACCGGCTTGTCCCATTCACCTTAAATGCTTCTGAGTCCGTCAGGTGCACCGGCGTGTCCCGTACTCCTCCGATGCCTCAAAGTCCGTGGGGTTCACCGGCGTGTCCCGTACACATCCGATGCTTCAGAGACCGTCGGGTTCATCGGCGTGTCCCGTTCACCTCCGATGCTTCAGATTCCGTCAGGTCCACCGGCGTGTCCCGAACACATCCGATACTTCAGAGTCCGTGGAGTTCACCGGCATGTCCCGTACACCTCCGATGCGTCGGATCCACCGGCGTGTCCCGTATACCTCCTATGCTACAGAGTCAGTCAGGTCCACCGGCGTGTGCCGTACACCTCCGATTCTTCAGAGTCCGTCCGGTCCACCGGCGTGTCCCGCACATTTCCGATGCTTCAGAGTCTGTCACGTTAACCGGCGTGTGTTGTACATCTCCGATGCGTCAGAGACCTTCGGGTCCACCGGAGTGTCCCGTACACCTCCGATGCTTCAGAGTCCGCCGGGTTTACCGGCGTGTCACGTACACCTCCGTTGCTTCATAGTATGTCGGGTCCACCGGCGTGTTCCATATACCTCCTATGCTACAGAGTCTGTCAGGTCCACCGGCGTGTGCCGTACACCTCCGATGCCTCACAGTCCGTGTGCCCTACACCTCCGATACTTCAGAGTCCGTCCGGTCCGCCGGGGTGTCCCGTACACCTCCGTTGCTTCAGAGTCTGTCGGGTCCACTAGCGTGTCTGGTATACCTCCTATGCTACAAAGTCTGTCAGGTCCACCGACGTGACACGTTCACCTCCGATGCTTAAGAGTCCGTGTGCCGTACACCTCCGATGCTTCAGAGTCCGTCGGTTTTACCGACGTGACACGTTCACCTCCGATGCTTCAGAGTCCGTGTGCCGTACACCTCCGATTCTTCAGGGTCCGTCAGGTCCACCGGCGTGTCCCGTACATTTCCGATGCTTCAGAGTCGTTCGGGTTAACCGGCGTGTCCCGTACGCCTCCGATGCTTCAGAGACATTCGGGTCCACCGGAGTGTCCCGTACACCTCCGATGCTTCAGATTCCGTCGTTTTCACCGGCGTGTCCCGTACATTTCCGATGCTTCAGAGTCGTTCGGGTTAACCGGCGTGTCCCGTACACCTCCGATGCTTCAGAGACATTCGGGTCCACCGGAGTGCCCCGGACACCTCCGATGCTTCAGAGACCGTCTGGTCCACCAGGGTGTCCAGTACACCTCTGATGTTACAGAGCCTGTCGCATCCACCGGCGTGTCATGTACCTCCGATGTTTCAGAGTCCGTCGAATCCACTGGCGTGTCCCGTAGAGCTCCGATGCTTCAGAGTCCGTCGGTTTCTCCGGCGTGTCACGTACACCTCCGATGCTTCAGAGACAGTCTGGTCCACCAGGGTGTCCCGTACACCTCCGATGTTCCAGAGTCTGTCGGATCCACCGGCGTGTCCCGTACACCTCCGATGCTGCAGAGTCCTTCGTGTAAGATTTAATGTCCGTTTGTGCACGAACTAGGATATCCCAGTGCTTCTGTTGTATTGAGAAACATTTTTTAAAACAGTTACTTTCTGTGAAAACATATGGTGAAGTTTATTTTTAAATAAAGTGTCAAGAAAACTGTTTTGAAGTCTTGAACTTGTTTTTATATATAATTTTTGACGAAGATTACTATGATTGTTGCCTTTGTTGTATTAAGAAACAGTTTAAAAGAGTTAATTTTTGTGTAAAAATATTACGTGAAGGATATTTTGGAAATAAAATGTGAAGAAACCGTATTGAAGTCGTGAATTTGTTGTTATATAGAGTTTTTGGCAACGATTAATGCGATTGTTGCTTGTGTTGTATTGAGAAGCGCTGTTTAAAACAGTTAATTTTTGTGCAAAAATATAATGTGAAATACATTTTGTAAATAAAATGTAAAGATAACTGTTTTAAAGTCGTGAGTTCGTTCTTATATATTGTTTTTGACAATCAGTAATGTGATTGTTGCCTTTGTTGTTATAAAATAATAAAGGTAGTTTTCTTCGATCTTGATTATTTTAATGAATATTTCTGCTCTAATTTGGATACCCTAATGTTTTATTGCAGTTTAAAACATTTAATTTTCGCTAAAAAGTATTATGTGAAGGGTATTTGGTAAACAAAGTGTTAAGAAAACTGTTTTGAAGTCGTGAATTTGTTCTTATATATAGTTTTTAACAATCAGTAATGTGATTGTTGCCTTTGTTTTACATTGTGGAGCATTGTTTAAAACACATAATCTTTGCCTTTGTTTCCCAGAAACATTGTTTTAATCTTGAAAATCTGAAACAATTGTTTTAGGAGATCTGTTTCTGTCGTTCAAAGAAAATCCTAAAATAATCGATGCACTTTTGTTGTTTCGATGTCCCTTCGATCAGCAAAGCCATGAGAAAGTGCCATTTGTGAATTATCCAATCAGAATGTACATTGATATTGTTGTTCCTTGAAACCGTGAAAACGTGGCTGTTAGAAAAATCCGTTAACATTTGAGCGTTGCCTCTGCTGTGTTGTATCATCGAAGTTGGTGGCTACATTGGAGAGGATGACGTCGCAACTCCAAGACGAGGCACATACGAGGTACGAGCTGCGATTGGGCAATGGTGCCAAAGGTCGATTTTAAGTAACCTCATCGACAGCACATCGCCAGGCTGTGCGACTGGCGCCTTCACGATATCAGTAAAGAAACTCTTCGAAGATCCTGAGATGTTAGCTGACTGGCTGACAATCCCTTAAATACTTTTCATCTTTCTCACTGCTGGTGTAAACATCAGATTATAGCGACAGCAAGGAGATGCTAAGTTCACAAACCAGAACAACATGCTGACGTCACAGATGATATGCCTCAACTTTCGATAAACCGATATAATATCACTAAGGGCAAAGAAGATACAAACCGTGTGCTTTTTGAAGCTATCTGAAGATTCATGTAACTGATGCGGAAATAAAGCAGATGCAAACATAGACTGGTTTTTATGTTATTTCTCCGTGATCTTCATTTGACCAATGCGGAAATAAAGCAGATGCAACAAATAACTATTCGCTAGTTTACATCTTGCTCCATTTCTTTATCCCAACGTTCCTAGTATAAGCATTATTCACTGAACAGTCTCCTTTATTTAGGTCCCTTGGTCATATAAGTATGCATTGTATGGGTGGTACGTTAACGCAGTTCAGAAGTAACTACTCTTCATAGAGGTTTGGAATTTTTTAAATAAAATAATTAAGAACAAGAGTTCTGAGTGCAAACATTTGGAGCCGAGGGGCAGGTAACTGTCGAAAATTGGAAACATCAGTACAATATCCCTGGTACTTTACTTTCTGTAAATATAATTCTTGGAAGGGGGGCATGAAAAGAAAAAATATCCTTGCCAAACTTTATTTTTTAGAGGTGTTTGAAGGCAACATTTTAGCAGTGCCCTAAACATCTACTTGAAATGTTTTTGCCGAAAATAAAAAAAATATTCACCAGTTTTAATGAGACTAGTATATATACTTTAATCTCAAATCCTATATCAGAAAACAGTTTTGATGTTTACAAAGTATACGAATAAATCGTAAGGCCATCGGACGAGAATGTTAAAGAACAAAAGTCTTTATTTTTCCCTGGTGCCATCATAGAAATGCAATTGCACTTCCATTGTAATTCCTGTTTTTGCTTGATTCATTGTTTTTCTGATTGCCACACTTCAAGTTATGTATCCCTCTCTGGTTATTGGGTGGCGAAGCCAAACGGCACGCAGGGTCTTCGACATAGTTTCTGATTTGGAAAGTTTGTGATTGCGATTAGTATTTCGATCAATAGGTAAGTTTTTTTTTTTTTTTTTTTTTTGTTAAATATCGAATGTAAATTAGATGTATAATATAGCCAATGTTGTATTTCGGGAATAACCTTTACGTTTGGAAAATATTCCTTATGGTCTGATATGTTAAAATTTCGAAACAAATTATTTTTCCACATTAAGCGGCACATGTTTCATACTCTTCCTCCGATTCCCAATAATAGGAAATTAAGCCATATTTATCAGTATTGCATTCCCTCCCAACCTTTACAAAACGTCATTTAATGAATCAATAATAATCGTCAGAGAAACTTCAGAAATCGCTAATGTGAGTCCCGTTTCACGTTGCATCATCTGATGAAGACCTTATCGATCGCTTGTATATCTTTTTGCGATACCTGTTATCGCACAGGTACAACTGACTAGATCTGTGACGCCCCCGGTGACGCAGTAGTCTAAGCGATGGTTTTGACCACTTGTCTGAAAGGGATCCGTCGCCCCGGTAACGCAGTGGTCTGAGCGATGGCCTATGATAATTCATCTGCAAGGGATCCGGGTTTGAATCCCAGTGAGGCATGGATATTGTGTTTTTTTTCTTACGGCACTGGCTCTCTTCCTTCCCTGGAACCAGTAACCCCAAATCAGGGACAGGTGACCACTTATAGTAAATTGAGTTGCTCACGGTGGTCGTTAAACCTCCAATCAAAAAAATAAAAGGTGGGGGAATCCGTGTTCGAATCCCGATGAGACATGGATGTTGTGTGTGTCTAACGGCACTGGCTTCCTTCTTTACGGAAACCAGTGGCTTTAAATTAGGGATGGGCGACTTCTTACATCCCACTGAGTTGCTCACGATGTTTGTTAAACGTAAGTATACCTATTCAGACACCATGAAACGGGTGGGAAAATGCGAACTTATATTTACGGTTCCGAGGGCTTAATGCAAGGCTATATACAGAAAAAGATATATATATGTATATATATATATGTGTGTGTATGTGTAACTGTCATAAATTTTGCATTTTATATTTTATTCACTGTTGCTCATTAGCAAAGATTTCGGAGGTAATCTCTTAGGAAGACGGTAACAATGGGAGAAGAACTCAATGTAAACATCTTTTATTTGTCTTGGAAAAGCGCAACCATAAAATGAATGTATTTTGCTGCACTTTGATAGAGTTACCATAACATTTAACCGGCTGGAACCAATTAACTCGGAGTGACTAAAATCACCCCGGACAAATATATTCGCTGTCTAAGAAGTGGGCAGTGTTAAACATGAGATCAGAAAGCATTGCTTTCCTTAGTTTGTCAGTCAGATCGGATAGTTAGAGGAATGACTGGCACTAGTCCTTTCAGAAAGAGATCCTGCTGAAACGGGTGTAACAGTTCCGACGAACTAAAGAAAAACGACATTTTTGAGTTAATGATGTTCGTGTCATTGCGACTAGCTCTTCTCCATCATACCACGGATCATAAAGTAGGGAATAAAGAACAAAAGAGCGAGCTTCTGTCACTCTTAGCATGTATATTATCGGTACTACTGAGATAAGAGTGGGAAAAATGGAATATCTCATGGGCGTGTCAAATCTTTCAACTTTGAAAGTAAGAATCCTTTAACAGTCTCCGCCTGAGTTTGGTGTCAAAATGGAAAATGAATATCCAACGATAAGTAAGACAGCCCAGAGTGTTTTAATCCTGTTTGATACCACCTTCTTTTGTGAAGCTGGTTTATGAGCAGTTGCAGTGATAAAATCAAAATATAGGGTAAAAATTAGCATTGAAAATATATGCAAGTTGTGATCTCAAAATAACACCAACATTTGGTGAGCTACCTAAGAAAAGACAAGCACATTCCTTTCACTGGGATTTTTGATATACATTTAAACTTTTTCTAAATATTTAAAATTTTCCGCTTTGCTGTTAATTCAAGAAACTATTTTTCTACAGAAGTATTTTTATTTAATACAGACATTGGGCGTGGACTAGGAACATAAAACATAGGTCATCGCTCTTTTTGACGTTCATAGTCAACATCAAATGTCTGTATTAAATGTTCGGTTTACGTCAAATTATCTGTATTAATTATTCATTCGTTTTCTAATGATTTGTACAATTGCTGTTTACCACCTTTGGTGAATCCCTAGCAAAGTGCGGGGCTCCAAGAAGCAACCTGACAAATTGGCTTGGCAGTTAGTGCGTATGCGTCTGGAGGAATTCGAGGCCGCTGTGATGCAGTTGAAGCATATCCGGCGCGTAACGGGAAGACCCTGGGTTCGATTTCCGGTGGCGGCCAATGAGAATTTTTCCGTGGCTCCCTTATAAACGTTGAAAGATCGAAGACCTAAGTTTGATGTTCCTGGTCCACGTCGGGTGTCTGTATTGGTTATTTATTCGCCTTCTGATTATTTGTTTAGTTGCTGCTTACCATCTTTGGTGAATCCCCAGCATTGTGCGGGGCGCCAAGAAGCAACCCGCCAAATTGGCTAGACAGTTAGTATGTGTGAGTCTGGAGGAATTTGAGGCCGCTGTGGTGCATATCGCGCGTGTGACTGGAAGACCCTGGATGCGATTCCCAGAGGCGGCCGATGAGAATCGCATCCAGGGTTTTTTGCGATTCCCAGAGGCGGCCGATTTCCCCGTGATTTACTTATAAACGAGGAAAGAGCGATGACCTCTATTTAATGGACTAGCGTCTCGAGATAGAGATGTCCACATGTATCGAGTTATCTCATTGGCAGCAATACAACCGGCACCCACCAATTGGCGAACGGCATCGAAACGGCTTTATCAGTTTGGCGATAATAATGGTGGATAATGGCTACTGCTACGCAGCGTAGAGGTAAGTTTGAGAGAGTAGGTAAGTAAGGTAAGTTTGAGTTTTCTTTTATCTGGTTAATTTTTATATTTGGATGGATAATGCGAACAGGCTAAGTTGTTGGATTTGTGGTGTTTCATTCGGGCAGAAATACAATTTGAACCAGCATGTTAAAAAATTTCGTCCGGATTCTTCCGTCATACATGAACCTCGTATTGCAAAGAGATTGACATGCAACCACTGTGAAGTAACATTTGGAGTAAAAAAAAGTCTGTACAGACATTTGAGAAACCTTCACCCGGAAAAATTTGCTGTGTCAGGTGAAAATTCCCATGCAGAGCAGCTGGTTCCCCCTGGAGAGAGCCAATGCTTTACAACAAACCGGGAATCGAACCCGGTCTCACTGGTTCAGAAAGATATTCCCACCGATAACTCTTTATGTAGCACTGAAAGTTCACCACATGTTATCTGCAAAACCACTGGATGTGATGCTTCCCTTTCAAGTGCCAGTAACACTGCAAACAGTGAGGAATTAAATATGAATGCTAATTCCAACAGTTCTGAATGTGAAATGCATTCTGTTCACACCAACGATTCCTGTTAATTTTGTAGCCATACTTTCTCAATGCACTTAGAAATGTTTCACTCAACAGAAGATCAGCAGTTTTCTAGTAAAGTTATTTGTAGCACTGAAAGTTCACCACATGTTATCTGCAAAACCACTGGATGTGATGCTTCCCTTTCAAGTACCAGTAACACTGCAAACAGTGAGGAATTAAATATGAATGCTAATTCCAACAGTTCTGAATGTGAAATGCGTTCTGTTCACACCAAAAATTCCTGTAACTTCTGTAGCCAAACTTTCTCAACAAGAGCAAGTTTAAATATACACATAGAAATGTTTCACTCAACAGGAGATCAGCAGTTTTCTGGTAAAGTTGTTTGTAGCATTTGCGAGATCACTTGTAGAACAGTAGAAGAATTGCAAAATCATATTGGCAGAAGTCATCCTGATATTTTACTATCATTTGAAGATAAAGTTTTTTACAACACTGATGCTTTTCTAGAGTGGAAAATTAAGGTAGAGTGTGATTCTCAGTCGCATTTTGTAAAACATTGTGGTGACAGTTGCCTTGCAGGTGGAAGTACTGTTTCTTATTATTATTGTCATCGAAGTGGAATGTACAAATCCATTGACAATAGGAAACGCCATATAAAATGTGCAGGTACCAATAAAATTAGCAAAGCTTGTCCTGCAAACATTAAAGTTTATAAACAAATTGAGGAAGGAACCATGATAATTAAGGTTAAATACCAATCTGTCAATGTTGGTCACAAACTTGAAATTGGCAGAACTGTGTTGACTAAATCAGAAAAGGGGCAACTTGCAGCTCAGATGAATCTAGGAATTCCCAAATCAAGAATTCTGCAGAATATTACAGCATCATTCTCGCCGACAAAACGCTACAGTTATACCACCCGAAAAGACTTGCATAACATCAGTCGAGATTTCCATGTTGATAAGCATATAACTTTCGACAAAGATGATGCCACATCTGTTGAAGTTCTTGTAAAAAAGATGCAAGATGAAAAAGATAACCCTGTGATTTTGTACAAACCAGTAGATGTGGTTTTACCTGAACATCCTTCAATTACTAGTGAGGAATTTTTGTTGGGAATAATGAATGATGCACAGTTAAAGCTTCTGAATTCGTATGGTAGTAAGGGTGTAATGATTGATTCAACTCATGGTTTGAACCAGTATGGTTATGAATTAACCACATTAATGGTTAATGGTTCGAATCATGAGGGGATTCCAATTGCTGTATTATTTTCTTCAAGAATCGCACACGACACCTTTGTGGCATTCTTTAAAGAAATCAAAAATCGCCTGCTGCATTTTCAGACACAGGTGTTTATGTCTGATGACGCACCACAAATGTACAGTGCCTGGAAGGAAGTTCTTCGAAAAGTGAAAAATAAATATCTCTGTTCGTGCAACATTCAAAGAGCTTGGTGAGCAAACATTCAAACAAAAATTGTCGAGAAAGAACAGCGCGAGTGCGTAGCACTTGCCCTCCAAGAAATAATGAAACAGACAGACATAGCAACATTTCAGCGCATTGCTGAAAGTTATATTGAAAAGTTTTTGTCAAGTGAAGAAACTGTTTCATTTGCAAAGTATTTCCTTAATCACTACATGAACCGTGTTGAGGAGTGGGCAAGCTGTTATCGTGTTGGGTGTCCAATGAACACCAACATGAAAGTAGAAAGGTGGCATAGAGAATTGAAATATGAAGAAGCAGATAGCAAAAAAATTGGAAGGCTGGATAAAGCAATTAGATTAGTGCTGAGCACAGTCACCAAAAGATTAATTGGACGGTTAGTTTCCTTTGAACGCCCAAAGCTAACTGCTAGAATTGCAGATATTAGAAAAAGGCATATTGCCAGCGAAAAGTTTCCAAAAGACTATATTCTTGAGATGGAAGAACAGAGATCCTGGGTTGTTCGGTCAAGCACAGCATCCGACACTCTGCTCTATACATATGATGTTTCCTCTGTTAAGAACTGCCATTGTGAAAAAAGTGCCATGGCTGTAATGTCTGCATACATAATTTATCATGTAATTGTTTAGATTATGCCTTACATTACACAATATGTAAGCACATCCACTTAGTGTGCAGGTATTTCAGTTTTAGACCTGCTATTGCAGAACCCGAAGAGGCTGGTGAAAATCCCCTGGTTCTCAATATTGATGAGAATTTTGCAGCTGAACATTCAGCAATGTGCCAGGAATTATTCAAATTAGTGCCAGATACAGATTTGGTCAAGAAAAAAGCTGCTGCCATCTCCTATGCACAAGTCTTAATGCAGCGCATTCAGGACAATGATTCAGTGGAAGAAGTTATTATACTTCAGGATGCCATAAAAATGGGTATGACGAAGTGTGACACAGTGTCTCAAACCAGAAAGATTTTGCCAGTTGGTCCCCAGGAATTTACAGCTGAACCAGCAAACAGAAATATCCAACCGCAGCGCCGATTTGTGAAGGCCAAAAAATCACAGAAGCGGAAACTTCCATTCCATTAATGTGGAACATAAGCACACCGGCCAAAAAATTACTTGTGCCTAACAAAAATTACAGTAGAAAGTTAGCAGTTCACTGCAGGCGCCATGATAACATTATTGGGAGATAAATAGCACGGCCGCGGTCTACTGTATCATTTCTGTCTCTTGCAGTTGTGAAGAGCCATGTGTGTGTTGAATTTAGTCTTCAATATGTGTCGTAAGACAGACGTTACTGAGTGACAAAAAGGAGCCATTGTGTTTATCTGTGCTTACGGACACAAAGTGAAAGAAGTTGCCCAATTTTTTGGTGTGTTGAAGTGTACTGTCCAGCGGGTCTACAAACGGTGGTGTAGTTTGCAATGAACTGAAAATTGGCGATATAATTGTGGCCGAAAAACAATTCTCACATCCGGGACCACCGTAATGTTTCAAACCAGGCAACAGTTTCCGAAAGGACATTGCGACGAGAACTGCATGTGATAAACATCTGAAGCAGACTACCAGGAAGAGGCCTCTTTTAACAGCAAATCACAAAGTCACATGTTTTCAGTGGGCTTTAAGGCACCAAAACGTTACTGTGAAGGATTTCAAATGAGTAATTTGGTCTGAGTCTCCTTTTGTTTGTACTCCAATGATGGTAGGTGACGAGTCTTAGGCCCAATGAATCCTTTAATCATGATTGTGTTGAATATAGTGTTGAAGCTGGAGGTGGTTCTGTGTTGTTTTGGGGATGCTTTTCGTACCACGAAATGGGCCCTCTCGTTGAACACTGTCACCTCGGCTGGCAAACTAAATCCCGAGATTTAAATCCTTTTGAAAATGTACAGGATCATATGGAACAGAAGGTGAAACGTCGGACCACTCACCTACATACCCACCCACGTACTCTGGCGGAACTTCAAGACCAATTGATGCACGACTGGCTGCAAATCGATGTTCAATACATTCACAACCTCGCGGAATTTCTACCACACCAGACTTGTGCTGTTATCAAGGCAAAAGGTGCCGTCACCCATTATTAGGTATGTTCTGACTGGGAAGACTAATTTTTGGTCTATCGTGCTTATTTCTACTTGATTGTTGAGAACAGTTCGTCCAATGAAGAACTTACAATATTCAATGATAGTTGGGCTTGTACCGAGTTGTCAGTGCTTTTTCATCAGTCTACCCTACAAGAAACACATTTGTGGTACTTAATTTTATCACACAGATTGCTTTGACCAGTCATCCATTTTTTCGGTTTCATGACTTAGGAATCAATCATTACACCCAGGGTTTGCGCAACCCAAGAAATCCTGGAATTTGATTTCCCTGTTTTCCAGTCCTGGAAAGACATTGATTTTTCATATTTTGATAAAATGTCCAAGAAATTTTTATGTAATGAAAAAGGAAAAACTGTGTTCATTCCATGTCAAAGCAACAAATGGGGATTATATATTGGCATCAAATTCATGCCTCATATATAGGCATGAATTTGAAGGAAATTTTAGTCAGTGATAGTGTATATCATCATCATCATCATCATTGTCAACCATTATCAATCCACTGCTGGACGAAGGTCTCCCCAAGTTTCCTCCACAACGGTCTGTCTTGTGCCAGTCTCCTCCATGTCACCCCTGCATACTTTCGAATTTCATCCACCCATCTCCCATGTGGTCTTCTTCTGGGTCTTTTCCTGTCCCTTGGAATCCAATCTAAAATTTCGGCTGTCCATCGATGATCTGTCCTTCTGGCAGTATGTCCAGCCCATTGCCATTTCAGGGATTTAACTCTGATCATGATGTCTTCCACTCTTGTCATTTTTCGGATCCACGAGTTCCTCTTCTTATCTCTCCTGGTTACACCAAGTATGCACCTCTCCATGCTTCTTTGAGTTGTCTGCAGCCTTTGTATGTCTCTTTTAGTTAAGGTCCACGTCTCTGCACCATACGTAAGCACTGGAAGGATGCATTGATTAAACACCTTTCTTTAAGACATAATGGCATATTGCTCTTGAAAATTATGCTGTTTCTTCCAAAAGCTCTCCAGGCAAGTTTTGTACGCCGATTAATTTCTTCCTCAATGTGACCTCACTTGATATCTGCTGTCCAAGATAAACGTACGTGTCTGTTATCTCCAGCTTTTCTCCATCAATCGATAAATCTTCATTTCTTGTAAAAGCATTGAACATCACTTTTGTCTTCTGAAAGTTCATTTTTAATCCCACTTCTTTACTCTTGTCAGCAAGTTCCTGGATCATACTCTGCAGCTCTGATGGGGTAGTTGCAAAAATGACTACGTCATCAGCAAAACGAAGGTGGGTTAGATAATCTCCATTAATCTTTATCCCCTTGTTTTCCCAGCTCAGCGACTGAAAAACACCCTCCAATGTGGCATTAAAGAGCTTCGGAGATATGGTGTCACCTTGTCTCACTCCCTTTCCAATTTTTACGTGTGTTGTATTTTCAAACAGCCTAATCTTTGCACTTGCATTTTCATAGATGTTATTAATAATATTAATGTATGCATCTTCAATACCGCAGGTTTTCAGAGCCATTGTAACTGCTGATGGTTTCACCGAATCAAAGGCTTTTTCATAATCGATAAAAGCCATGCACAATGGAAGTTCATATTCCTCGCTCTTTCAATTAGTTCTCTCAGCACGTGGATATGATCTATTGTGCTGTAGCCACTCCTGAATCCAGCTTGTTCTCTCGGTTGAGCCATGTCCAGTGTTACCTTCAAGCGGTGTGAAATAACTTTAGTGAAGATTTTATAAACTACTGATAGGAGGCTGATAGGTCTGTAGTTTCCGAGATCCTCAATGTCACCTTTCTTATGTAGCAGGATCATTGTAGCGCTGTTCCAATCCTCAGGAATCTTTCCTTCATTAAGGCATCGAGTGAAAATTTGGGCGAGTACTGTTTCGATTTCTCCACTTGCTTCTTGTATGATGTCTACAGTAATTCCATCTTCTCCTGGAGCTTTTCCTCGCTTCATGTTCTTGATTGCATGTGCAACTTCTGCTGGAAGGACTGGAGGAACTCTGGTACTGGTATCTTTCATGATGTCTGGAGTGCATATATCATCGCTTTCATATAATTTGGAGTAGAAATCTTTCACTCTTGTCAAAATTTCGCCTCTATTTCTTGTTACAGAACCATCTTCTTTTCTCAGTGCCATAATCTGTTTTCTTCCCTTACTGAGATGTCCCTTTGCTATCTTTAGGCTTTGGTTGTTTTCAATTGCTTTCCTCACTAGTTCACAGTTGAATTTTCTTACGTCTTCAGTGATACTTTTTCTTACTGTCTTGCATAGCTCTATATATTCCACTTTGGAAGTCACATCTTCTTTAGTTGTCCTCATCTCTCTTCTTTTTTGCATCAACATTTTGGTTTTTCCTGATAATTTGTTCATATGCAACTTGTTCTTAGACCCAGCTAATTTTGTTGCTGTTTCCATAAGAGCTTTGGTTACTTTTCTGTTAACTTCAGAGATGTCCACTTCTTCCGATGTTAGGCCTTCTAAAGCAGAAAACCTGTTCTTCAGTTCTAACTTGAAGGTATTATGGTGTTTTTTAAGGTTGGTTATGTCAATAGATTTTGTTTGTCTTATGAGCTTGCCACGTTCAAGTTTAGTGTTGAGGTGCATCTTACATCTCACCAATCTATGGTCACTACCTGTGTTGAACTTGTTTAGCACACTGCAGTCTTCTATGATGAATTTTTTGTTACACATAATAAAATCAATTTCACTTGTCGTCCCATTTAGATGTCTCCATGTCCATTTCCTGTGTGGCTTTTTCTTGAAAAAGGAGTTCAAGATGAAAACCCTTCTGCCTCTGCAAACTCAACGAGAGTATTTCCACGCTGGTTTCTGTTGCCGTGACCGAATTTACCTACTGAAGTTTCATTCTGTTGCTGTTGCCCTATTTTTGCATTGAAATCTCCCATAATTATTTTCAAGTGCTGCTTACCTTTATTATTTAGATGACAAATTCCCTCATAAAATTCTTCAATTTCTTCTTCAGGATGACTTGTGGTGGGTGCATAAGTTTGAATAATCTGAGCCTGGTATCTGTTCGAGAGTTGGATAACAAGTCGTGCAGCTCTGTCAGAGGAACTTTCAACTTCTACAACTTTATCCTTCAGTTTCTTGTTTATTATAAATCCAACACCACTAGTTCTGCCAGAATCTGTCCCACGATAGTAGAAGAGATGTCCACTTTTCAGTTCGATGAGATCTTCTCCTTTTCTCCTTACCTCACTTAGCCCCACGATGTCCCACCTGATCCTTTGTAGTTCCTCTTCCAATTCAAGAAGCCTTGAATCAGAAGATAGGGAGCGTCCATTGTAAGTAGCCAAGGTCAGCATCAGATGGCAGCCTAGTCCGGTCCTCCGGGGATTCTTAGCACCCTCTGCCTTCATGTCGCACTGGCCGCTGCCTTGGCCAGGTACATTCCAGCTGCCGGAGACTGAGGGCCAAGATTTAAGTTGTGGAATCATTTTGGGGTTTGGCCATAACTCACCACGCTGGCCAAGCGGGTTGGTGAGTGTGGGATAGAATTTCCTCTAATCCCGATGGTATAGTTATACCGCTATTGGCGGTCGTCAGAGCCCCTTTAGTGGGAACAGGATGCACCACGAGAAGGCGGGGTTGGCATTTGTCAAGGAGAGGCTGTGATGTTACGCATCACCTGACCTTACATCCCATAGTGTATATATATATATATATATATATCATCATCATCATCATTGTCAACCATTATCAATCCACTGCTGGACGAAGGTCTCCCCAAGTTTCCTCCACAACGGTCTGTCTTGTGCCAGTCTCCTCCATGTCACCCCTGCATACTTTCGAATTTCATCCACCCATCTCCCATGTGGTCTTCTTCTGGGTCTTTTCCTGTCCCTTGGAATCCAATCTAAAATTTCGGCTGTCCATCGATGATCTGTCCTTCTGGCAGTATGTCCAGCCCATTGCCATTTCAGGGATTTAACTCTGATCATGATGTCTTCCACTCTTGTCATTTTTCGGATCCACGAGTTCCTCTTCTTATCTCTCCTGGTTACACCAAGCATGCACCTCTCCATGCTTCTTTGAGTTGTCTGCAGCCTTTGTATGTCTCTTTTAGTTAAGGTCCACGTCTCTGCACCATACGTAAGCACTGGAAGGATGCATTGATCAAACACTTTTCTTTTAAGACATAATGGCATATTGCTCTTGAAAATTATGCTGTTTCTTCCAAAAGCTCTCCAGGCAAGTTTTGTACGCCGATTAATTTCTTCATCAATGTGACCCTCACTTGATATCTGTTGTCCAAGATAAACGTATGTGTCTGTTATCTCCAGCTTTTCTCCATCAATCGATAAATCTTCATTTCTTGTAAAAGCATTGAACATCACTTTTGTCTTCTGAAAGTTCATTTTTAATCCCACTTCTTTACTCTTGTCAGCAAGTTCCTGGATCATACTCTGCAGCTCTGATGGGGTAGTTGCAAAAATGACTACGTCATCAGCAAAACGAAGGTGGGTTAGATAATCTCCATTAATCTTTATCCCCTTGTTTTCCCAGCTCAGCGACTGAAAAACACCCTCCAAAGTGGCATTAAAGAGCTTCGGAGATATGGTGTCACCTTGTCTCACTCCCTTTCCAATTTTTACGTGTGTTGTATTTTCAAACAGCCTAATCTTTGCACTTGCATTTTCATAGATGTTATTAATAATATTAATGTATGCATCTTCAATACCGCAGGTTTTCAGAGCCATTGTAACTGCTGACGGTTTCACCGAATCAAAGGCTTTTTCATAATCGATAAAAGCCATGCACAATGGAAGTTCATATTCCCTCGCTCTTTCAATTAGTTCTCTCAGCACGTGGATATGATCTATTGTGCTGTAGCCACTCCTGAATCCAGCTTGTTCTCTCGGTTGAGCCATGTCTAGTGCTACCTTCAAGCGGTGTGAAAGAACTTTAGTGAAGATTTTATAAACTACTGATAGGAGGCTGATAGGTCTGTAGTTTCCGAGATCCTCAATGTCACCTTTCTTATGTAGCAGGATCATTGTAGCGGTGTTCCAATCCTCAGGAATCTTTCCTTCATTAAGGCATCGAGTGAAAATTTGGGCGAGTACTGTTTCGATTTCTCCACTTGCTTCTTGTATGATGTCTACAGTAATTCCATCTTCTCCTGGAGCTTTTCCTCGCTTCATGTTCTTGATTGCATGTGCAACTTCTGCTGGAAGGACTGGAGGAACTCTGGTACTGGTATCTTTCATGATGTCTGGAGTGCATATATCATCCCTTTCATATAATTTGGAGTAGAAATCTTTCACTCTTGTCAAGATTTCGCCTCTATTTCTTGTTACAGAACCATCTTCTTTTCTCAGTGCCATAATCTGTTTTCTTCCCTTACTGAGATGTCCCTTTGCTATCTTTAGGCTTTGGTTGTTTTCAATTGCTTTCCTCACTAGTTCACAGTTGAATTTCCTTACGTCTTCAGTGATACTTTTTCTTACTGTCTTGCATAGCTCTATATATTCCACTTTGGAAGTCACATCTTCTTTATTTGTCCTCATCTCTCTTCTTTTTTGCATCAACATTTTGGTTTTTCCTGATAATTTGTTCACATGCAACTTGTTCTTAGACCCAGCTAATTTTGTTGCTGTTTCCATAAGAGCTTTGGTTATTTTTCTGTTAACTTCAGAGATGTCCACTTCTTCCGATGTTAGGCCTTCTAAAGCAGAGAACCTGTTCTTCAGTTCTAACTTGAAGGTATTATGGTGTTTTTTAAGGTTGGTTATGTCAATAGATTTTGTTTGTCTTATGAGCTTGCCACGTTCAAGTTTGGTGTTGAGGTGCATCTTACATCTCACCAATCTATGGTCACTACCTGTGTTGAACTTGTTTAGCACACTGCAGTCTTCTATGACGAATTTTTTGTTACACATAATAAAATCAATTTCACTTGTCGTCCCATTTGGATGTCTCCATGTCCATTTCCTGTGTGGCTTTTTCTTGAAGAAGGAGTTCAAGATGAAAAACCCTTCTGCCTCTGCAAACTCTACGAGAGTATTTCCACGCTGGTTTCTGTTGCCGTGACCGAATTTACCTACTGAAGTTTCATTCTGTTGCCGTTGCCCTATTTTTGCATTGAAATCTCCCATAATTATTTTCAAGTGCTGCTTACCTTTATTATTTAGATGACAAATTTCCTCATAAAATTCTTCAATTTCTTCTTCAGGATGACTTGTGGTGGGTGCATAAGTTTGAATAATCTGAGCCTGGTATCTTTTCGAGAGTTGGATAACAAGTCGTGCAGCTCTGTCAGAGGAACTTTCAACTTCTACAACTTTATCCTTCAGTTTCTTGTTTATTATAAATCCAACACCACTAGTTCTGCCAGTATCTGTCCCACGATAGTAGAAGAGATGTCCACTTTTCAGTTCGATGAGATCTTCTCCTTTTCTCCTTACCTCACTTAGCCCCACGATGTCCCACTTGATCCTTTGTAGTTCCTCTTCCAATTCAAGAAGCCTTGAATCAGAAGATAGGGAGCGTCCATTGTAAGTAGCCAAGGTCAGCATCAGATGGCAGCCTAGTCCGGTCCTCCGGGGGATTCTTAGCACCCTCTGCCTTCATGTCGCACTGGCCGCTGCCTTGGCCAGGTACATTCCAGCTGCCGGAGACTGAGGGCCAAGATTTAAGTTGTGGAATCATTTTGGAGGGGTTTGGCCATAACTCACCACGCTGGCCAAGCGGGTTGGTGAGTGTGGGATAGAATTTCCTCTGATCCCGATGGTATAGTTATACCGCTATGGGCGGTCGTCAGAGCCCCTTTAGTGGGAACAGGATGCACCACGAGAAGGCGGGGTTGACATTTGTCAAGGAGAGGCTATGATGTTACGCATCACCTGACCTTACATCCCATATATATATATATATATATATATATATAGGGGTGCAGAAAAGTTCAGGGTCCAATATTTCCCCAGAACACATTTTTTTTTGTCTGAAATTTCCCCCAAAACTGTAGCAGATTGTCATAAAAGTTTAAGCGATTATTAGAGTATATGTCGATGATTAAGAACTTTCCTTAAAGCCTATTACTTAAAAGTTTGGAAATTAAAATAAAACAACTAATATTTATTCCAATGAATAACTAGCTTTTTTCTTTTTTTTTTCGGGAAATAAATTGTTCCCCCCCCTTTTTTTAACACTCCAAAGATTTAGTGCTCCAAGTGAATCTCTCCCCCCTAGCAGGTGAGAGTTTTAGGCAAGACAGGAATAGGTGAATCAAGAATTCTTTCCTAGCCTAAAATGGTGTAACCCATTAACTTTCAATGTACGTGGAATAGCGAATCAAGAAGTTACCCGGGGCAGAGAGGCTGAAAAATAATCAGTTAAGAAAAATTTCTGTAATTAACTATAATTTATTTCATTCTAGCATTTCAGGTGTCTAATTGTGCCAGATAATTTTACTGAATGAAATTGAAATTCAACTTACATCCTTTGAAAAATGCATGGGTCATTCACTTTAAAATGTCCGGAACCCACAATAATTTTTAAAATCTGAGCCTTTGACACATTCGCTGCCATTATTTTTTTTTTTCTATTGGAGGTTTAACGATCACCTTTAGCAACTCAGTGGGCTATAAGCAGATGCCCACCCCTAATTTAGGGCCACTGGTTCCAGGGAAGGGCAAAAGCGAGCGCAATAGAAAAACACATCATCCGTGCCTCACCAGGATTTGAACCCGACCCATTTCGGACGAATGATCAAAAGCCATCGCTTAGACCACTGGGCCACCGGGGCAGCCCATTTGTTTCAGAAACGTTTCTAAGCGTTACTAGTGGTTGTGTCGTACTTGTTACTCACACCACACTGTCTCTGCCTTGGTATTAGTAAAGTCGTTTAGGCTCGGTGAATCGTTTGTGAGCGGCAGTTTGCAGTACCGCACAGCCCTCATAACCTCTTGTATTCATAATGACACATTTTTCAAAATGATCACCGTGAAGTAAATTACTCCTATTTTTCATGTTATATTTGTTGTTAATAAGTCAATTTTTCGTTTTATTATTTTACCCACGGGCAAAATTTCTCCTGAACAATGTTCATGTGTTTGAACATATTCTGCACCACTGTATATATAGAGAGAATGTGGAATCGCAATTTTTTTTCAAATTGCGAGTAGGGGAAGAATTTGCACCCTGAATCTTGATTCAGGGACATATTTTTGAAGAAAGTGGTGTTCATTGTTTTATTAATAAAATTCCTGTTTTTTTTTTTTCTGAAATTAATCATTCAGGTGGCATTTTTAAAGTTAAAATTGCGATCTTTCTAAAACAACAAGTGTGTGTGTGTGTGGGGGGGGGTCAACAATTTGTTTCGTATGTGTAAATGAAACCAGCCATAAGCTTTGGTCTATCTGAAAAGTTAGAAGTACTTCGCAAAATTTATTTGAAGTTCATATTCCAATGTTTATTTGGCTTTTAGGGCTGCCAAACCTCATAAGAATTAAAAATTTCCTAGCTGTACCACTAGCTAACTTGATGTGTGAACAGTGATTAAAATTTAAAAACTTTTAATTAAGGGATACAGATTCACACCTGAAACTATCGTTCTGCATCTCTGAATATTTTTATTTCTATTAAAAAAAAGTGCAGATCAAATTTTTGAATTAATTTTTTTAATTATTAAGTACCTGAAAATTTTGCTTGTAAAATTAATTTTTTAACTTACTGTTTTATAAAAATTGAAATCATACTTTTAAAATGACATTTGAATGAGTAGTCTTAAATTACCAGCAATTTTATTACTAAAAAAATGTTCACAATGTTTTTTAAATGTCCTTGAATGGAAATCCAGTGGTCAAAATCTTCTCCCTACTCGTTTGAAAAAAATTAATTTCTGGATTCAGTTTTCTCTCTCTGTATACATATTATGAATTATTAAAGTTTCATCAAAGCTCATAGCTGTGTGGTGACCAAAATTTTTTTTTTTTATTTGTTGATTTAGGCATGGAATGTTCTATTGTTAATATGTTTGCTTGGATTTCATCTCTTTTTCTAGCTCTCTGTGACATGACATTACTTCCTTCCATCAGAACGGCCAAGTGTCCTGGTTTACCCAGATTCCGTTCAAATTCGAAGATATTTTCCGGAAATCCGGTTTTGTGGTTGTTGTTTTTTTATTTTTCTAGCTATACCCGGTCACGCGTAGCTGTGGCACATTGTGGTTGCATGGATGAGAAATGAGGAACAAAACAAAGCATACGTTTCATAGAAGTTGAATTTTGCAATACTTGTGGGTATACAATATTTTTTGTTTTTCCGTTCTCTGCGTAGATATAAAGGCTATCTGGTTTGCCGACACGGGAACACGCAACATACAGTTGTCCATGTGAGAAGCAATCCGCATCTAAATCTAAACCACACAATTCTAAAGATTGACCTTGAGCTTTATTGATTGTGATTGCGAACGCCAATTGAATTGGGAATTGCAATCTTTTAAATTGAAATGGTGCATCGGTCGGGATCATGGGAATTCGAGGGATGAGGACATCTTGACCTTCGAAAGGCCCCGTTAAAATCGTTGCTTCCACTACATTTTTCATCAGTTTTTTAACTGCGAGTCATGTGCCGTTGCAGAGTTTTGGCTGAATAATATTCCGCAACATGATAATTGGCACACCTATTTTCAATTTTATTATGTGTGTTGGCATCCCTGGCAGATCAAGTGAGTTCAAAAATTCCGTTGGATAATTAACTACTTCATCTGCTTCCACAACTGTATCTATCGACTTGTATGTAATTTTCTCACTTTGAATGCTGGATTGAATAACATTATTAATTTGATAGACATCTTTATTCTTCGCGGCAAGGATAGCTCGTTCACTGAGCCAATCGTGATTCTTATAATTAATTTGAATATTAGGAAATACTTTTTCGATCAGTTCTTCTTTCGATGTTACTAAATTACAAAAATTATCAGGAAATGATATTCATCTTGACGTCTCATCGACTGGCAGTTGTCCGTTCCCAATGTCCAGTAACTGTCGTGAGAATACCTCGGCTGATTGATCGTTCTGCAGCTGGACGCTCATATTCGTAGTCAACTGCAATGTACGTACGTGTCGCCACAATGTTGAATATTTTAGGCAAGCATATATTTCGTCCGCTGGTGTCGATCGAGAAATTACAGGCAATGTTTGCCTAAAATCTCCTGTGAGCAATATCAATCCATTCCCGAATGGTTGAACGTTTCCACGCAAATCTCGCAACGATCAATTAAGAGCTTCAAGCGATTTTTTATGTGCCATCGTGCATTCATCCCAAACAATGAGTTTACATTTTTGTAATACTTTTCCCATACCGGATGCTTTGGAAATATTGCACGTGGGAGTCTCAATGATTCGCATGTTTAATGACAACTTCAGAGCTGAATGAGCAGTCCTTCCACCTGGTAACAATGTCGCAGCTATTCCAGACGAAGCGAGAGCTAAGGCTATGTCATTTTTTGATCGAACCGTTGCCAGAATCGATCTGATAAGGAATGTTTTCCCAGTTCCTCCTGGCGCATCCAAGAAGAAGGCCCCCCCCCCCCAACTCCGTCATTTATCATTTGCATTATGCGATCATAAATGCTCTTCTGTTCACACGTTAATTTGGGAATGTTTGATTGGACATATGACTGGAGATCACCGGTGTTGTAACTCTGTTCACGGCGCAAATCCACATCAAACGAAGCAGTCGTAGTTCGGTTGGGTGCTGGCATTCCCAATTGACTAAGAACTTTATTTGCAATAGCTAAGCACTTGTCTTCAATATTTATCAATGTTTCGTTGTAAATGCCTTCTGTAAATTCCATGGTCATATTGGCATTTTCTAGGCGTACTCTAAGCAAAATATCCTCAGCCATATACGATAGATATTTTTTCCATAACTCTGTGGGAGGTGAAGGGAAGCAAGCGGTCAATATAATTGTGAATAGTGCTCGAATTTGGTTTGGATGTGCAGTGTTGCACGCGTCACTAATACATATATCCCACTGTTGGTCGTTTTCTAATAAATAAAGAGCTTGACACGCACTGCGGAAAGTGGCATATGTGACGTCGTCAACAATTTTCAATTGCTGGAAAGATCTAGGACCAGGCACATTTACCAACAGCATGCGAAGGAAAAAACATTCATCTTGATTAGGATGCACTGTATAAAGTCTACCAATTGTATTTTCTCTGAAAATGCCAGGTTGACCGTCGACTGACTCCCCTCGTCTGCGTCGTGCGAATGCTTTTTTAGTTACATTCCACGTGTAATAAGAGGGCACTTCTGTGTACATCAGTGTTCTGGCGAAAGCGTCTTCCTGACATAAGGTGAAGAAAGCAGTCAGAGATGTACCAGGTGGATTAAGGGCTCTTTGTTGCACATTTGCATCCGTGAAATAAACACGCTGTCCATTCCCTAAATGTACTGCTAAGTGAACCACAGCTGGATTGCGTTTATGCATGGGAAATGAAAAAATTCGCCATGCAGCCTCATTGCTGCTTATGTATCTTCCAGCCTGGTATTGTGCAATTTCATCGATAAGTCGTACTGCATTTCTTTCACTATTTTCTGGTTGCACACCAAAAACTGCAGTATCGCTACCTTTATTCACATACTTACAGATGTATTTAATCGATTTGACCGAATTGCAATATTCTACATTTATGTGCGCTTTGTATGTTTTTGACAACAGAGGCGAATATGGGACCACCCAACGGTTGTCTACATCAATATCACCATTTCGCATGTGTATAGTTGCCGAATTCCCGCCATCTTCAGTTGATCGTCTCCTATACTGAGGATATCCATCGTCTCCTGTTACTTTTTTGGCTGCGAATGCTCGAGGATATTGTTTAGAACATTTCCCGTCTACCATGCATGGTGAATTCGGATTTAGTGTACCGCATGGTCCATGTATCATGTTTTTAATAACAACTGCATGCAAATCCTTATCGACGTCGGCCCGTGGAATCTCAGCGCATATCACATCGTCGATTTCGTCTGAAGTTATTTTATCGTATAGCCAGATTAGTATATGCGCATGTGGCAATCCTCTCTTTTGCCATTCTACTGAATACATCCAGCAGCGCACAGATCCAAACACTTCATGTTTCACAATGAAATACATCAACGACTTAAGCTTTTGTCTGAAAACACGTGCTGTGATGTCATGCCTATCCACGTGTGATTGCCCAGGAAGTAACAGCTGCTGTATCTCGTCCCAAGCTGGATTGCACGTGAAGGTGATAAATAAGTCTGGATGCCCGTAATGACGAACATATGCCATTGAATCTTGAGCATATTCCTGCATGTGACGTGGACTGCCTATGTATGAAGATGGCAAAATAGTAAGCTTTCCAACATTGGTTGTATTACCGTCATTCACAACTGCATCTCGCAAATGAATGTATTCTTCGGAGCGGAGTTTGGTCTGCTTCAAGCGAAGAAATAGCAAACGTTCCGTTTCAATTTTTGCATACAATTCCACAATGTACTGGTGAAACAACTGACGGCATTTCAAAATATAATTGTCCTCGTTCCTCCGAATCATTAAGCGGTAGGTGTAAAAGTTCATTGCGCTGCACGTTTTATTCATTTCTGCGCCATTCACTGGGTTTATCATCTTCACATTGAAATGATATCCATCGGCACCATCCCAGAAGATAAATGGATATTGCAAAGCATTGTAACAACGGTGAGGTTCTGCGACGTTTATCAATTGATCGTTTCTTCGATGGAGAACAATATCTCTAGGTTGGAACTGATCTCCGACTATGACAATTGCTACTTCGTCTATAGTTGGAGCATTATATCTTCGGACATGTTCTCCAGCTGCCGTTTTGTCGGCGAGAATGACAATCTTGTGGGTATCTGATGGCATCATATCCATTGCCGTTTTGAACAAACACACCAAATTGTTCTTTTCGTGAAGGAGCTCCTGCAGTTGCGAAATGATGGATCTTCTTAGCGAGGTATGTATTCCACAGCGTGCATCGACTTCATCTCTATCATCACCGATGAAGTACATTTGAAGGAATTTATGGTCACTATCTCGGAACGGGAGTAGGGAGCTTTGTGATATATTTGTCCTTTGATTTTAAAATGTTGGCATGAATTGAGCAGTCACAATTTCAGCACCAAATGACGTCATTTGGAAACAAGAGTTATATTTCCTGATGTTCGATAGGAAGTGCTTCGATTGAGCGGTAGATCCAGCAAGTAGAGTTTTCAACGGCTCTGGTGGTGCTTCAAGTTGAGGCAATTTCATTTTTCCGCCAGCGCAACACATCCCATTCGTTTCATTATTGAACTTTAGAGCCTGGTAGTAGGTACAGACATGACTCATCTGGCCAATGACAACATGCGGACTTGAACTATAATCAACAGCCGGATTGTACCGGAATGCAAGACGATTGTATTGCAGAATCAGATCTTCTGTTCTCTGGGTACATGTTTCAGCTATCCTCGACGACTCGCGTTCATTCCGTTGAGAACGAACGACATCTGTTGCTGCAGAACGCGACTGCAGTGCTCGCAATCATGCATCATCAAGCCTGGCTGCTCGTCTTTCTGCTGGTTCCGTGTTACGCATCTGGATGGTGCTTAGTCTTTTCCTCTCTCGTACGTTTGCCGGCTCTTCCTCAGTCATATTCGAAAGCAGTCTTCTCGATCCTTCTGTGTGGCGAGTGCGACGACCCAAATTCGTTTTTTTTTTGCGAGGCATTATTTCAGTCTCCACTGGAACAGAAGGAAGGGATAAGATTATAACCTCTTATGGCTCTCACAGCTCTAGGTTGAAAACCATGAGAGATAAAAAGCAAAACATAACCTCTACTTACGATTTGGCGAAAGGCGCAGCTCAATCACGGCACGATCACCTAGTATGGAGAGTGCTCCCCTCGCTTCCAGCAGATGGCGCATTTGCTGGTACACAGCTGACCGTTGAAAAAACCTTCGACCATATATACTGATAGACTGCGCATGGCATCAAAATTTCTGGCTCCAACATCGCAAGCCAGGAAATCACGTGACTTCGGGCAAAAAGATGGTTAACTAGTGCTGTGCTCATCATGAATTTTAGGAGTTTCTTTTTAGAATTCCATTACGACTTTTCATTCGTGAATACATTTATTACGCTCTGATGCAGCTATTGCCAGTGCGCAGTCCATTAGTATATATGGTCGAAGGAAAAAGCTGTTTTCTCGCGATCGCGGGTATGTTACTGACGCGAAAAATAGATAAAAACAATCTTTGAAGCGGGTTGTATATCGTGTCATTTCTGAGCCCCGTAAAATTGTTTTACGGCAGAGTGAGCAATGCAGTGTTAATTTTTCACATTTAATTTTCCATAAAATTGGTGTTTTCCAATTTCTTAGTCACTTCTTACAAGTGCATGAAATTCTTCCGTGGATTCACAGGATTCCGGGGTTTTTTTTCCTTCCCTTTTTTTTTTCCTTTCGTTATTTAGGGCATTGTCAAGATCTTTGCAAAACTGAAGATAAGCTTGGGGGGGTCTTAAATCTATAATTAATTTTATAAATTCTAAATACATGCACCGCTGAACATGCGTTGATGTCCCGGTTTTCGATTTTGGAAAGTTGGAAGCTGTACTTCCATGGACTATTATGTCATCTCATGATGCTGCAGTGCCAGGTGTTTCAGTGCTATTTTCTAGAAACGTTTTTGTGTGTTATACCAGGTTTGTGCTGATGTAGTCACGATAGCATGCGGAAACTTTCCTGCTAGTCCAAGATGGCTGTTCCTTCTAGCACATGCTTTCCTCACTTAAGGAGACTGATATCTGGTTTCCCTGCTGCACTGTGTATAGGAGACTATAGATAAGGAAATCTTCTGTGCCATATCAAAATTGTTTTGCATTATTGTCATTATACTAAGTGCCAGATTGCTTCACACTTCATACAGAGCAATTTTTATTCAGATAAATTTTGCCACTTCATTGCAGCTGTAGCACACACTGGAGAGCAATATGTAACAGCGGAACTCATGGGATTTTACAAGAATTCCAAATGCATAATAAATTTCATCTCATTTTGCAAATTATAAAACAAAACTGTTCTTTACCAAAAATGTATGCTCCTGTTATTTGTTGAATTTCTACAATTTATTGCCTGTATTTACTGTTGCACGCGTAACATTAATCACATCACACAACTTTAAGATTAAATCGCCTTGGTGCGAGAATTGAATCCAAGTGTCCCGATTTTTGTTTGTGCATGCTATCCGTTACACCAACCCGGATGATCAAGTCCCAAGTATCTGATAGTTAAGTATCGAAATATTCTCCGACCACTTGTGAGTTGAAGCAGATTTTGCTTTCTTGTAGCGTTAAGTAAATTTCAAGTCAGTCAGATAAATTGTGTGGAAGAAATATCCTTCACATAATATGTGGAATTATGTGATGAATATTTATGCCGCACAGTTCACCTGGAATTTTTTTTTCTGTAAATATGTAAAAACCCTATACACCATTATAACCTTTACCTTTTGAAATCAATTCATTCATTCCTTCCATATCAAGACTGGAATCAAAGACTACGCTATAGCAATGTTACATCCAAAATCAAGAACAAGCACAGATTGCTTTGCCAACTCATTTACCCTTGTTGCATTCATAATTTGGGGTTGGTTAATGTAATATTCCAATTTGTACATCAAGATCACACAAACTGGCTGTACTTGCAAAATTTTAGTCAAAAAATTATGGAAATTGAGTGGGTAAATGCACAGAGGCATGTGAAAACAATTCAATGCCCTGGCTCAAGAAAAATAAGACTCCCCCAAGTACATATATTTTATTGTAAAAAATCACTCCCAATTAGAATTTTGTCTTTAAACTGTGTATACTTAATAGCTTGTTTGTTTTTTGTTAAAAAAAACTGAGTAATTTTTAGTAGGCCTACACATATTTTTTAAAACTGGATATTCAAATGACAAATTTTAAATATTGTTTTCTTGCAAATTAAAGTTGCATGATTTTGAAAGTTGTATTTCACCATCACTTTTTTTTTATTTACAAGCAATGCTTACAAATTTTGCATTTAAAATTTCGAAAGAAATGACAATAAATCATATTGCTAAAAGGTTTCTTTACCTGAATGCACATTTGAGTTTTCTATATTTTTGTTGTATGAGAGCAGAATAATTTACTGCTTCTGTTATTGATTCATTAGTGTGCATCTTTATTTTTTCATAATTTTTGTCAAGATAACTTCATCGATTGTTTTGATATGTTTCTAATAATTTCAAATAATGTGGTCCCTTTGTTTTGGAAGATTATGTTAATTACTCTGTTATGAAAAGTTTTAGAAGGTGTTTGTGTCTTTCAATGCAGTTGGCCGTTATAACTGCCCCATATGTAATAACTGGAACTAAATAGGCATTTTTCATAATCTCATTTTGTATTTCAACTGCAGTCTAAGAAGTAGAATCACTGCATTTTTAACACAATTAGTTTTTCAGTATTAAAACTTTCTTGATATTTTTTGTCCCAAATAATTTTTTGGTCAACAGTGAGTCCTAGGTATTTCATATAATTTCTCTATGGTAATTTTGTGTAGCAAATTTTTGACCTTGTTTTTGGAAAAATGTTTGTATAGCTTTTAGTAAATATTACTTGCTTTTTTTTATACATAGACATTGATGTTCTATTTTGTGAAGAATGTGCATAAAAGAACACCAGGAATTCTAGTTTAATACTATTACACATGATCGTGAAAAGAGTCAAAATGACTTATATTTCATTTGTCAGTGGCCCTGTTGTTTGAAAAAGGTCACATATTTTCTGCTGCTTTTCATGTATTCCTGTGGTTTCAAAGATGTCTGTAGCTTTCTGCAACTTGTATTAATTTGATTTGTGTGTGTCTGTGTATATTACCATGTACATAAAAGCAACACCAGGAATTCTAGTTTAATACTATTACACACATGCATTATTGCTTTAGTGATTTCTTTCACAGATAGTTTTCACTTGTAGATTAAAAAATAACTTGTTCTCAATTTCTTTTGCTTTAAATTTTCTGTTTACCCATTTTTGGCCACCACTTCAAGATAAAACATAAATATGTAAAACTAATAAAGTCCAGGGAAAATATGGTACCCACACCTGATAACATAAATCTGATGGAGGTTTGAAACCATGTTAATTCTAATCACCTCATTTCTGGTTGAAGGTAAATGAATCTAGCCATTTCAACACATTGCTGCACATTCATTCAATCCTAATGTACTTTTGTCCTCATTGGAATCTGTAATACTCTAAAAATTACTTACTGTCTTATTTTTCTTTAAATTATCTTATTCTATTGTTATCTTGGTTAGCACTTCACATTAAGTAGAATAATAAAGTGACATTTCAGATATACATGTTCCAGAGTAAAAAAAAAGTATTCAGCATGCAAAGTTTTATTTTACAAAAAAAAAAAAAAAAAAAATGTTAGCGAGAAAAAATTAATTCCTTTAATTCTGCATGTGCAAGTTTATACAGAGAAATACAGATGCTGCAACTGCTGTGGTTTACACAGATTTAAATTTCTCAGACTTTACAATCATAATTATACACTACAATGAGTATGTTGGTATACAAACTAAATGCCCCGCTGCGCCTGTACATTATGGCCATGTATCTAATAAGCTGTAGGATCCCCGTTAGAGAATCATTAGAGAGTGATCAGAAGCCATCACTTAGACCACTGCGCCACCAGGGGGATCACTTTCGCCAATACCGGTTACTAATGATTTTGTATAACATTAGCCAAGTCTCTAGAAGTTAAAAAAAAAACTGCCAGTGCTGTCAACTTTTTTTTGCTGAAAACACCCAATTCAAAAAATTATTTTTCCTTCCAATACCTTTCACCACAAACACAGGTGCCCATAGTTTAGTTTTCAAGAGGGAGCAAACAGAAATTGTAACTATGAATACCATGTGTAGTGTTCTCCTAGAGCCTATTTACTGGGCGGCCCATCCAGCTAATTTCTCGGCCACGCAGCTAAATTTTCTTTAATGAATGTTTTCAAAATATAGGAAAACTTATTCCCACATGCACCATAAATATTGATGAAAACTGGCTGAAATCTCTGAATATAACTGATTTTTTTATTATTATTTAGGTACAATTTTCTATTGTTTTTATCATGTGTTACATTAATGCCTACCACACCCTGAAGATGTTTAACAAGTATAATAATGTTAAGCAAAACATCCTTTTATTTTCTTTGATTGTGGAAATGGTCATTAAAAGTACCATCCAGCTAAAATCTGTTGCCACCCACCTGTAATAAAAATCTATGGAGAACACTACATATGCAAACACCATATACACATTTCAACTATGTTTTCTTGTTATCTAATCATTTTTATAACACAGTTTAACTTGACAGGAATTGATGCCCATACAAATGTAAAACTTTTTACGGTCACTAAACATGCCTGCAAGAAAATAAAACAAATCTTACCTACAGTATTTGTAGCCTGAACTTCAGATCTGCTTACTCTTGCAATTCAGACTATTAAAATTAAATGTCTTGAGTGAAATGTTTTTTATATCAATCCACACAAAACACTTCTTTCAAATAGTCAATCCCATCTCTAAGTGACATTTTTTATCAGCTTCAGAAAAATTCTTTCCATCACATGCAATGTCGTCTACAAATACATATGTTTATTGTTTTAAAGGCTCCACTGTTCAGATGGGAAGGCAAAATAATAATAAGGGGTGTAAGGAAATACAAGGAGAATACCAAATAGATAACACATAATATTAACATATAACAACTACCAAAATATTATTGCACACTTAATAGACATACAGTGGAACTTTGGTGATACATTTTCTTGTACGTCACAACTTTGAGAGAATATAGACAGCGATTTTATGGGAGGGAGGGTTGCGATGTTAACAGTTGTCTGAAACAAGCAAAGATTAGTGAATATTTCACTTGGCACTAACGCTAAATCAACTAGTAGAATATAAAACAAATAAAAAAACTTAGTACGTCAGGATAATACCAACCAACTATATATTCCGTCAACGTGTTTCATAACAAAATTACTGGATGTGAGGGGACCCTGGCATTTTCACCAAGTTGAATTAACTTCAAATTGTTAAAAAATGAAAAAACTGCAAAATATGAGCACCATTCACGTTGAAACGTTATGGGAATCGTGGAGGAACAGACATTTGTTTATGCCCAGCACCATCTTGTGACATCACAGTTCAACGACATATTTCTTGTCATTCTGAAGTGCAAAGTTTCAGCCTTTAAAGTCACAAGGGTGCTTCTGGATGGTCTGGAAAGACACACACATATCATGGAATTATTACTATAATACATAGGGTATGGCTACTTACTTACTTTTTTGGCTCAGGATTTAGAAAATCAAATTGTTTTAGTCTTGTATAAAAAAAAATGTAGGGTCATTTTCTTTATTCACATCTTTAAAAGTTACAGCTGATTTTGTGAAAAGTGAACAACGTACAAAGAACTTAGTTTTACTGTGATACAGCGTTTCAAAGTTTCACAAGGATATGAAAATCTTTTCTGGTTTTAAAATATATAATAAATATACACACAAATTTTATTTAGTGGATCCTAATCCACTAATAAACGCAGCCTGTACGGAAAACACAGTACATGGTGATAGAAAGAGGAAGTCTCGAAGTTTTGTATGCATGCAATTCTCGTCAGGCACAGAGAAAGCTTTTATGCACCAATGAACAAGACCCATTGGAACATATGCATCAGTCTTTGGCACCATTACCTTAACTTTTACATGGTTCATACGCTTTTTCAATCACAAAATTCCAGGACCTTTGGATATTTTCCCAGGACATATGATCCAAAAGCTCTTACTTAAAATATAATTCAACTTGTAACCAACAACAAACAAATGTCCACTGCAGCTAATCAGAAACTTAGAATCACGTACATTCGTATAATACTCAAATACCAAAACTGTTACTGATTTTGAGAAACCAAATTTTTCTACTTTGGCTTTAGTTCAATTATTGAAGCAAATTACAGAATAAAAAACAACAGCATAAAACTAAAAAGTACATAGGTACAGTGTTTCTTTCAGACATAAATGGGAGTTGGGTGCTTAGCCGCCCCCCCCCCCCCTCACCTGACCAAGCCAAATGTTATTAAATTCAGGGTATAACGAAATAGGAAGTTTCGTTTCTTTTGATGCTTCAAAATGTTTCTCCAATTATAATTTTTTAACATTTGTTTAAGTATTTTAGTTTATTTTGCTAAAAATTTTATTAAGACGCATGCCATTCTACAAAATATAATAAGTAAACTAATCATACCTCGTAGTCAGGGTAGCATGATTCAGAATCAAGTGTGTTGAATACATTTTAATAGATAAAAATTTCAAGCCTGCCGAAACAAACACCCACACCTTTAATCGACATAAACCCCTCCTCTCGTTTAGCTGAAGAAAGTTTGTTCTTGAAATGTTTGAAGAAGTAATTACTATATTAGGAGCACATATAGGATTTTGTTTGTGAGGGGGGTAGGAAAGCAACGAGTTTTTGAAATTTACCAGAACAAAATTAAAGTTAACAAAAATTAAAATATTACAGAATTTTTCTAATAAAAGTTGATGCATTTTTGTTAAATTAATAAGGAATTTTTTTCTAATAGTCGCATTTTAACCAAAAAAAAAAAAAAAAAACAGTTGGGGGGGGAAGGCCCTTCTAAATGCTCCCCTGTACTATATATATAATAATTACTTCCATACATGCAGATATAGTAGTTAAAAATTATATATATATAATAGAAAGCTTGCCCCACTTTAAGGTCCCCCTCCCCCGGTAAAAAAGTCCTGAAAGAAACACTGCATAGGTACGTGGCATTACTCTTCAAATGCTTTCATATACCACACAATCAATACATAAAATAATACTATTTATATTTAATTATTTTGAAAAAATGCTTACATTGGAAATTTAAGGGTAAGGAAAGATGAAATATTTGGAACTTTTTTCAAAGGACCAAAGGGGCTGTTATTTTTTAAACACATAATCATGGGAGCAAGTAATTGTGTTACACTTTATTTAGGAAAGAAAATTTCAACATGATATTTATGCTGTAGCTAAGTTTTTAATTTGTACTCGCCAGCAAACAAAGCATGCACAAAAATTTTCAACATGAAATGAAAGAGAATAACGGGAAAACTCATTAGGGTTTCTAGAGGCAAAGATAGGCTGCAACTGGAAGTACATAAACACCACCTGGTGGCAGAATTGTGATCCAAGGGCTGTGTACAACTACAATCGTAAGTGATCATGGCAATTTAGCTGTGCATGATTAGAAAACTAATTTTAGAAGATGAAAAGTGATTAGTTTGCTCAGAAAATACTAACAACCAACTAGATTTAAGTTTCTGATATTAGAAAGCAATCTAATTTTATCGCAACTTTTTATGTAAAGCATTCATTAGCAAATTTCAGTAAAGATCAAAATAACTCACAACTACTTATAAAACATCACCTACTTCCACCAGTGGCTAAAAAGTATGTTACGAAAATTAACAAATGGCGCAAAAAACGTTTCACCTAGAAGAAGGAAGATATTAAGAGACAAAAAGATTTTCCAATCAAACAGTTAAAAGAACAGATAGAGAAGAAAACATGCCTTTTAGCCAGTGGCGGCTCGTGGTAAGCTGAGATGAGGGGGAGGGGGCTGCATCTCAATTGTGTAGATATCACGATACCATTTCAAAAGCTAAGTTACTGCGCCTGTGCTGATGCTTTCCGTTTAATAATAATAATATATATATATACTGATCGAAAGTGCTTTTTTTTTTAACAAGAAATTAATATTTAGATTTTATATTTAGCGATTGATAGGGAAAATGTAAAGGTAGCGATACCTAAATTAGGCAACAGATATTAAGCGATGGCCACATTGTCACATTTATGAAGAAAATAATCGACCTATAAAACTTTGTCGGATGTATTATTTCCTAAAAAGAAACTGATTAATCAGTGCATCCTTCCAGTTCTTACGCATGAAGCACAGACATGGACCTCAACTAAAATAGACCGACAGACGTTGCAGACAACTGAAAGAAGCATGTAGAGATGCATGTTTAATGTTACCTGGAAAGATACAAATAGGAACTTGCGGATCGGGAAAATGACAAGAGTAGAAGACATGGTCAAAGTTCCTGAAATTGCAATGGGATGGACATATTGCTAGAAGAAAGAACCACCGACGGAGAGTTGAAATATTGAACTGGATAGCAAGGGAAAAAACAACACCCAGAAGATGACAACAGGGAAATAGGTACATGAAATTCGAAAGCATGAAAGAACTGATTCAAGGCAGACTGTTGTGGAAGAAGAAACTTGGAGACTTTCATCCAGCAGTGGACTGATGGTGGTTGCAAATTATATATACATGCATATACTGTACGTATATATATTTATATATATGAGGACAACTAAAGAAGATGTGACTTCCAAAGTGGAATATATAGAGCTATGCAAGACAGTACGAAAAAGTGTAACTGAAGACGTAAGGAAATTCAGCTGTGAACTAGTAAGGAAAGTAATTGAAAACAACCAAAGCCTAAAGATAGCAAAGGGACATCTCAGTAAGTGGAAAAAACAGATTATGGCACTGAGAAAAGAAGATGGTTCTGTAACAAGAAATAGAGGCGAAATTTTGACAAGAGTGAAAGATTTCTACTCCAAATTATATGAAAGGGATGATACATGTACTCCAGACATCATGAAAGGTACCAGTACCAGAGTTCTTCCAGTCCTTCCAGCAGAAGTTGCACATGCAATCAAGAACATGAAGCGGGGAAAAGCTCCAGGAGAAGATGGAATTACTGTAGACATCATACAAGAAGCAAGTGGAGAAATCGAAACAGTACTCGCCCAAATTTTCACTCGATGCCTTAATGAAGGGAAAATTCCTGAGGATTGGAACAACGCTACAATGATCTTGCTACATAAAAAAGGTGACATTGAGGATCTCAGGAACTACAGACCTATCCGCCTCCTATCAGTGGTTTATAAAATATTCACTAAAGTTCTTTCACACCGCTTGAAGGTGACACTGGACATGGCTCAACCGAGAGAACAAGCTGGATTCAGGAGTGGCTACAGCACAATAGATCATATCCACGTACTGAGAGAACGAATTGAAAGAGCGAGGGAATATGAACTTCCATTGTGCATGGCTTTTATCGATTATGAAAAAGCCTTTGATTCGGTGAAACCATCAGCAGTTGCAATGGCTCTGAAATCCTGCGGTATTGAAGATGCATACATTAATATTATTAATAACATCTATGAAAATGCAAGTGCAAAGATTCGGCTGTTTGAAAATACAACACACATAAAAATTGGAAAAGGAATGAGACAAGGTGACACCATATCTCCGAAACTCTTTAATGCCACATTGGAAAATGTCTTTCAATCACTGAACTGGGAAAACAAAGGGATAAAGATTAATGGAGATTATCTAACTCACCTTCGTTTTGCTGATGACATAGTCATTTTTGCAACTACCCCATCAGAGCTACAGAGTATGATCCAGGAACTTGCTGACAAGAGTAAAGAGGTGGGATTAAAAATAAACTTTCAGAAGACAAAAGTGATGTACAATGCTTTTACAAGAAATGAGGATTTATCGATTGATGGAGAAAAGCTGGAGATAACAGACACGTACGTTTATCTTGGACAGCAGATGTCAAGTGAGGGTCACATTGGTGAAGAAATTAATCGGCGTACAAAACTTGCCTGGAGAGTTTTTGGAAGAAACAGCATAATTTCCAAGAGCAATATGCCATTATGTCTTAAAAGAAAAGTGTTTGATCAATGCATCCTTCCAGTGCTTACATATGGTGCAGAGACGTGGACCTTAACTAAAAGAGACATACAAAGGCTGCAGACAACTCAAAGAAGCATGGAGAGGTGCATACTTGGTGTAACCAGAAGAGATAAGAAGAGGAACACGTGGATCCGAAAAATGACAAGAGTGGAAGACATCATGATCAGAGTTAAATCCCTGAAATGGCAATTAGCTGGACATACTGCCAGAAGAACAGACCATCGATGGACAGCCGAAATTTTAGATTGGATTCCAAGGGACAGGAAAAGACCCAGAAGAAGACCACATGGAAGATGGGTGGATGAAATTCGAAAGTATGCGGGAGTGACATGGAGGAGACTGGCACAAGACAGACCGTTGTGGAGGAAACTTGGGGAGACCTTCGTCCAGCAGTGGATTGATAATGGTTGACAATGATGATGATGATATATATATATATATATATATTCGATGGGCGATGGGTGGATGAAATTCGAAAGTATGCGGGAGTGACACGGAGGAGACTTGCACAAGACAGACCGTTGTGGAGGAAACTTTTGGTGACCATCGTCCAGCAGTGGATCGATAATGGTTGACAATGATGATGATGATATATATATATAAGGACAAAAATTAATGCATGTGCCAGTGGTAGCGGTGACACACTCAAGGTCATGTACGCGTTACGCGTTCTCAAGTGTCTCATTGTGACCCCTAGAAATATGACAAATATTTTTTCTTCTGATACACTCCCTTTGAAACTTCGACTTGATACCGACCACTGCAACTTGGATGACAATGAAAAACATTTTGTGGAATTTTGAAGGGTCTGCCAGAATTTTGCGATGAGTTGTTATTGCGATACTCACACACCGGCATTATCTTTAATAAAAACGGATTGCAATCATATTCAGTCCAGTTTTAATTCTGAAGCCACCATGATAACAATTTAGTGTAGAAATTTTTTTCCAAAATTTACCAACTTCGTAAATTTTCTAAACAATGATATCTGAGTAAATGTTCTTTTCAAAGCAATTAAGTACACTACTGCAATTGAAATGCGCAACTGATTTTTGGGAGGGAGGGGGGATGCAGCAGAAAAATAAAATAAAATGTATCCAGTGGAGTAACTTCAATGATTTTTGGTGAATAAAAATTTACGTGAGTTTAAGAGCAAAAATTTCGCTCTGCTGGGTAAGTGAAGAAATCAATTTTGAGCAAATATTTCGTTGCAGAAATTAGTATCTCGCTCTCTCTCTCTTTTTTTGTTTCAATTTATCCAATACTAAACTCTATTTTTAATCGCAATTTGTTCACATGCCCATTTTCACCTGAAGAGAAAATATAAGTAAAACTTTTTTGCAAAAGTCCCGGCAACTGAGTATTTGTTATTAGATGGGAGCAACATTGTTATTAGAATTATTACGTTTAATAAAAGCAGGAACAAACCAAAAATTGGAAGGAAAAAAAACAGGTTGAGTAATATATTCAAACATACTTTATTTAATACTTTATTTCAACATTCGTCATTATTTTTAATTCGTTCCTCTATTTTATGTCTTATTCGGAAGCACAAGAACCGTATTAATCAACAAAGCACACAGGCCCGGCGATGCATTCCCACCCAACGAGAGACTGTATTCGCGAGCAACCCTGCTAGCGGGAGCTGCCGTGAATGCAGATCCCAGGGAAGTTTTATTTAAAGGAAACGAACTGATGTGGGAATAGGCAGAGTTTCCCACATGAGTTGGTTTCAATAGCACTCAGGGCTGCAAGGAACGCAGTCCGTGACGTCTTCCCGCTCCCAGTGGAGTTATGCAGGAAAAATTTCCAGTTGAGTTAAAAAAACTGCAGTCGTGGCATTATGCTGGGAAAACTTACAGCGGTGTTTACAAAACTTAATTCTCTCTCTTGCTACGGCATGAAAAAAAACTGCTTTGGGTAGGGGGGCTGCAGCCCCACAGCAGGAGCCACCCCTGCATTTAGCGTAAGAATTTTGCAAAATGGTAAAGTTAAAACACGCCAAACGTATTCCTCATAGCAAAAGCTATGCTACGAAAAAACTTTTCAAATACATCTCACAAAAGCAGAGATAGCAAGAAAAATGTTTTGACATTTACAACCCCTAGGGAAAAAAAAGTGCACATTATTTGAAGAATATCTTATTGTACCAAAACTCGTATTCACTCTTTCATCTTTATTATGGCGAATGGCATACAGTAAAAAAAAATTCTCATTAGGGTTTTTAGAGGCAGAGATAGGCTGCAACTGGAAGTACATAAACATCACCTGGGGGCAGAATTGTGAACCACAAACCTCCGCAAATGCACACTTAGTGCTCCATAAAGTAAATGGTATCTGTTGTTAAAATATTTTTTTTAATCAGATATTTAGAAGTACAGATATTGAGAAAAAAGATTAAATATTTGCACCCCCTAGTGGCAAAATTGTGCATTATTTTGGGAAAAAAATACACACAATTAGATTTTAGTTAGCAATATCTGGTCAAAAGATAATATTTGTCAATCGGGTTATTAGTCCCGTAGATATTACTGTAAATACTGTTAACTGAAACTTACGCCCTCTAGTGGCGCACTTGTGCGTTAAGAAATATTAGAAATTATATGAGGAACATTTCGCACCAAAAATGTTCTCCAACAAAGAATTTTTCAAATCTTACTCCTAGAAACAGATATAGACCAAAATAAGATATACGTCCCTAGTGGAAAATTATGCACTATTTAAGCAGGAGGTATTCTCAAAAAGGTTTTGGAGGTGGACGGTATCGGTCTACGGAGGAATTTTTTCAATCAAGTTTCGAGCTCAGATTTTATTGCAAATACATCAGAAGCAAAATAAACACTTACGCCCCCTGGCGTCTAAACCATTTTCCCCCAAAAATAGGAAATTATATGCAAAACATTTCTCCTCAAAAGCTGCATCCAACGTAAGAAGAATTTTTCAAATCGGACTATTAGAAACGGAGATATTGGGAAAAACACGATTTACTATTACGCTCCCTAGCGGAATATTTGTGTATTATTTGAAAAAAGTAACTAAAATAGCCTTCGATATAAATGCCATCGAAATGAAAGATATTTTTTTCAAATGGATATTTAGAAGCAAATGTATGAAATAAAATGCATTTTAAATTCGATATGATCATTTGCGCCCCCTAGCTGCGAAGTTGTGCATCAGAAAACAAAACGGAACAAATAGATCATCATTCTCACATTTTAAGCTTCACAATACAAAACGAATTCTACAAATCGAACTAATAATTTCAGAGATATGGTCTTCACGGTCGAACAGACAAACTGATGACATAAGCATGACACCAAAAGATGCTAATATAACGCAGTTTCAGTCCTCCTAACAGAAAAGACCCGCTCCCCCAACACGTTTTGCAGAGGGTGGGGAGGAAAATTTGTCAGACATAAGTTATGTCAGTAGAAAAATCTTCAACTACAAAACATCAAACAGGAACAAAAAGGCTGCAATGGATAAAAAACCACGGACATGTAACAGAATTTTAGTACATTTCCAGGACGCGTACAAACCATGCTTTTACGAACAAAAAAAAGGGAAGGGGAGGGGAAGGATTCCAGTTAGTATGTTTTATATTTAGTGATTTTATGACTAAACTGTGTGTTCATATGTTTTAGGTGAAATCAGGCATGTATTTACTTTAATGTATAAGAATGTCAGGTGGAGACCACTAATTTTTTTTTTTTTATTAAATTAAGCAACTTCGAATATAAAGTCTTGGGCTTTATTTTGAAGGATTTCATTCAGACGTAGTCTGTGCCAAATTAAAAACAGCATAAAGTTCATTTCTTCAAGAAATGCTCAATCAATTGCATTGAAACAATTGCAATTTTTTACCTATTGCTTGCTCTAACTCAGGGATTTAACATTCCTGGAGCAAGAGAGTGTTTTAAGACTGTCTTTAAATAAGTGTTAGTCTTCATCTTCTGCGATAGATGGCGCTAAATATCACTCCTTGGGCGTGGCTTTTACGTCTTGATTGATTGTCCCAGAAGTTGGCGTCAGCAAATAACTGAAGACTTTACCATATTAAGAATGGAAGCAGTCTCTCTTTGGCTCCACAATGAAAAGACAAAATGCGCGCTGTTACGTTTTGACCAATGACATTGTTTGGGGTGGAGGCTTTGTAGGTAGGCGTAGTTTCTGTCTCAAATTCAAGTGTTTTCTGGTAATGTACACATTTTCTCTTCAAAAAATGAATGTACAGTAGAATGTAAGATGATCTATGGCAGACAAGATTCCAATCTTACTTCTGTGCCCATTATTTGACTTCTATTTGGCCTAGATAATTGAAAAAAATCAGACAGAAATGAGATATTTCGTTTCTTCCACACAGAAACACTGCCAAACTAACTTCTGGCGCCATCTAGTGTCAAATTGGAATACTCTCGAGTCAGATAAATTTAATTTTAAAAAAAATTCTAACAAATTTTTCGGAAAAATTACTGCGACACGTATTAGCTATGGGTCGTTTTTATTTGTGCTCAAAATTTCAAACTATACAAAGTAATAGTTTTCAAGAAAATGTGTACAAAAAATTTGCATTACAGATATAGGACAGAATTTCTGTTACACTCATTTAAAGACAGCCTTAAAGACCTTGCAAAGGAACGCCAGGTAAGAGCGGCACCACCAATATGTATAAGGTATATCTAAAAAAAAATTCAATAATGTCATCTCCCCCTTTATATGCCCCTAGAGTAAACTTCCGGATACGGCCGACACTTTTGCTATTTATTTTAACATTCTGTTACGCTCATTTTAACCTCTATGCTAGTCTTTGCACCATTAAATCCAACTGCCCTCTCTCTCCTGCAAAAAAAAAAAATAACATTTCCCCTGCCAAATCAATTAGCTTCTGAAAAAATGTATTGAAATATGAATTCAGTAAGAAGGGATGTACTGCAATGTTAAGTGCATGACATACATTATTGGCCATTTACATGCTTACATTTCAACATGTAAATTTTATGGATACTCTGCAACTCTGACAATATATTTTAACACCTATTATTGAAATTTATATTTTTGTTCAGGGTTCCTAAAATCCCCCAAAGGTATCGCATGTTATAAAAACTTCGCACGAGTTTACCCGTAAATCGGTACGGAACTTCATATAACAGCCTCGAGGCAAAACCTAATGTTCTGAAAACGATAACAAACAAACAAAAGGGGCGGGATGCGTGGTCCAAATTCATATTTTACATACTACAAAATATATGCTTGTTCACAAGAATACCAGTCAGTCCACAAATTCTTACCTTGCCATTATCGTCCACAGGGCATGTTTCACTTTGTTTCTCGGAAATCTATAAGAGGAACACTTATTTTTCACAGTCTGGTGATTACAGTAAGCTGCAAAACATAAACGCCCATCAAATAAATCCAATTTCACCTTAAAATATCAATTGTACAGGACTATTGACAACCACAAACGAAGAAACTAATGTTAACTAAGATGTAAACAACCTGTGTCACGACTTCGACGACGTATATCTGGCTCAAATTGTATTTCTACCCAAATGAAACAGCACAAATCGAACAACTTAACCTGTTCGCAGTATCCATCCAAATATAAATATTAACTAGATAAAAGTTTTAAAGAAAACTACTAACTTATTCTCTCAAACTTACCTCTTCGCTGCGTAGCAGCAGCCATTAACCACCATTATTACCGCCAAACTGATAAAGCCGTTTCGGTGCCGTTCGCTAATTGGTGGGTGCCGGTTTTATTGCTGCCAATGAGATAACTCGATACATGTGGACATCTCTGTCTCGAGACGCTAGTGTCTAAATGTGTATGCGAATAAAATCATGTAGCTGTATAATTTGCGGCTTTTGTACGATAGTTGAAATGGATTCATCCCCACCCGTTGTGTAATATTTATTGTACGCTGTCATTCCCGTTTGTAGAAAGATCACTAAAAATATGAGGGTTCTTTTATTGGAAATGTTGTCTCCCGGACACTGAAGTTGGACGACGTGGTCGACTGCCGGCTAAAGAAAAATTTCAATAAGAGAAGTTCATTTCTATAACTTAAACCTCGCAAGTGAAATGAAGCTTTAAAAAAAGTGAAAAACCTTGACTTTTCAAAAAGTTCAAAGTAATACACGGGGTGGAGTTTCGTTGAATAAATGTGTCAACAAATCCCCAATAGCAAATTTCTGCAACCAATCTCCACTAACAAATCATTTTAAGGTAGCACAAAAACACATTTAAAAAATAAAGACATGAAAGGCTTTAAAAGTTATTATTTTTTTATATGAAGACATGAAAAGAAAATCGAGACAACATCCAACAGCTAATGATGTTACGTGAGCATCATTATTTGATAAAATAAGCACTTCGTAAATGATAAGCCAACATTAATTCCTAATATTTACGTTTCTGACACTGCCGTAAAATAATGCAAAAATATGTTGCATATCAATTTGCAAACCTAATTTTACCCAACGCACTAGATGTTTGCAGCGGTTTAAATCAACTTATGGTATTGATGAAAAAAGTACGTCTGAGAAAAATGAAGGGGTCGATTCGAAATAGTTGCAGCAAAATTTGGCAGATATACAGTTGCGGTATCAATCTGACGACGAATACAAAACGGAAACGAAGATTTGTTTTAGAGGATATTCAAGTTTCAATTGAAATAACTGATGCTAATATCATTGCAGATTTAGCACTTATAAATGACGGAGATAGCGATGAATAAGCTGGGGGAAAAGATAGCCACTGATCTAAAAGAAGCTATTGGTGCTTCTGAAGTTTTGGAGTGATATTGGTTGGTTTTGATGTTAGTGGTTATACCTTCCATAATAAATTTGAATAAGTAGAAAGCAGCAAACAAATGGTGAATCAAATATAAAAAAAATTTACAAATCTAACACATTTATCCTCTACATAAACGGATAGAAACTTTAGTGCAGTAAGTATTTTTCCAAATTACTACAAAAAACGCCTTTCCCGTAATTCACGTAAGTTGTATATTTGAATTTTAAATGCAAGACACACGAAATTACATAAGGCTCAAATTTTGTACAATCGTTGAAACCGTGTACTATGAAAGAAATACTATACAATAAATGTGAGCAAAATGTTTGTATTGAGCTCTAAGAATACAAATTGTTCACGTTTGCCAAAATGTTCAGTATTTTAAACAATTTCTACCATCCCCTAAAGTTTGATGTAAACGTATTAAAAGCCCGGTGGCGCAGTGTTCTAAGCGCTTGCTTGTAGCCATTTGTCCGAGATAAGTGCGGGTTTAGATCCCGGTGAGGCATAGCTGTTGTGTGTTTGTCGTACGGCCCTGGTCCTCTCCCTTCCCTGGAGCCAGTTGTCCTAATTTGGGGAAGAGAGACTGCTTATATCCCATCGAGTTACTCATGGTGTTCGTTGAACCTACAATTAAAAAAAAAAAGACGTGTTAGACGGTATGATCTCTTGTGAAAAGATTAATACTGAACGTATACATTAACGGAAAATTTTCCATTGTTCTCCTGTAGGAAGTCATTTTTTAACTTTTTGAAAAATTGATAAAATAACTGCTTTTAGCTCTAAACAAATTTTTGATAGATTTCGCCGACCTTACTCCTTAATGTTTTAATATTTATTTGCTCAATTTTGGAAATAAAGCACTGTCCTGCGAAAACAGACCATCAGTCTCAAAGGCCATGAAAGCTGGTAGGTGATTAGCCAGCATTTGTTGGTAGCGCGCAGCGGTTAAGCACTTCCAGGGACACACTTAGGGACCTAATATATCCATGTAGAAGCTGTCCCAATAATTATCCAGGCATCAATACAGTGAACAGAGGTGACCTGGCGCGACGGGGCCATTACGTTGTGCTGTCGACGCAACAGCGCTCACTTCCCTCAGCTCGGTAAAGCTGAAAACGTGATTCATCTTACAATATGACGAAACACCACTCTGAGGATGTCCAGATCTGATGTTCTCGGCCCCAGGCAAAGCCTAATCCAATGACGGGCATTCAAGAGTCGGACGCTAATAGGGCATCGGCTTCTGTAGCCCACGATATGCAGCATGCACTATACCGTTACCGTTTCGCTGATGCTGATAGGGGCTCCGGTATTTACCATGCATTTGATTTTTGCAGTCGTTCCGAAGCGATGAATCTGTACGGGATAGGATGGTATACGTTGACCGGGGAAATAAATGACGTGTGTTCGGCGACCACGTGCTCTCTGGGCACAAGTACGTCCGTCGACGGCATATTCATGGTATACCGTTGATACGGTTGCCCTCGGTACCCTAAAGTTCTTACCATTTGTTCGATAGAATGAGCGACCTGTCCTGCGCCGACAATGCATCCACGAAAAAATTTACTCAAGTAACCAAATTTACCCGTCCTCAACGATTGCGTTACACCGTTGGAAAGCTCTGCTATCCGCCTATTTATTGTCTGCCTTCATTTTATGTTTGTTCTACTTTGCGCGGGGATTTTCCACGTCAACTGCACATCACCTCTGTCACGAATAATGCCCACGGAGAGTATATACATATATTTGACATCTATGATCAACGGACGGATAACATATGATCTATCTTAGAAAATATTCATGTGGAGCATCCCGTTGTCACTGAAGGTATAGCGATTAGCCCTTTTCTGCCGCTGAAAAAATTCGAAACCATATCATATTTCTCCGAAGTTGGACATTCTACAAATTGAAATACACCCGCAGAGGCTTATCACTGCAACTTGCCCTATTGACATGTGAATCACCTCTGAAGTAGGTACGTCGCTAAGGGTCTCTGATGACCGACACACTGAGGGGTAAATCATTCTCCAATATCAAAATACACACTATTCTACACGAACCAACGATTATGACCAACGTGTAGTGTTATAGCAGAAGCCCCAAAATGACTTCACACGTTGCAATGGTTGATGAAAAAATTTAGAAGTAACTGATGCCAGCATCGTCCTTGGGCGACAAGAATTAAACTCAGGGTGCATCGAAGAAGAATTAAAAAAATATATATTTAGTGCATTGAGAGCATTTGGAAGAAACAACACAAGAAATCCCTAATGACTTCACAAATGACTTCACAACTCAGGGTGCATCGAAGAAGAATTAAAAAAAATATATTTATTGCATTGATAGCATTTGGAAGAAACAACAACACAAGAAATCCCTAATGACTTCACAACTTTGAATGGCTGATGAAGAAAATTTAGGAGTAACTGATGCCTGCGTCTTCTTTGGGCGACAGGAGAAAAGCTCAAAGTGCATCGAAAAAGGAATTAAAAGGTAAATAAATCTTGTATTGAGAACTCTTGGAAGAAACAGTACAATTTCATTTCGAAATGTAATGTACCATAATTCTTTACAAAAGTGGTTGAATGTTTCATCCTCCCGGTATTTAATTATGGATCACAGACCATATCATCATCATCATCATTGTCAACCATTATCAATCCACTGCTGGACGAAGGTCTCCCCAAGTTTCCTCCACAACGGTCTGTCTTGTGCCAGTCTCCTCCATGTCACCCCTGCATACTTTCGAATTTCATCCACCCATCTCCCATGTGGTCTTCTTCTGGGTCTTTTCCTGTCCATTGGAATCCAATCTAAAATTTCGGCTGTCCATCGATGATCTGTCCTTCTGGCAGTATGTCCAGCCCATTGCCATTTCAGGGATTTAACTCTGATCATGATGTCTTCCACTCTTGTCATTTTTCGGATCCACGAGTTCCTCTTCTTATCTCTCCTGGTTACACCAAGCATGCACCTCTCCATGCTTCTTTGAGTTGTCTGCAGCCTTTGTATGTCTCTTTTAGTTAAGGTCCACGTCTCCGCACCATACGTAAGCACTGGAAGGATGCATTGATCAAACACTTTTCTTTTAAGACATAATGGCATATTGCTCTTGAAAATTATGCTGTTTCTTCCAAAAGCTCTCCAGGCAAGTTTTGTACGCCGATTAATTTCTTCATCAATGTGACCCTCACTTGATATCTGCTGTCCAAGATAAACGTACGTGTCTGTTATCTCCAGCTTTTCTCCATCAATCGATAAATCTTCATTTCTTGTAAAAGCATTGAACATCACTTTGGTCTTCTGAAAGTTAATTTTTAATCCCACTTCTTTACTCTTGTCAGCAAGTTCCTGGATCATACTCTGCAGCTCTGATGGGGTAGTTGCAAAAATGACTACGTCATCTGCAAAACGAAGGTGGGTTAGATAATCTCCATTAATCTTTATCCCCTTGTTTTCCCAGCTCAGTGACTGAAAAACACCCTCCAATGTGGCATTAAAGAGCTTCGGAGATATGGTGTCACCTTGTCTCACTCCCTTTCCAATTTTTACGTGTGTTGTATTTTCAAACAGCCTAATCTTTGCACTTGCATTTTCATAGATGTTATTAATAATATTAATGTATGCATCTTCAATACCGCAGGTTTTCAGAGCCATTGTAACTGCTGATGGTTTCACCGAAACAAAGGCTTTTTCATAATCGATAAAAGCCATGCACAATGGAAGTTCATATTCCCTCGCTCTTTCAATTAGTTCTCTCAGCACGTGGATATGATCTATTGTGCTGTAGCCACTCCTGAATCCAGCTTGTTCTCTCGGTTGAGCCATGTCCAGTGTTACCTTCAAGCGGTGTGAAAGAACTTTAGTGAAGATTTTATAAACTACTGATAGGAGGCTGATAGGTCTGTAGTTTCCGAGATCCTCAATGTCACCTTTCTTATGTAGCAGGATCATTGTAGCGTTGTTCCAATCCTCAGGAATCTTTCCTTCATTAAGGCATCGAGTGAAAATTTGGGCGAGTACTGTTTCGATTTCTCCACTTGCTTCTTGTATGATGTCTACAGTAATTCCATCTTCTCCTGGAGCTTTTCCTCGCTTCATGTTCTTGATTGCATGTGCAACTTCTGCTGGAAGGACAGGAGGAACTCCGGTACTGGTACATTTCATGATGTCTGGAGTGCATATATCATCCCTTTCATATAATTTGGAGTAGAAATCTTTCACTCTTGTCAAAATTTCGCCTCTATTTCTTGTTACAGAACCATCTTCTTTTCTCAGTGCCATAATCTGTTTTCTTCCCTTACTGAGATGTCCCTTTGCTATCTTTAGGCTTTGGTTGTTTTCAATTGCTTTCCTCACTAGTTCACAGTTGAATTTCCTTACGTCTTCAGTGATACTTTTTCTTACTGTCTTGCATAGCTCTATATATTCCACTTTGGAAGTCACATCTTCTTTAGTTGTCCTCATCTCTCTTCTTTTTTGCATCAACATTTTGGTTTTTCCTGATAATTTGTTCACATGCAACTTGTTCTTAGACCCAGCTAATTTTGCTGCTGTTTCCATAAGAGCTTTGGTTACTTTTCTGTTAACTTCAGAGATGTCCACTTCTTCCGATGTTAGGCCTTCTAAAGCAGAGAACCTGTTCTTCAGTTCTAACTTGAAGGTATTATGGTGTTTTTTAAGGTTGGTTATGTCAATAGATTTTGTTTGTCCTATGAGCTTGCCACGTTCAAGTTTAGTGTTGAGGTGCATCTTACATCTCACCAATCTATGGTCACTACCTGTGTTGAACTTGTTTAGCACACTGCAGTCTTCTATGACGAATTTTTTGTTACACATAATAAAATCAATTTCACTTGTCGTCCCATTTGGATGTCTCCATGTCCATTTCCTGTGTGGCTTTTTCTTGAAGAAGGAGTTCAAGATGAAAAACCCTTCTGCCTCTGCAAACTCAACGAGAGTATTTCCACGCTGGTTTCTGTTGCCATGACCGAATTTACCTACTGAAGCTTCATTCTGTTGCCGTTGCCCTATTTTTGCATTGAAATCTCCCATAATTATCTTCAAATGCTGCTTACCTTTATTATTTAGATGACAAATTTCCTCATAAAATTCTTCAATTTCTTCTTCAGGATGACTTGTGGTGGGTGCATAAGTTTGAATAATCTGAGCCTGGTATCTTTTCGAGAGTTGGATAACAAGTCGTGCAGCTCTGTCAGAGGAACTTTCAACTTCTGCAACTTTGTCCTTCAGTTTCTTGTTTATTATAAATCCAACACCACTAGTTCTGCCAGTATCTGTCCCACGATAGTAGAAGAGATGTCCACTTTTCAGTTCGATGAGATCTTCTCCTTTTCTCCTTACCTCACTTAGCCCCACGATGTCCCACTTGATCCTTTGTAGTTCCTCTTCCAATTCAAGAAGCCTTGAATCAGAAGATAGGGAGCGTCCATTGTAAGTAGCCAAGGTCAGCATCAGATGGCAGCCTAGTCCGGTCCTCCGGGGATTCTTAGCACCCTCTGCCTTCATGTCGCACTGGCCGCTGCCTTGGCCAGGTACATTCCAGCTGCCGCAGACTGAGGGCCAAGATTTAAGTTGTGGAATCATTTTGGAGGGTTTGGCCATAACTCACCACGCTGGCCAAGCGGGTTGGTGAGTGTGGGATAGCATTTCCTCTGATCCCGATGGTATAGTTAGACCGCTATGGGCGGTCGTCAGAGCCCCTTTAGTGGGAACAGGATGCACCACGAGAAGGCGGGGTTGACATTTGTCAAGGAGAGGCTGTGATGTTACGCATCACCTGACCTTACATCCCCACAGACCATATAATACTAGATATATTAAACGAAATATGGAACATCAACTGAGGAATCAAGATAACTGAATCGCAAAAATATTAATATTTTCCCCCAAATCCAACAGATAACACACCTCACGGAATTGGAATAGGATTTCATATATACACACATAAGATCAATTTCATTAAGGTTCAAGAAGTCTTGGTGCCTTTAGACTGAATTGTGCTTTGATTATAAATTCAGCAATGTTCAAAGAGAACTGTTTTATGTCAGTGAGTAGTTCTCTGTAAATTAGGGACCATGTTTGAAAAGGGAAGAATGATTATAAACCTAAAAGAGGAAAATAACATTCGCCATGGCTTTTGAATATTTCTACCTATCTCTGCTCAAAGTAGAAGGTAGTCGATATACACTGGTTTGTTTCTACATTTCCAAGAAAAAAAACAATGATTTACAAATTGCTATTTTTTATACAAATAAATTACTAAATTTTAATATTGCCACTATCACCTGAATCTATTAGTGGTATACATTCATATTCTAGACGAAGTAATAACTACAGTATATACATTACAACTTCAATGAACTGTTACTGTGAATTACTTTGAGTTGCATGAATGACATATTCAATTAGCTTTCAGAAATGCGCGTTTCCAAAACTAAAACTTATTTTTCTTTATAAACAGGGATAATTATGCACGTTTATAGCAGGTTATCGTATATCTCTCAGGGGTAGCACAGTGTATTGCAATTTAATTGTGCTATAAAAGATTTCATAAGGATGAAATTGTCTTTAGATCCTGTAAAATTTGGTATTTACTTATTTTAAAAATTATCAATTTTGACTAAGTCAAGTAAAATCCTGATTTGTTTCATATATGTTTTCTAAATCTTATCGAATTCAGGAGGTAATCTATTTTTTCATGTAATTCTATAGGTAACGGAAGGCAGAATATGTATTTAGTGCATTTAATTGTTGTGCTTTTTGCTCTAATGATTTTAGCGCTCTTTCTGGTTTGACTTTGTTTCCATTAAACGTTTTGTTTCAGAATTCATACTAAACCTTTAATGAAACGCTCTGCAAATCTTACTTAGGGGTGATGAGCTACGGTTTAAACCCTTAAAATTAATTAATTGCTTCAGCCGAGCTACAGACAAATTTAGTTTGAAAATAAAAGAAGGCACGGTATCTGATTGATTGTTTCATTTTCAGAGTCCTATTCTTGCTTTAAATTTTTACATACATCACTAGGAAGCGCATACATTTGAACAGTGGGCACGTGCACCAGACTACTTCAAGCTGATCGATGTTTTATATTACGTACATTAAACACCTTCATTCCACAAAGATAAATGTTAGTAATTAACTCAATGGAAAGAGTACGCAACATTTTTATGCTTTCCAACCGTAGGTTGAAGAAGCGTATATGCTCCAGTTTTGTCCGTCCGTCCGTCCGCCTGTACGCACAATAACTTGCGTAAAAATGGTTCGATTTCGATGAAATTTTAGTAAGTGGTAGGGGACCACCGGGGGACGAACCCTATTGAAAATGGGACAAATAAAGTCAAAGTCACGACGTAGAAGCGGAATCATTCCATTGACCTTATGTGTCATAACTTGCGTAAATATGGTTCGATTTCAATGAAAGTGTACTATGTGGTGGGGGACCACCTAGGGACGAACCCTATTGAAAATGGGACAAATGGGGTCAAAGGTCACGACGTAGGAGCGGGATCATTCCTTTGCCCTTATGCGATATAACTTGCGTAAATATGGTTCGATTTCAATGAAAGTTTACTATGTGGTAGGAAACCACCTGGGGACGAACCCTATTCAAAATGGGTGAAGTGGGGTCAAAGGTCAGGACATAAGATCCGGATGCATTCCATTGCCCTTATGCGTCATAACGTGGACGCTGCTTGATATCTAAGATTCCCCACTTCAAAGTGTGAAATATGGCACATGCAACAAATATGTGTTATTTTGTTCACATCAATTTGTACTACATTGTTTTCAATATTACAGCCACATGAAAATGTCAGAAAGATGAGCAGCACAATTCGTTGAAAAAAATTGTTTGTTAGAATATGAATGGTTCAAGTTGTTCATCTCCGTACGATTATTCTTTACTTTCCGCTCGTTGTTGCGAAACGTCGGATCTAACAAATAAATATAATACAATACTGCGATTTTCCTCAGTACACAAAAATATTTAAAATGTGGGCTTTAACGCGTGCTGCTGTGAAGGTCAATCTACTTAACTCGTCATAGCAAGGAAGCGTATGACGAAATCGATTGCTTCAGAAATGTGAATTTTTCTAGTTTTTGGGCTTGCCCGGAACAGGTAAAATGCTAATTCGTGGAGAGCTGTTCGTAGGAAACTGAGGGTCTTCTTCCATCCTCGTTACTACCACAAAGAAGCACGTAGCACCTAAATATGTGATTGCCAGTTAATGTGTTTCATATCGTCCCTGCAGCAGGTAGACACACGAACCTTTCGCTGAATTACCCGTCAATTCCAATGAACAACAATCTGACTCAGATACAAGTTATCAGGTGCTCGAAAAATCTGCTAAACGCCGTTTGTTCAGCAAAGATTTAAAAAACTAGATGGTAAGACTTTCCGACTAGCGGTACTCAGTTACTCTATGAAGTTAAGATAATCTTCTTTTCTTACATGAGAAGTAAGGTTCTCTTGACTCCCTATCAGAGGTTTTAGTACGCTGCTTTCTTAAGAAATCTAATGTCGCTTTTCACTAAAGTGAACATTTTGTCTAATCTCAAACAAAAACATATCATTTTCACAGCCATTTGAAATTAAAAGATTGGCACAAAAAAGAAACCAAAAAACCGTGTTATTTCATTCATGCTATCGAACGTACCGAACGAGTGTACGTGACAACATCTAGCGTCATCTGAAGTAGTTTCAAGTAAAGCGTCCTTTGTCTGAGAGGGTAAATCAAACGGCAACACGTGCCTTAGATTTTGATGTCAATAGCAGCAAACAGTCTTTGAGTTATTTAGAATCATCTAAAATTATCTTTAGTGCATTTGCCGGAATATATAAGAAAATATTTCTCACGTTTGTCACATTTAAGTGACTGATTAGATTAACGATTCAAAATAGTGGATTTCTTTCACTTTTCTTTTGTTTATATAGTAAACATTAGGTCTCGCTATGATCGTACCTTTAAGTATTACGAAAACTTGTGTCGGGAAAGGACATGTTTTTGTTTTTTTTAATTCGAGTTATGCTGCTAAACATATGTTTATTTGCTGTCGTGGATTTTTGTTTCGTCTTGTTGTTGATCAGCAGAATCGTTTAAATCATTGTACAAATCATGGGATCGGAATAAAAATTGTTTCACATGAAGTTAGTTTCCTATTTGTAATTAACAGTATCTTAACGAAATAAATTTTTACATAACATCAAACTATATTTGAAACTCGCTCTTAATCAGATGAAACTATAAATTACAAAAGGAACTCTGAAGTTCCAAATGCTGTTTTGAAAGATTTAGTCGTACTACTGATATTTCCTGAGACATAGATTTGACTAAAAAAACTATTTGCAAATACTTCAGTTTGAAATAAGTTCTCTTTTAAAATTAATAGTAAAATCAAGGGGGCGAACAGTTCGGCCGCAATCATTCCTGTTCTTAGAATATTCAAGCAAAATAAACTAAATTTGCTTGTACCACCAACTGGTCGTTCATACTTGTTAAAAATTCGTACGTATGGAACATGATAAATTAATGGCGTGCTGTCTCCGTACGATTTCATCAAACCACCATCCCTAACTGTACAATAAAAAACTTTATTTACGATAAAAGATATGATATAAAAATATTTAAGGGCAATATCTTTCTCCTTGGGGGGACTGGTTATATATTGCGGTTCTTCCGAGTGCTATGTGGCACTGTTGGGTGGCCTGAGGACGGGTGCTATTGTAGCCCCGAAAGATCTTGCCCTTTAAATATTTTTAAATCATATCTTTTATTGAAAATAAAGTTTTTTATTGTACAATGAAGGATGGCGGTTTGATGAAATCGTAAGGAGACAGCACGCCATTAATTTATCATGGGCATTCATGTAACACTTCTCAGAAAACTTGAAACCACCTCATCGTCCTGGAGCGGGAATCGAACTCCTGCTGCAAGACGATGAGATTTTCAAGTTTTCTGAGAAGTGTTACATGAATAACCAGTTGGTGGTACAAGCAAATTTAGTTTTCTTTGCTTGAATATTCTGTGAATTTCCCATGTATTATAAAGCCGTTTACCTCCTTCATTAATTTATTCCTGTTCTTGTTGCACTGCAGAAAGACACTATATCAATCTCTTACTGACAGCGCGTACTTTGATGTGACAAGTAAATTGATACCTTTTTTCTTTCTTTTTCAGTTTTCGGTTATTCTGAGTTTTCCGCTTGTCGAAGGGACATATTCGGAAATATACTAGCTGATTTGAGACATATTGGCAAAACACATTTGATTGGACGACAGAAACGGTAACATTACATCATCTAAACAGATTTCACTGAATGCAATGCCATTTTACGCAGAAAACAGGTGCAATTCTTAATAGTATATATTTCAAATTACCGACAAATCTATATGCAATTTATTAGTATTTTGTTTACGAAGACACTTGCAGCAAAGAACTTTTTTTATTTTATTCGAAAGAAAATATTTTTGTTTTTTGTTTTTTCGTTAACGAATATTTATTTTTTGATAAATTCTAAAATTATTTTAGACAGCTCGATTTTGGAGTGGATGCAACTTGGTACTGAAGGAAATTATGTGCTGGAATTATCGTGATTTAGGTTACTTTTGAAAAGTGATTTTCGCTCAGTTCTTGGAAAACTTATATTGATATCTTTCAAATTACTATTATCGCAGAAAACAAGAATTCCATTTGGTGCCAAAAGAAGTATATTTATACTACATTGTTGTTGTACAGTTCTTGTTTATTAATTTCGTTTGGTGCACTGAAAGAATATAAACGCTTCGCGTGAAGAAGGTCTGCTCTCGTAGAGATAATGTAAGACAGGCGACAGCAGTGCCACCGCACCATCAAGAAAAACATGCTCTGCGGGAAAGTTAACATTAAGGCACAAAAAGCGTAGGGGACGACGGGACGCGGAGCTTTGATCCGCGATCGCTTCCTTAGGTCTAAGACCAAAGCAGTTTTTTTTTTTTTTTTTCTGAGTGTCCCTCTTGTCCCTTCTTTTGGTGAAACAAATATATGCAATAGCAATTAATACTATTTTAACGAAATATTAGCAGTTTTATTCTAACTCTAAGCACCAATTTTCTCAGTCTTGATATTGAATACGTAAGTACCAAAATGCCTCAAAATTTATGTCATGGGGAAATAAAATTTCTTACAACTTTTAAATTTTCTCAAATGTTAAATTCCGAACTGGAAGTTGTTTTAAACAAGGAAACATCTTTTATTTTCGCGAAAATCAAGAAATCATACTAACTCTAAAAAAATAAAATGACACGAACTTCATGTAAACATGCTAAACGAAATGTGGCTGCAGCTTAACATTTTAACGAAAAAAAAATGTAATAAAATGACGCATAAAATGCGCCCTGTCCGAACGATTTAAAATAAAAAATCCACGTTTTTGGGAAGGTTTTTTTTTAAGGTGCAAATAACTTTTTACTTATCAAAAATGATTTAAAACAGACTTCAGAAATACAGCTTGAGGCTCCAATGCTGGCAGGCGATTTCAATTTCATCCGGTACATAGTTTCTATTTATTCTGCACATACAGCATTAGGGTATAGATCGCAAAATAAAATGAAGCAATAACTTACCTTGCATTTCCGATCATGCTGTGAATATTTTTCAGTTATTGGTAAAAAAAAGTTAAGTCAGAAAAGAAGATTGAAAAAAAATGAAATTGCTCTTAAATTATTTCTAAAATAAAACAGATACATATTTATTATTAAATAATTTTATTACTACATTGATCGTAGATGTTACATGTGCTGCAATTTTCCACACGAATAAAGCATACAGGGCGTCAACAATAAGTGTCGATAGTAGATACACTGCAAAATAACATTTTTCGAGAATCAGCTGGTGTTAAATTATGCATTTTTCAACACAATTAGTAATGCCAGAGAACCATGAAATAATTTTATGATTACTCTGACTAAACACTTGTGACACATGCACTTATTTTTCTCGTACAAATAAAGTATGCATGGCGTCAATTATAAGTACAGATAAGAGATACATCGCAAAGTGGAATTAAAAAAATATCAGCTGCTGGTAGATAAATTATGCATTTTCCAACACATTACTCTGACTAAACACTTGTGACACATGCGCTCCTTTTTTCCATACAAATAAAGTACACATGTGTTCAATAATAAGTACACACAATACATACACCGCAAAATGAAATTAAAAAAAAATCAGCTGCAGGTAGGTAAATTATACATTTTCCAACACAATTAGGAATGCAAAACTGTGAATTAATTTTATCATTACTCTAACTAAACACTTGTGACACATGCGTTTTTTTACTCATACAAATAAAGTATACATGTTGTCAATAATAAGTACAAACAATACATACACTGCAAATTATTAGGTGTGCAACTTAATTCTCGGCCACAGGCACGACACGTTAACAGCAAATTATAGCAAATCGAATGCGTACCTAATGGGGGAAATAATCCCCATTTTGTTGGATATATTTGAGCCATGTTGGATACATCCTGGCTCCATTGCAATACCTGATACACATTTCAAGAGAGTTTGTTTACTTGGTGTATGTGCAATATGCTTTAGGACTTGCAAGGTAGAGCTAAAGACCTACAAATTTGTCATCTAGTGACCACCTACACCCATGGCGGGAACACTACCAGCAGAGATTTGACATTTGATGAATTTGAATACATTGTGAGACACTAGAGGCTGAATGATTTTCATAACATTTTTAATACTGCACTTAATGTTCTTCTTTGCGCATTTTCTATTAAGATAAAAAAGCTTAGAAGATAAAGATTTAATGTTTGCCGTTTTAGGCGTTATCATTCTACATACGCACAATATCAGGAGTGTTTGGGGTTACAAGAGTAGCCATATGGACTGCTGGATCTGGGCTCCTGCAGAAACAGAAGCTGGCAAATCTTCAAAAATGTCGGCATTCTCTGATTCATGTTGCACCTTTTTCATCATGGCCTTTCTCATGCTTGGTAAGCTCAGGACCCCTGCCAGAACTGAAGTATTAACTGAAAGAACAAAAGGGATTAAAAGCTCACATTTTCAATTATATGAAAAAACGACAATATTTTTTTTCTAAAACAAAAAATGTATCAATACTTGACTTGTGCTGTACAACAGAAAGCATGCATGAAGCATAAGGGTGATAATCAGTTGAAGAACCCATTCCACGAATATGCAAATAATGTAACACATCAGGGACAAGGAAACTGTCTTACTTTCACAACCCTGAATAGCTTTACAAATCGCCAAACTGAACCCAATTCTGTTGAGGGGAGGGGAGGGGGGTCGTATCCTAAGTAAATTTCATGAACCCAGACCTAATGTGATGATGGTTTGGCCAAAAATAAGGAATCTCAGGAAATGCTACATTACAGCAAACACCACGCTCTTGAAGAAAAAGGGTCTAATAAAAACAACAAATGCAGGAACAATAAAAAAATCTATATATTAATTCTATAAGGTTTTTTTACTGTGAGTCATATTTTGAGAGAACGGCTGAACGTAAACAGAGGTGTTTGCAAGGCAAGGCACGAAACCCTGAAATCATTGGCGTCTCCCAACGGTGCCAATGCATAAACTCGAAACATAAATGAACATGAGTGTGTAACCCCTACCCCACCCTAGCACAACAAAAGTATTTCCGTTATTACTAGTACCTCCAATTATTATACTTATCAGCAAAGCTGTAACCGATACTTCAAAAGATAAAATGGTTTCACTTTGGGAATTATTTACTACCTAACTATACCTTTTGCTCACAACAGTAAATTTGTTTGGGGTTGAGCTTGCAGTATTTATTTGTTGCTAAAAAATAAATTCCTTCAGTGAAATTTAAGTAATTTTGATTTCGACAACTACATGATATTGTCTTTACCATATAGCACACTAAGAATGTTAATAAAAATTTTGCATTTGTATAAAATAAACCAGTTACACACATAATATGCCTTTTAAAAAAGTTTTGCCCTTTTTTTCCAATTGCAAAATTACCCATTTGGTAAATAAATAACAAAAATTCTGTAGTCAAGTTTTTATGTTACTAGAAGAGCAACTCTTCTTTTTCATAGGATATGGATCTTTTTTTAACAGAAATTTTAGTCGTTAAGTTTCAGTCATGTGGTATTGACCTAATGTCTTATTTACTAAAAAATACACTTTCTTAAAAAATTGTGCAATCTTCATTTGTTTTTTAGCGGCGACACCCCCGCACAGGGATAACTGGTTTTCCAGTTATTTGGGGAGCGGCGCCCCCACGGCCCGAGCTGACCTTGTGACGGTTTTTTGCTTTCTTGTTTTTGTGCTTTCACGTTACCGCAGGGACAGCTGTTCATCCAGCTGATGGGGAGTAGCGACCCCACGGCCCCAGCCGACATGTTATGTTTGATTCTTCCCATTACAACTTTGTGTTGCCACCACCTTGACAGCACCCGCCTCAGTTGTTGGTTGCTGAGGTTGTGATTATGCGCCAGCCCTTTCCTTTCCTCTGGCTTTCCTCTCCCTTTCCTGTTTTTACTTTTTTCTCCACTACCTGTTCTTCTTTTCTACTCCATTTTCTACTCGACTTGCTTCTCCATTTTCTGTTCCTCTCTTGTTTTTCCGGGCTGGTTTGCTAGACCTACCTGCACGTTTGCCGTGTGCGGTGACCCGTAAGGTGGAAAGGGGATGCTGGAGGCTGAGGTTTCTGGTGGCCAGGTTGTTGTTGTCGCCAGTCGCCAACACTCCTCTTTGCCCCCTGCTTCACCCTAAACGGGCGGCTAGGAACTAACCCACTCCTAGTCAATCGGCTTGTTGTTTCGTACAACAGGGTGAGTTTGGGGATAGTGCAGGCATGCCAAAGGGGTGTTACCGAGACCTGGGAAAGTCTCGGTACTCGCTGAGCGCTTGTCTGCACTGTCAACATGCTATATCCGTTGCTTAACCCTAGAGTCGTGTCCTGCGTCCAATTGGGCTTGCGGACCTCCGGCTCTCCCCCGTTGGGCTCGGTTGTGGGCGGGGAAATCGGCGGACGAACTTTTTACTTCTATTCATGGATAACAAAAAAATTTCCCAAGAACTTCAAACAAAGCGGCCCATTGAGGAAGGGTCACCCCTCCCAACAAGAAACCTACACCTGATTCTGCCAATGTTCGGTTCTTTTGCATCCACTCCTTGGACGCTTCAAACCCATTAAACACCAGAAGCCCCTTCTGTATAAATAAAGCATTGCAATCAATTGCCAGCTCTCCTAAGAGCGTTAAGAAGCTCCAATCTGGAGATCTTCTTGTCGAGATGTCGAGTCCCAGATATGCTACAGTGCTTTTTAAACACCACCTCTTTTAGATTGTCCAGTGAAAGTTACTCCTCACGGCTACCTCAATTCCTCACGAGGTGTTATCTCTTCTCAAGACCTTCTGGAGTGCAGTGACCAAGAACTTCTGGAGGAACTGAGAGACCAACAAGTGAGTGGAGTCCGGCGCATCCTATTTCGGCGAAATGGCCAATCTGTCCCATCTCGAAACATAATACTGACCTTTAACACCCCATCCCTGCCAACATCAATCAAGGCAGGGTATCTACACCTTGAAGTGCGCCCCTTCATACCAAGTCCTCTACGATGCTTCAAATGCCAAGCATATGGTCACTCCCAGCAGTCTTGCAGGAGCACTGCTCGGTGTGGGCGTTGTACAGCAACAGTCCATACTTTGCAAGATTGCCATGCCGAACCCGAGCTGTGCTTCAACTGCAAGGGATCTCATGCAGCATCGTCGAGAGACTGCCCAAAGTGGAAGGAGCAAAAAGAGATCCAACGCATTAAGACCGTTGAGGGAATCTCCTACCCAGAGGCCAGAAGAAAGGTCGCTCCAAATCAATCAAATCGGCGATCTTATTCATCAGCGGTTATTGCAAGGACTACAGTCGGTACCCAGACTGATAGCCAAATCCCAGTGAATTGTCCTTACAAGCTAGACGACATCATAGCTGCTGGTCTGGCAGCACTGCAATCCCGAGCTCGGGACGCGAAAACTCCAGCAACCACCGTGCCTAAACCTGCTGCAACTAACACCAGCACCACCGGGACTTCAACAACCCCGGGAGGAAAGAGAAAGGAAAAAGAAAAGGAGAAGAAATCTCCAAACTCCCATCATAAGAACCAGGATCGGGCAAGATCATATGCGACACAGGAACCAAAATACCGCCCCATTTTACCACCAGAGACTACAGGGCGTCGGACAAAACAGTCCCAAGCGCAAATGGACATTGCAGACGAAATGATGGAATCGGACAACTTTTAGTTGTCCCAGTTTTTCTCGGGTTTTTTTTTTCTCATTCACCACAATTCAAACCATGGATCAAATCGTTCAGTGGAACTGTCGAGGCTTTCGGACAAGACATGACGACGTGAAACATCTGCTTTCGTCATACTCTCCGGTGTGCCTTTGCCTCCAGGAGACAAAACTTAAACCATCAGACCTCCTTTCAGTTCGAGGCTACAGTGCATTTCGGAAAGATAATGTTTCAGGAGATATAGCTTGCGGGGGAGTTGCCATCCTTGTCCCCCACAGTGTTCCAGTTTCTCCCGTTGCGGTCTCAACCTCTTTACAAGCCGTTGCGGTGCGTATCTCCATGCCTGTGCCTCTAACTGTTTGCAGCGTCTATCTGCCGCCGGATGAGGATGTGAGAGTGTCCGTTCTTGAGAGATTAGTTGCGCAGTGCCGTCACCTGCTCTTCTTCTGGGTGACTTCAATGCTCATAATCCATTGTGGGGTAGTGTCAGAACAGACTCACGAGGCCGTAGGATCGAATCTCTTCTTTCCTCGACCTCTTTGTGCCTGTTTAACACCGGTGCTGACACTTACTTCCACGAGCCTACACGAAGTTTCAGTGCAATCGATTTATCTTTGGGTCAACCATCGGTTATGGCCGACTGGTCGTGGACGGTGTGTGACGACCTCCATGGAAGCGACCACTTCCCAATTGTACTTAGGTATAATTTGAGCGTACCATCTTCTGCCTCCCGCCCTCCTCGTTGGAGGATGGATCGTGCCAAATGGGAGGTCTTCACACCGTCCGCAGTAATATCTTTTGCCATGGTGACCCGTGGGTCAATTGACGCAGCTGTTACTGATGTCAAAACGTGTATCATTCAGGCAGCAGATTTCTCTATCCCAAAAACATCAACGACGCTCCCGAGACGTCCGAAGCCTTGGTGGAACCCTGATTGCGCAGCGGCTAGGAGAGTTCAACATAAGGCCTGGTGTACTTTTCTGCGTTATCCGACCGATGCTAATCTTGTTAAATTTAAAAGAGCAAAATCTTACGCTCGGTTGGTGCGTCGACGAAGCAAGAGGAAGTCTTGGATGAAGTACGTTTCATCTATCAATTCACGTGCCAGTTCAAAAACTGTTTGGGAAAAAATTCGTAAGATCCGGGGAAACTATAGTTCCCGCCAAATTTCAATTCTTGAGAATAACGGCTGCAGGTATGCTGAAGTTGGGGAGATTGTGGATTGCTTGGGCGAAGCGTTTGCCTCAGTTTCTAGTTCTCAGGCGTATCTCCCGTCCTTTCAGAGGATTAAAACAACCGCGGAACGCCAAAAAATCTCCTTTGCGCCTTTTTATAACACTGAGTATAACTCCCCCTTCAGCATGGTTGAACTACGGGTGGCTCTGCATCGGTCCGGCGCAACATCTGTCGGTCCCGACGGCATCCACTGTGACATGATTCGTCATCTCTCGCAGTCGTCTCTCGAGAATCTGTTAGTGCTTTTCAATCGTATTTGGTTGGAGCACAGTTTCCCGGACTCTTGGCGAAGAGCTTTTGTTTTACATTTTCCCAAGCCTGGCAAAGACCCCAAGTCTCCTCTAGTTATCGGCCAATTGCCCTCACTAGCTGTCTGTGCAAAATCCTTGAACGAATGGTTAATTCCCGGCTAATTTATTTTCTTGAAGAACATCGAATACTCTCTCCATCACAAAGCGGCTTCCGTCGTCATCGTTCAGCTCCTGACCATCTCCTGCTCCTTGAGACGTCTGTTCGTGAGGCGTTCGTACGTAGGCAGCACCTGGTGTCTGTATTTTTTGACATCGAAAAAGCTTACGATAGAGCGTGGCGTCACGGTATCCTCCCTGACCTCCACGAGAGTGGGTTGCGGGGAAACCTGCCAACCTTCATTGCCAACTTTCTTCGTAACCGTGTGTTCCAGGTGCGCCTGGGTACAACGCTGTCCGCCTTTTTCCATCAAGAACAAGGCGTTCCTCAAGGCAGCATTCTTTCGGTGACTCTGTTCATCCTCCGCATTAATTGTTTACTCAAAAATCTTCCTCCTACGGTTTCGGCTACCATTTATGTTGACGACCTTCACATCTTCTGTTCGTCATCCAGCATGCATTTCGTTGAAAGGCAGCTGCAGTCTGCAATTACCCAGATTGTTAAAGCCGCTAACAATAATGGGTTTGTTCTTTCTCCCGACAAGACAGCCTGTGTCCATTTCTGCCGGAGGCGTGGCCTCCATCCTGATCCAGAGCTCTATTTGGACCGTGCGGCCATTCCAGTTTTGCCGGAAACCAAGTTCCTTGGTTTGACCGTTGACCGTGCTCTCACCTTTCGCTCGCACGTTCGACGGCTTAGGACTTCCTGTCTGAGAGCCTTGTCAATCCTTAAGATCCTTGCCTCAGTCTCCTGGGGTGCAGACAGGACTTCTTTGTTCCGTATTTACCATTCTCTCATTCGGTCTAAGCTGGATTATGGCTGTATGGTGTATGGGTCTGCGCGTCCTACCGTTCTCCGGCCGTTGGATACCATCCACCATCAAGCGCTGCGTCTTTGTACGGGAGCCTTTCGTACGTCACCGATTCCCAGCCTTTATGCCGACGCGGACGAACCGTCGCTTCATTTACGCCGTCTGCAGCTGTCTCTTCAATTTTACCTGAAACTTAAATCACTCACAGACCATCCTTTATACGATGCAGTTTTTCATCCCCAGCATGCTCGTTTGTTCGAGATCCGTCCCTCGTGCATTCGAACCTTCGGTCTTCGTATGGCGGCCGTAGCTCGTGATGCAGGGCTCGACTTGTCACTCGTTGGAGAGACCAGGGGCTTTGAGGATTCTCCATGGCATCCTCTTGGTGTCATGGTCGATACCAGCTTTACATCTTTTGACAAGTCCTCAACCCCTGCGTCAGTGTACCAGCAGCTCTTTGCTGAACACCGTTACGTCAATGTAGACTTTATTCCTGTTTTCACCGATGGATCTAAGGCGGCTGGTGGTGTTGGATCAGCCGCCGTCTGCGTTGACGAAGTTTCTGTTGCCCGCATTCCTCCTGAGGCCACGGTTGTTTCGGCGGAGATGCATGCTGTGTATCTTGCACTTGTTCACGTGCAGTCGAGCTCTCATCAGCGTGCTATTGTGTACACTGATTCGTTGAGTGTTGTGCAATCATTGTCATCTTTGGATTTCACTGGCCACCCACTTCTTTTTGCCGTTCGGAGACTTCTTCGTTCTTTGCTCGAGGCTGATGTCCAGATTCGGTTCTGCTGGATTCCTGGGCATGTTGGGATCCCAGGGAACGAGTCTGCCGATGCTGCTGCTAGATCTGCCTCTTCTTTGGTCGTCACACCCTTGCCACTGTTTCACCGCGATTTTCGCTTTCTTGTTCACGATCATATCAGACGAACGTGGCGAAGTCTGTGGGACCAACAGGTGGAGAATAAACTGCACCGTATAAAACCTAACCTTGGAATCTGGAAATCATCGTGTCGCCGGAACCGTAGGGAAGAAGTTGTTCTGGAGCGTCTCCGCATTGGGTATTGTCGCTTCACGCATAGCAATTTGCTGTGTGGCGACTCTGCCCCAATGTGTGAGGCGTGCGACTGTTTACTCACCATCTCTCATGTTTTATGTAGTTGTGTTCGTTTTTGTAATCATCGGTTTCACTATTTTCAGTCTCATCTACTGGATGACGGCGCAGCTACACTGCAGAAGCTTTTGGGCGACCACTGCGACACTTTCGCAGTGTTTTCGTTCTTAAAGCAGATTGACTTTTTAAAACTTATTAAAAAAAATAATAATAATAATAATAATAATTTATAATGATTATAACAGTGAATTGGTGAATTTATTTATTTATTTATAAACCTAATTGACTAACTAGTCTTCACAGCTTTTATCATTCTCTATTCTAACTTTTGCCAAGCCTGTCTGCTCTTAATCATTTCACCCCGCTTTTAAATATCTTTAACTGATTGTTCTGTGTCTGGCGCTCTTTGGCCAAGCCTGGCCCTTGCGCCACTAAAATCAATTAACTAACTAACTAACTAACTAACTAGCGGCGACACTATCAGGCCGAGACTTACAACATCCTTCATTTGCAGTGTCTTGTTTGTGTACCGAAGAGGAGAAGAACCTTTACTATTAAAAGTAGCTGTTATAATTTCTTCAACAGGTTTTGGAGGCAGAACTGTAGCACGTACTCCATTTCTATATGCAGAAACATGACCAGTAATATCAATTTTCCGACACAATATACCAGCTTTTTCCTCTGGGTATCTTTCTTTTCTAGCCAATCACACCGGAATTTATATTTGACTGAGGCCTCTAATGTCTTGAGATCGTCAGTTTTGGTTAAAAATTTCATCGTTGATGACTTAAATTGAAATCGTGTAAACTTTAAAATTCCTAAAAACATTCATACATCACACGCGCACACAAAAAAAACCATCACTTTTTCCTAAACAAAAAACCACAAACGTTTCATCAGGGGAACAATGACACCTCCTCTCCGTCACTGATTTACTAATACAATTAGGCGGGCTGCTCCCGCGCGTAGGTGCAGATGCGTGAGTGACGTAATTTATTTGATTTAACTTGCTCCCCCCCTCCCGCCATCTCCAAGTTTATATCCCATATCACTAATGAGAGCTGAAACCCGTTTTTTTTTTTTGCATCGAGAAGCAGAAGCGCCCACGAAACGACTGAGAATGTGCGCGCACGCACTTCCCACAGAATAACAGACAACCACAGCACGAACTGCCGGCTTCATGTCAAAACTTCATGCGTCAAGTTCGAGTCGGCTGCATCGGCGAGGAAGACAATATTATTATCGCATTAATTCATTGGTGAAAAGCATTTTTTTAGTAAATACTTTTGCCATGAATCGTATTAATCTTTTTTTTGCTTTGTCGCTTATTAGAACTTAAAATTTAACAGTCTTAAAAATGTCTTCAAAGCTGAACTTCCGGAATTCCGGGTATGAAAGATCGCCCAAACCCATAAACCCAGGTTAGACCCGGAACACAAACAGCCCTGCGTAAAGATATGGTTGAGGTATTAAAATAAAGGTCTTACCATGTAGATGTATCAGTCGAAGAGAAAAAATGAGATTGGGGACAACCGTTCGGGTTGTGGGGAGGCAAAGTTCCAATGTAAAGTCTATAGGAGAAGGGTGCGGTCGACATTCGATCGCCTGCATTCCATAGTAAGGGTAGTTGTGGTTCAGTGATTAGCATTTTCCGAATTATGACGCACGAGATTAATAATGACACAGAAGGTGTACCAACCACATGACCAGTGGTAATCATGAACTTGTCAAGTTTGCACATAAAGTTACCTACAGATTAATATTTCATCGTGGCTAAGTGTCATAAAAAAGCATGCTTTCTGACCAGTGAGTCGGAGGATATTGGAACAGTGTAATAACTTGAAATAGTTTCATTCCAGTTGAGCCAATGAGTCAGTTATGTAAGATCAGAGGAAGAGTTATATGCTTGCAATTTGAGTGATGTAGCAAAGGAGCCCTTGTTTAAAGATTATATTTTTTGTTTAAGTGGCCAGTATCAGTCGAATTCTAGAAACCCTTAAAAGGGGAAATAAAATGCTTAAATTGTAACATGCAGCCCTTAAGGCTAAATAGTAACTTTGTCTGAAGTTGGGTACTGGAGAAAAACGTTTTTTCAGGTGCTTACTGTACATAGTATGTATTCAACATAAGTCGTATGGGAACCATGGATACAAATATCTATGGCAGGTTACGATTTCCTGGCAATTTGAACTTAATTATGCATTTTTTTCTTTTTTTGCTGTCATAAGGCTGTTTGTGAATTTTATTCTGTAAACTGACAAGGAAAATCTCTGTCTCATCTTTCAAGCTATAATTATAAAAATAGCATGTCTGTAGTACTCTCTAATATGCTCGGATGATTCCGTGTTAACTTGAAATACTGCGGAAGTCTAAAAGAATAGTTGTGTGTGATACTTTTCTTTCTTTTATTGAAGGTGTAACGACCACCGCTGGCAAGCAGTTGCCTGTCCCTAATTTAGGGTCATTGGTTAAAGGGAAGGGAGAGAGCCAGTGCCTTAAGACGGAAACAACATCCATGCCTCATCGGGATTCAAACCCGGACTACTTTTGGACGAATGATCAGAGGCCGTTGTTTGGGACAGTGTTGCCTCTCTGACATTTACGCTCAGATGACTCCCTCCTAACAGCTGAAATATTGCGAGAGGGAGACTTAAAAGAAATAGTTGTGTGGGATAGAGTTGCACCTCTCACTCTGGGGTGAGCATAACAAAACATATGACATCCCAATATCTTATTGCCTTGTGAAAGAGGTGTTTGTTATATTATTATTACTGAATGGGTATGAAATTATGTCAACTAATAATAAGTCCAGAGATGAAGAGGAAGCTCTATTTCATTAAACAGCTGAAACAAATTTCCCATTTTAGTATTACCTAAAATATACTATACCTAAATTTTATTCAACCCTGTTTTACCGGGTGTTTGGCTTATATGAAACCATTATAAATATTATTTTTTATAGCAGGTGCATCAGCATGGCCTCATGATTAGGGGTAATCATGTACATGCGCAATTTGCACAGAAATACTTACACATAACTAAGGTCCGGTGATGCGTAACATCACAGCCTCTCCTTGACAAGTGTCAACCCAGCCTTCTCATGGCACTTCCTGTTCCCACTAAAGGGTCTCTGACGACCGCCAATAGCGGTATAACTATACCATCGGGATTAGAGAAATTGCTATCCCACACTCACCAACCCGCTTGACCAGAGAGGTGAGTTTTGGCCAAACCCATCTAAAATGACTCCACAACTTAAATATTGGCCCTCAGTCTCCGGCAGCTGGAATGTACCTGGCCAAGGCAGCGGCCAGTGCGACATGAAGGCGGAGGGTGCTAAGAATCTCAGGAGGACCGGACTAGGCTGCCATCTGATGTTGACCTTGGCTACGTATAATGGACGCTCCCTATCTTCTGATTCAAGGACTTGAACTAGAAAAGGAACTACAAAGGATCAAGTGGGACATCGTCGGGCTAAGTGAGGTAAGGTGAAAAGGTGAATATCTCATTGAACTGAAAAGTGGACATCTCTTCTACTATCGTGGGACAGATACTGGCAGAACTAGTGGTGTTAGATTTATAATAAACAAGAAACTGAAGGGTAAAGTTGTAGAAGTTGAAAGTTCCTCTGACAGAGCTGCACGACTCGTTATCCACCTCTCACGAAGATACCAGGCTCAGAATATTCAAACTTATTCACCCACCACAAGTCATCCTGAGAAGAAATTGAAGAATTTTATGAAGAAATTCGTCATCTAAATAACAAAGTTAAGCAGCACTTGAAGATAATTATGGGAGATTTCAATGCAAAAATAGAGCAACGGCAACAGAATGAAACATCAGTAGGTAAATTCGGTCAGGGTAACAGAAACCAACGTGGAAATACTCTCGTTGAGTTTGCAGAGGCAGAAGGGTTTTTCATCTTGAACTCCTTTTTCAAGCAAACGCCGCACAGAAAATGGACATGGAAACATCCTAATAAGACTACAAGTGAAATTGATTTTATTATGTGTAACAAAAAATTCGTCATAGAAGACTGCAGTGTGCTAAACAAGTTCAACACATTTAGTGACCATAGATTGGTGAGATGCAAGATGCACCTTAACACTAAACTTGAACGTGGCAAGCTCATAAAACAAACAAAATCTATTGACATAACCAACCTTAAAAGACACCATAATACCTTCAAGCTGGAACTAAAGAACAGATTCCCGGCTTTAGAAGGCCTAAAATCGGAAGAAGTGGATAATTCTGAAGTAAACAGAAAAGTAACCAAAGCTCTTATGGAAACAGTAACAAAATTAGCTGGGTCTAAGAAAAAGCCGCATGTGAACAAATTATTAGGAAAAACCAAAATGCTGATACAAAAAAGAAGAGAGATGAGGACAACTAAAGAAGATGTGACTTCCAAAGTGGAATATATAGAGCTATGCAAGACAGTACAAAAAAAATAACACTGAAGACGTAAGAAAATTCAACTGTGAACTAGTGAGGAAAGCAATTGAAAACAAGCAAAGCCTAAAGATAGCAAAGGGACATCTCATTAAGGGAAGAAAACAGATTATGGCACTCAGAAAAGAAAATGGTTCTGTAACAAGAAATAGAGGCAAAATTTTGACAAGAGTGAAATATTTCTACTCCAAATTATATGAAAGAGATTATACATGTACTCCAGACATCATAAAAGGTAACAGTACCAGAGTTCTTCCAGTTATCCCAGCAGAAGTTGCACATGCAATCAAGAACATGTAACAGGGAAAAGCTCCAGGAGAAGATGGAATTACTGTAGACATCATACAAGAAGCAAGTGGAGAAATCGAAACAGTACTCGCCCAAATTTTCACTCGATGCCTTAATGAAGGGAAGATTCCTGACGATTGGAACACCGCTACAATGATCCTTGCTACATAAAAAAAGGTAACATGGAGAATCTGGGAAACTACAGATCTATCAGCCACCTATCAGTGGTTTATAAAATCTTCACTAAATTTATTTCACACCGCTTGAAGTTAACATTGGACATGGCTCAACCGAGAGAACAAGCTGGATTCAGGAGTGGCTACAGCACAATAGATCATATCCACGTACTGAGAGAACTAATTGAAAGAGCGAGGGAATATGAACTTCCATTGTGCATGGCTTTTATCGATTATGAAAAAGCCTTGGAATCGGTGAAACCATCAGCAGTTACAATGGATCTGAAATCCTGCGGTATTTAAGATGCATACATTAATATTATTAATAACATCTATTAAAGTGGAAGTGCAAAGGTTCGGCTATTTGAAAATACAACAGACATAAAAATTAAAAAGGGAGTTAGACAAGGTGACACCATATCTTCGAAGCTCTTTAATGCTACATTGGAAAATGTCTTTCAATCACTGAACTGGAAAAACAAAAGGATAAAGATTAATGGAGATTATCTAACCCACCTTCGTTTTACTGATGACGTAGTCATATTTGCAACTAACCGATCATAGCTGCAGAGTATGATCCAGGAACTTGCTGACAAGAGTAAAGAAGTGGGATTAAAAATGAACTTTCAGAAGACAAAACTGGTGTACAGTGCTTTTACAAGAAATGAAGATTTATCGATTGATGGAGAAAAGCTGGAGATAACAGACACGTACGTTTATCTTTGACAGCAGATATCAAGTGAGGGTCACATTGATGAAGAAATTAATCGACGTACAAAACTTTCTTGGAGAGCTTTTGGAAAAAAACAGCATAATTTTCAAGAGCAATATGCTATTATGTCTTAAAAGAAAAGTGTTTGATCAATGCATCCTTCCAGTGCTTACGTATGGTGCAGAGACGTGGACCCTAACTAAAAAAGACATACAAAGGCTGCTGACAACTCAAAGCAGCATGCAGAGGAGCATGCTTTGTGTAACCAGTCGAGATAAGAAAAGGGACTCGTGAATCCGAAAAATGACAAGAGTGGAAGACATCATGATCAGAGTTAAATCCCTGAAATGGCAATGGGCTGGACATACTGCCAGAAAGACTGGCCATCGATGGACCGCCTAAATTTTAGATTGGGTTCGAAGGGACAGGAAAAGACCCAGAAGAAGACCACATGGGAGATGGGTGGATGAAATTCGAAAGTATGCGGGAGTAACATGGAGGAGACTGGCACAAGACAGACCGTTGTGGAAGAAACTTGGGGAGACCTTCGTCCAGCAGTGAATTGATAATGGTTGACAATGATGATGATCTTCTGAATGAGTCTTAATTAGTCCTACTCAACGAATTTTCTAATTACTTTTAGTAATTTCTTTACAAAAGTTGGTACGTTTAGAAAAAAGTAAATTTTCTTTTTTAATCAACATATTTATAATGTATGCATTAAGCTTTTCACTAATATCAGGTGAAAAGCAGAATTTCCTAATCGCCGTACATATTACCTGCAAGTTTACAAAAAAATGGAACGATCCAAACAGATAAGGGTGCCATTTTACAAATTGTACTGTTTGTTACTATTTCTACTTGAAAAATAAACACTTTCGAAAATTGTAAAATGACCGAAAGAACTTTAAATGTTTTTGTGACAGTTTTAAACAAGGCAAAAATTAAAATTGATTAAATTTTCTGTTCTTAAATTATCATTTGATCAATTTATTATTGAAGAGAGCAACAGTATATTATTATATAGTCTAGTTAAAAGAGCATCAAAACCCTTATTATTTTTATACTGAAATTTGCTCTTCTCAATTTTTAGGAGTCGGACGTTAAAGCATAAACGCCGCTTCCATAATGTAGCTAAGCAGAAGTTCAATTTCATCGTGACTCCACTTATCATTTTACCGTAATCTTTTGATAGAAGCAAATCCTGCTGTATCAGTTCTATTTTCATAATCCCACGAAAATAAATCGATAAAAGTGGTATTCTTTCCGCAACGGTCCCTTATTTTAATATTTCTGATTAGTAACCAAATATATGCTCTGTATCCTGCGATTAACAGAAAATTTCCAACGTAATTTAAGAAACACTTTTTACTGACGTCTTTGCATGATATACGCTGAGTGGCCAAATAGTATGACCATCTGGTGAGTACGTTGTTGGGCCAACTTTTGCGTTAAGACTGCTTGAATTCTTCTTGTTATGGAACTTAGTAATTGTGGGTATGTGGCTTGGGGTACATTAGCCCAAATGAAATGAAATGTACCTACCAGCTCTTGAAAATTTCGGTGGAGGATCCAGTACTCTGATGCCCCTTTCGACTTGATACCACAAATGCTCCATTGGATTGAGTTTCAGCGATTCAGGAGACCAATATGGCAGGTAAAAGGATACCTGATGCTCTCTAAACCATTCGCGTACAATGTGAGCACAGTGACATGGACAATTTATTCGAGCTGCCTCTGATGCCCAGAGATATAAAGAAAAGACAAAAATTTGGCTCTAAGCAATTGTCCTCTTTACTGTGGTACAACCCCCATATAACTAATACCATTGACATAATGGCCAATATTTCATAGGCAGCCGCCTTCAAGCTTGAAATTTACCTACTAAGAGTGACATCGCACGATGTACCCATTTTTCTGATTAACTGCAGGAGCCTGCAAAATCCTACATATCATTTGCAACAACCTAATAATAATGAAATTATAATGATTCAGATCCAGAAAGTGCAAGTGAAAAGGTATCATGTGAAAATGTATCAGTGCTAGTAAAAGCCTATCAGGCCCTAAAATTAGTTTTGAAGTGTATTACAAAGCACGTTTCAACGCATGATTCAAGACGAGTCTGAAGTTAGTCAGGAAAAAGATTAAATATAATTAAGATGGCAGTACTCATATGGTAAATCGATTTTCAGTACATAACCATAATCTTATTTAATATTTCTGATTTCATAATAATTGATAGTCAATACATTTCTATGAGAAATATCTGTTTAATGAACACGGTAAAATTAATCAAAGGCTTTCAGTTCGTGAATTAACACAACGGTAATATCCATAGGGATAAACTATCAGCATAACTGAGTGGACTTTAGTGTTAAAACTAAAAATTATCCTCTCAGAAAAAAGGACTCCGGAAATACTTAGGAGGTATTCAAATTAAGAAAGTTTGAAATTTATCAAATTATTATTTTTATTATTATTATTGTTATTATTGCTTACAGGACTTTCCAATCCCAAATTATTTCTAAAGCTCATTTCAGCCGTGTCGTGACAGAGAGGATACATGATAAGATGCAAGGCTTCCCTTGCATCATCACAAGGATATCCGAAGTAAATGCACAGTCATCAAGGAACAATTTTGTACGGTGCATCCACGCACTTTCTCTGTGGGGTAGAAGGGAATGCAATGATTTGGAATTTGATCTGCGGCCGTTCCGATCCGGGCGCACGAATTTTGCTTACCACACAGACGTGAGTCTAGCAATTAGCAAATTTGGCCATGCGAATGATAATTTAATTAATTTGCTTAATTTAACATTCATTTCTGTTACTTACTGGCCTTGCATTCGGTTACGTTCTAATCATTTCTTCGGCATCCGTCTTCTTCTAGGAGGGCGACACACGTAAGTGTGTTACTTGAATAATAAAACGTATATCCATTACAATTCAACGGAAACAGTACAGGGTGACTTATCATGTGCTTCCTTCTAAACCACAGGAAGTTTGGAATGTCAGCTCAAGTGTGCATTTAAGAACCACCATCAAACAAACGAATAACACTATTTCACGTTAGAAAAGGCATGTTGTTTTTCTGTTCGCAAACAAGCACGGAATTCTTTCCATTGTGTTATGGACATATTTATGTTGCTTACCAACCCGCAGGAATTCGGGAGTGTAGACGTTATTTATGTAGTGATGAGGACGGTTTTATCCCTAAATACGTGTATATCAATTTTCTAAATTTGCAATGGCATATATGTAAACACCGTACCTTTCGTGTTCAATATTATCATACACACATGATGAGTCATCTTTTATTCACGTTTAGGCTGTGCAAAGAATTTGTTTGCCTGGAGCTAACTTGGCTAGCTTTCTGGTAATGTGCAAATGAAGTAATTCTGTTTACGGGGTTCTGCCAAAAATAAATTATATGCCATTTATTACACTGGCCAACAGTGATTTTATTGCGGACAATATTTCAGCGGTTTTAAGCTGACATTGTAGCCTCGATTACAAATAAGACATCGGTTTTGCTAGATTCGCTCTACGTATTGAGATAATGGAGTTCACATTGAAAAACAAAAGATATTCAGAAAAATTCAATGGTGAGGCGTAACTTACCCACAAATAATATTGAAACTCTCTCAGATCATACAGAAGTAAGCATATGAAATACCTGATGGCGTTTTCTTCAGTACAATATTACACAAAAGTAAGGTGATTTAGATATTCACAAAGAATGTATTGAAAAACGCAGTTTGTACGATTTTCTCTTATGTGGTTCATCAAAACTGTCATATCGGTGTCTCCAGCAGAAGTCTTCCGTCATGTGCCTCTCCCATCTGTCTTGATACTTTTCCTCCATCATCTTTATATTCTGATTGAAGCTCTCCCCCTTTATTCCTTACTGATATCATCAAGAATACCCGGAAATCTGTCTAAGTGGCTATGAAGAACGTGTAACTTAATGCTCATAGAAGCATCCACATTGTTAAAGTTGTCGAGCATGTTTAGAACCAATTCTTCATAAGTGTCTGCTTTGTGGTTATCCAAGAAGATCTTGACAACCAAGACATAACTGCACCAGCCAGATGTTTCGATATCATTCATACATTTGGTGAAATTCGAGTCGTTCATGAGTTTACGAATTTGAGGATTTTCAAATATTCCAGCTTTACGTTTTTTAGAACTCAGTCACATGAACGGTATAAAAATGTATTTGAAGCAATATCTATCTTTGTCCAAGGCCTTAACAGATTGCTTCCTCAGTCCAAGCTTGATATGAAATGGTGGGGGAATGATTTTTTCTCTGCAAACCAATGGCTCGTTAAAGATGTTAGATACACCTACAGTCATGTTTTCCTTTGAAGACAATATCAGGTTTTTCAAATGACCTTGCTTTGCCCTACTATCTCATAAGCAGGTAAAACAAGGGTAATTTGTTTATCGACTTTGCTGCCGGAGCATGAAGCTGACCTTTTTTATATCGATAGCAGAGCTTTTGCAAGACGTTTTTAATATTTTCACATTCTCCTTTACCTTTTGTTGAGTGAGCAATTGGAAGGGATGCATAGCGGTTACCAATGTGCAATAAAACATATTTTAAGATTCTAATATTGACCGGAAGTAGGGCGTCTATAAAAAGACGCCCAACTTTCTGTCGATATTACGGTAGTCCCATTTGGAAAATAAGTCAAAGGATGTTATTGCAATATAGCTTTATCTTGGCTGACGGAAGGAAGAATTTCCTCTTCTCCTGTCCAGTAAGCTGCTATTTTAACTTCCAGCTTTAGACAGTTCTTTTCGTTTAACCTGGATGCCAAAAGTTCAGTTGCTTGCTTAAACATATTGAATTATCTTATCAGATCATTCAGTTTTTTGAGGGAGAACCGCTGAGGTGTTGAAAAATTCCCTTCATACTCAATTCCACTGCTACCACCTCCAAGCCCTGCATTTCTTCGAAATCTGACAATGGAAACCCAGGCAATGAGGAGACTTTCCCCAATGAGGATTTTTTTATCAAAACACTGTGATAGCTATTATAGGAAGATGCGTTTTATGGCATGATGCATGCAAACTAAGAGAGTTTTAGCTTTTTGTTGTAGGTGCATTATGAAATAAAATTAGGTGGCGCTGTCAGCGCAAAGAGTCAAAATGGTGTCTGTGCAGGAAAAGGCGCAAAGGTGTTCTGTGGCAAACGAGACCAAATCACCTGAAACTGTTTAGCTGAATTTCAGAATAGAAACAAAGGTTAAATTGTTATGTTCAGGCGTCGGGGTCATGGCATTTCTTAGACGGCAAGGCTTGTGATGAGATCACCATCAGCGATGGATAATATATTGATAATGTGGTTGGAGTAGGAAATAAACCATGAGGAGCCGTTATGTTTTGTGTTGACCAAAGCTCATCTAATCTAGAGTTTAGAAACTACCCCTCGTCGAAGCAGAAGGACTTCCCCGAGGGCGTATTTCATCGGGACAACGTCAGACCGCATGATGCCGCTACAACACGCGCCTTCTTCAGCGGTAACAACTACCAGTCCTGCCGTAGCAGACAAGATAGCAGGATCTATCACCCGTAGAAAACCTCTGGGACATTTTCAGGCGCAGCGGTTGAACCATCCACTAGCAAATCTTGATGAACTTTGGACACGGGTCAACACATCCAAGGTTGCTATTTGATAGGATCCCCTTCACACATTATTCGATTTAAGGCTTCAGCGCACAGCAGGTTATACAAGCCACAGGTAGCCACACCGATTTTTAGCAACATCGATGCACCTGATACCTATGATATTTTGACGATCCCCCCCGCTCGCATAATTAATTGGAGAGAGGCGTGGTTAATTAACGGTAATTGAAACTTGATTGGGGGTTTAATTAACAGAGAGTTATAATTTAAACACTTGCGAGGGGCGGTATATCAAAAAAGATCTTCTAGCACTTTGAATTCAAGTGGCGAGTTGCAGGTGTTTGCCTCGAGAACAAAGAGCCCATAAACGAAAATGGGACGGGTCAGAGTTTAAAAGCTATTTCCCATGACTCAAAAGTGTTTGAACGGCAAAAGCGTTTGAAGCTTTTGTCTGTGCCGCGCGCGAAACAATGGAAGCTCTTAGACTTGAAGAACGGTTTATAATAAAAATGTCGCGGTTTCAAGTGTTGGAATTCACCGCTTACCAATTTCTTGAAGAGGGGAGATTGTTGTTGAGGACAGATCCCGTTTGATATCCGAGAGAACTGGGCCTCGATTTTTCTTCGTGCTAGAAAATGTTTTGCCGTTCGTCTGCGTGCTCTTGCAATTCTGAGCATAAGAAGTGAAGCCAGCTGAAAAGCATAAGCTGATGAATAATAACCGCCAGATTTACCTAAAAACTTTCTGATCCTTGCCGGACTACGGATACCTGTCCTAAGGAGCGATTTCAGGTGAAAAGTCGACAGAAACATAATAATTACGGAATATCGCCTCACTCGTGCAGAGCGGAGAGGAGAAACGCCAACATCGGAAGGGGAACCACGGAGGAGCCGAGCCCCCTGCAGAGCAGAGCCACTTCGCAAAGAAAGCGGGAGAGAACTTTTGTGCGTGTGTCTGAGTACGTGCGTTCAGCGACTAGGGGTGATGTCGTTTTGACGAAGAGACGGTAAGCAACGCGGCGTCATTCAAAAAGTATTAGTGAATGTGAGTGAGTGTTTTGTTGTTTCCCGGGTGTCCTCATACTGAGGATACTCAAGGACCTATGTAAGTACTTTTTACCTGTATTCTTTGAGGCTCATTGTGATCGAACACACTTTTCGTTAGGACATATTTTCTGAAACACCGAAGAGGGCCAAAGCTGGCCGAAAACTATAGCTTTGTAATTAGATGAAGGATTCCGTGTAATTTATGCATGTATCCGTTAAATCCCTGTTTTAATTGTTATACTGTGCCTCCATTGGTTTATTGGTGTACTGTGTCGGCTAATTGGCTAACGAGGTATTGCCGGATTAAATGATTCGAATTGCCGTCCGGAAGTAATTGGACATCCTGACAACTAAGACCCGAAGGTCGCAACAAAAGTGGTGATCAGCATTGGGATCCGTATTGTATACCTCAGAAACACAGTACAACCGGAGCACAGTATGTATGCCAACTTTTGCAACTTGCATATAAAGTTGAGCTCAAAGTTTTAAAAATGGAAGGGATTACAAAAATATTAGATGAACTGAAAGTTGAACTCAGAAATGAACTGAAAACTGCCAAAGAAAGTTTTGAGCAGCAGATCAAACAACAACAAGAAAGTTTTGAGCAGCAGATCAAACAACAACAAGAAAGTTTTGAGCAAAGCTTACAACAGCAGAAAGAAAGTCTTGAGCAGCAGACGGGCAGCATAAATCAGCTGATATAGCTAGAATTTGGGTGTATGAGGAAAAATTTGATAAAATAATAGAAGATACCAACTTGCGTATCGATCAGTTGAAAATTGGGCAGGTAAAATGCGTAGACCAAATAGTGCAATGTACCCAAAATTTAGAGAGCGTTCGTAACTTGTGCGAGACTCAATGTAGAAATGTAAAGGAAAAACTTTCTGGGGAATTTAATGGTACTAAGTTAGAACAAACTAAACTTTATAGGGATATTGAGAAGATGGTACAACATTGTGGGGCAAAAATAAGTTCGTCGGAATTTAAGTCACCGGGGGTGATGAGCGAAGCTTTGAGTAGGCCGACCCGTATTAAACAAGGCGCGTTTGACGGAAAGACTAGCTGCGGAGTATACAGGACCCAGTTCGAAATGGTTTCGAGTGTGAACGGCTGGAGCGAAAGGGAGAAAGCATGCGCGCTTGCGGCATCAATGAGGGATGCAGCTGCTGATATCGTACAAACGTTGTCGGAAGAGAGCCGTTTAAAATATTCCTGTCTCGTCGCTGCCCTGGAACTCAGATTTGGGGAGGAACATTTAAAGCAACTCTAGTTGTGTTCTTTAGTTGAAAAATCGCAGGCAGGAGGTCAACGAGTCACTTCAAGAGCTCGCGACCGACATCGATCGGATGACAAGACTTGCGTATGGGCAATGTACGTCGGGAATACAGGACACGATGGCGCAGCAACATTTTGTGGAAGCGATTTCAGATCCAGACATTCAGCATTCAGTGCGAATGGCGGATTGTGACTCACGTAAGTCAGCCGTCTTGCATGCAATGAAATTTGACACTTCGCGCCATTCTAGGAGTTCTAGAAAAACAGTTCGTATGGCGACTGTAGCAGAAAGTCCGATTAATGCATCAGTTAAAACTAAACTCGAAGAGCTTTTGGATCTGCTTCGCAGAGATGGTAAACATCGTTCTGTTACGTCTCCTGGCCGGGAAAGAAGTGATACGCCGTCTAGAAAAATGGAGTGCTGTTATTGTAGATTAAGAGGTCATCGCAGTATTGAATGTAGAAAACGGTTGAAAGAGGGAAAAAAGTCGAATAGACAGGCTTCGGGAAACCCTCAGAAGTCAGTTTTGAGGGGCGAGAACTGACGCGGCAAAAGCAGCCCCGCACGGTGAAAGCGCACGTCACAGGTCTTTCTGGGGATTACAGTGGTTTAAGAGTTGAGGGGATGATAAATAAAACTAAATGCCAATTTGTGCTGGATACTGGGGCGGATATTACATTACTCCGTCCGGATTTTTTCGAGCAAATTAAGGAACCTGCAGGTTGTTTGAAAAGTGAGCAACGGGTTGAGATCCAAACTGTGAATGGTAATGGTTTTAGTAGCTATTGGAACCGCAGGAGTCGATATACGAATTGGAAATGAATGCTGCAGACACATGGCAGTGATTGCTGATATCGTTGAAGAATGCATCCTGGGTCTCGATTTTCTTAGTGAGAACGGATATGTTTTGGACCTTAAGAATGGAACCCTAAAGACGGAACATGAGGAAATGGTTCTCATGAGGAGTCAACATGGGCACCTGAGGTCGCAAAGGGTCACAGTTCTCGCAAAATAAAAGTGTGTTTTACCAGCAAAAAGTGAAACAATTCTGGCAGGATGTGTGCCTGTGCTTTCACTAGAATTTCCGATGGCAGTATGCGAAATGTCCGAAATTTGCCTGTTACCGAAAAATGTACTTGTAGCGAGAGCGCTGGTAAAAACAGCACATTGCATCCTCGTAAGAATAGTTAACCTGGGTGACGTCGATGTGAAGATAAAGGAATTGTTAGAACTTTGTTCCTTGAATCCAGTAATTTCGGCGCGTAGCTGTAGAGTAAGGATCCCACCCAACTCGAGCGTGGAAGCTAGCGGCGAGGTGCCGGAGCATCTGCGTGACCTCGCAAGGGAGGCCACGGCGAGCCTGAGTACGTATTGGCTTAGAGAGTGGACCGAGATGATAAGATAATTCGCCGATGTTTTTCCGCAGGTGAGGATGACGTGCAGGCTGCAGAGAAAATGTTTAAGGAGGAAGTATATAACCCACGAAGGCGAAAGGGAAAGTCACCCAAATTGCAGCGCCCGTGGGAAGGTCCTTATGTAGTAAAGAAAAGAATAAACGATGTTCTTTACAAGGTTCAGTACAATAATAGACCAGTTAGAGTTATACACCTCGATAGGCTTAGACCGTATAGGGCAGGAAATATCGAATCATAAACATTTAGAGGGTGAGTGTCTCAGGTGATTGGTTAGTTTCCCATTGGTTGACTTAGTAATGTGAAATGGTGAGAAGCGGAGAGCCTGAGAACATGGAATGAGTTTGTTGGTTGTAATAATGTTATATAGTGTACTCGGTGTTGTGTTCTATTGGTGGAAATATTTTAATATTGCAATATGTCGTGTGACGTGGTAGTGGAACTGTATAATGTAAATTAATTATGTAGTGCCGTACTGCCCTGGGGAGTGGCAGTGTAAATAATTAAACAGGTATGCATGGAATGTGGGCGTTCCCTGAGATCCGTTAGAAAAGGGGATGTGCCCGGGGAACTCCAAAGACCAATTCAAAGCGATTGTTTTTAGTAAGAGTAGAGACGATGATAGGCACCAGGGAAGAGGGGTAGTGATGAGTTTTATCTAGGGTAGGCAGTTCTGGGTGGTGGAATCGCTGCGAATCACAGGTAGCTTATATGCACTCGGTACGAGTTGCATTTTAAGAAGGAGGCGATGTGACGATCCCCACCTCGCATAATTAATTGGAGAGAGGCGTGGTTATTAACGGTAATTAAAACTTGATTGGGGGTTTTAATTAACAGAGAGTTATAATTTAAACACTTACGAGGGGCGGTATATTGAGAAAAGATCTTCTAGCACTTTGAATTCAAGTGGCGAGTTGCAGGTGTTTGCCACGAGAACAAAGAGCCCATAAACGGAAATGGGACGGATCAGAGTTTAAAAGCTATTTAACATGACTCAAAAGTGTTTGGACGGCAAAAGCGTTTGAAGCTTTTGTCTGTGCCGCGCGCGAAACAATGGAAGCTCTTAGACTTGAAGAGCGGTTTATAATAAAAATGTCGCGGTTTCAAGTGTTGGAATTCACCGCTTACCAATTTCTTGAAGAGGAGATTGTTGTTGAGGACAGATCCCGTTTGATATCCGAGAGAACTGGGCCTCGATTTTTCCTCATGCTAAAAAATTCTTGCCGTCCGTCTGCGTGCTCTTGCAAATCTGAGCATAAGAAGGGAATCCAGCTGAAAGTATAAGCTGATGAATAATAACCACCAGATTTACCTAAAAACTTTCTGATCCTCGCCGGACTACGGATATTTGTCCTAAGGTGCGATTTCAGGTGAAAAGCCGACAGAAACATAATATTTACGGAAAATCGCCTTACTCATGCAGAGTGGAGAAGAAAAACGCCAAGATCAAAAGGGGAACCACGGAGGAGCCGAGCCCCCTGCAGAGCAGAGCCACTTCGCAAAGAAAGCGGTGAGAGAACTTTTGTGCGTGTGTCTGAGTACGTGCGTTCAGCGTCTAATGATGATGTCGTTTTGACGAAGAGACCGTAAGCAACGCGGCGTCATTCAAAAGAAGAAAGGCTACCCGTAGAGCAGACATATCAGTGAATGTGAGTGAGTGTTGTGTTGTTTTCTGGGTGTCATCATACTGAGGATACTTAAGGATCTATGTAAGTACTTTTTACCTGTATTCTTTGCGGCTCATTGTGATCGAACAGACTTTTCGTTAGGACATATTTTCTGAAACACCGAAGATGGCCAAAGCTGGCCAAAGCTGGCCGGAAACTATAGCTTTGTAATTAGATCAAGGATCCTGTGTAATTTATGCATGCATCCGTTAAATCCCTGTTTTAATTGTTATAATGTGCCTCCATTGGTTTATTGGTGTACTGTGTCGGCTAATTGGCTAACGAGGTATTTGCTGGATTCAGTCATTCGAATCGCCGTCCGGAAGTAATTGGTAATCCTGACAACTAAGACCCAAAGGACGCAACAATATCGTTATGCTGATCACTGTTTCTGTATTGATTGATGACGATATTCTGTAAACAAAGAGAGTCGTAGCTCGATTCCTTTCAGATTTTATGTGGTTTTTTATGAACATGGGTGTACAATGTAGGGAAAAACTTTCCTGCGAAGAGGCAACTGTTTATAATTTGAGGAATGAATTTCCCTCCGAGGGCACTAAAGACTGACGCATCAAATGTACCTTCCTGGCAACGCTACCGACGACGCATATTAAATAATATGGATCTGTTCTGTTGGAACTATATGACTGATATGACTTGAACAAATAAAAACTGTCCAGCATGAAGTGTGGACAACAACCGATATTTCAACAGGAGGAAAAACCTTTTATGTCAAAATTACCGGTTATGAGTTTTGGAAGATTAGTAAATCCTAACTTTCTAAGAGCACTGGAAATCCAACCGGGTATGATGGTTTTGTGCTAAACGAAACATTTATCAAACAATGAATTAAACTATTGCTGAACGTAAGGAGCTATAATTGATGCCCGTGACACCAATCTCTTGCCAAGCGCTGTGATAAATATTATTTTTACAACTGCTTTTGATTAGTAAGCGATATTCAGGAATTTTTGGTTGAAACTAAGTAAATCCTTTGATCACGGGATTTTATTCTTTCAATCACGATTGTTTAACTATAAAGTTTTGTGAAGGTATTTATTCGTATTAATTTGCTTTCGAAGTTTAAAAAAAAACGAAAGGTTGCTTTGACCAATGCGAGCAGCATCTGCTTTCAACCAAGCGGTCGATATCTCATGAGGCGATGCACCTGGTGTAAAGACTTCATATCATGTATGACTGGGTGGTATACCACCCTCAGAGTTCAGGAATTTTTCAATGCTTTCTTACCCAGTTTTATACGCCACGCGTTTCGGCAGTGTCTAAAAGAACTTCCCGTGCTAGCATTCCCAGTTCTGTTGAACCGCTTGCCAGCTGAAACTGGCTAACGCACTATTATTTGTTCTTACACAGGACTTGGTTTCATTATACATTCGTAGATTTCAGTCCAGGAATTTCGTTCTTGTAGATTTCAGTCCAGGAATTTCGTTCTTTGTAAATAAAGGATTATAATTTTGATTCAATCGATGCAAATCAAAAGCGTCGATATATGCTAGCTTCTATATTCTGACTACGTAGTCCACAGAAATTTAGTTGGAGTTGACATGGTAAAGAGAATGTTCAGTAAAACGCATACAGCTATGAAGAATTCTCTCCACTGTGTGCATTCGAATCTTTTAAACATGTGTTCACAGAAGCTATTTCACCTTTTCTTCCCAATTACGCTAAAAGTTCCATGGCATCGATAATTTTTCGGTGATTTAATTGGAAGAAATTCTATTTTAGCACTTCTATTTACTATAAAGTGCTTCCGTTTTATCCACATCATGCTGTGTCGTATTTTTAGGAGAAATATTTTCGATGGCACTTTAATAATTGTTTTAAACAACCCTAGGTTGTGTTATGAGTTGCAGAAAAGTCGGAGAACATTCTCTCGACTATGTAGGCCGCTGAAGTAATAAGGTACAAATCTATTAAAAGGTTTACTTTTTGATTGGACAGCCTTCAAGCGAGCATTATTAAATCTTTATTATTCGTTATTCATGCATTCATGCTCCCGTACGAGCTGTGCGAAGTTATTTCCAACCAAATTCCTACGTTAGAAAACATAAATCTTTGAGAGCGTCCCATTTTTACCAAGTCTGTGAAAACTTGACTTCTCTTGTTGATGCTTTCTTATTTTACACAAAATATTTTGTGCAATGTAAAACAACGCATTTACCTCCTTTTTCCTTCGTGTAGAAATGTTTCGAAAATTTAAAGAATTGTGCTGTCTTTAATTTGTGCCCAGATATAAAAACTAAACTAGTGAAACATTTATTTATAGATTGTGCAACTTACCAGAGAAAATTAGCACAGGATGCAAGAGTTTCCTCTCACGCAATAATTTCACCAAAGAGGAAATGAAACAAATGCCAAAACGGAGAGCATTCCTAATTGTTGTAGTTCAAAATTCCAACTGAAAATTTGACAGTTTTATTGGAAGGAAATATTACAGTAATATATTACGTTAAGACGAACGCATTGATGGGAAATATGCGGGAGATAAGATAAGAAATATATATATGCATTAGCCGAACGTAGGAATATTGAAATATAAGGGAAGTAGCATCAGGATTACAAAACAGAACTATTGTTTTATACACAAGTTAGCGCATGATGATTTATTTATTGATCAGGGAGCATTTGATATAAAATGACCTTTAAAATTACTAAATTATCACAAGTTTATTCTAGAAAACTGTTCGTGTCATCATTCCAGAAAAATTTATAATTATGTTGTTGTAATCCAGCTTTTCACATATGTGCCATTGACAGTGTTAACAAATCAGATAACCTTTCTTGAGCAACGGTAGTTCAAAAATTGTTTTCTTATTCATTTCAGTGAAAGGAATCTCGCTCTGTCGAGGCAGTAGTAACAGATATCGTCAATAAAGTACTTAAACCAATACCAAAATTTGGAATTGGCGTACAACAAAGAACATATACCAGATCCGGGTCTATCCTTTCTAAACTGAATGACATAATATTGTCTGACTTAACTTAGGTTTATCCAGATCCACAAAAATAAGATAAAATTCACCTCATTGTGCAGTTCAGTCATAATAATGTTGTGTTATTCTGCATATTCAATTTGATCTTTAGGAAGTACTTGCAAAGTGCATCCCTCCGCGGCTTTTGCCGACGCATTTTTATATTTACAATCATGGCCTTTGCGGGTTGAACGGTGGCCTTCTGTTAAACCACGTATTGTTAATTTTGAGCTGAGGATATAAACAGACAACTAGCAATACGAATACTTGCTTAATGACACCATCCAATTCATTCCAACAGCAAATGCTTGCTATATAAAATAATCTGATGGGATCCAACGAAAAAATCCAATACAGCACTGTCTGATACAGCCCAGGCGAACAAAAGACGTTATTGGATAAAGCATAGTCTCCTTCTAAACCAAATAAATTTTTGAAAGTCTGCCCAACTGCGTTTTACGCACTATTTAAACAGAGAAAGAACGCCCTTTTGTGTTTTTGAAAATCTCTTATTTTTCTATTTGCACGAGTGCTTTCTTTCGCATTTCATCGTGGTACTAACGATATGGCGTAGTGAATGTATAAACAATAATATGTTATTCACTGTTAGATAAATAAATGAAAACTAACAAATATATTTTAGGAGTTTGCAATACAATGATATTGGCTACGAAAACAAAACGAACAGCCTTGATGACCAATTCTGGCGACATGGAATTCTACCAGTTACGATTACTTCAAACGACGATAAGTAGAATATTTGCTTCCTGCACAATGAACTACTACTCACCCACAATGTGTCGATCTGACTTTTGCAATTGAAGACAACGCATCCTACCCCACGACAAGGTACTGGTTTAAGTATTTCTAATATATTTTACTGCATACTTTACATTAATATTTGCATATGACACATGTTTTAGAAAATAGTCGCAACTGAAACACTGGATTTTGTAAATATCTATCTATATATATATATTTGAAATCCCAGGCGGATATCTCTAAGCAAGATGGCTCGAAATGTTGCAGAGTTCCACTTCTTAAAATTGAGAGAAAACATAATTTTAGTGTAAATATAATTCACAGTCTTAATGCTAGATATCGCTAAAGGAAGCTGACCTAACTTAGTGTGTGTTCCGAGCTAGAACACATTTGGTATGAATTTCATAAATTACTAATCGCCAAATTAGAATGGAAACTTTTCTTTCCGGAATCTGAGATGCGCACTCTCTTCTACAGAAAAGCCGTATATTTTATTTTCCTTAACACCAATCTACAAGTTGTGATTTCCACCTTAGTTGATTACTTTACACTTAGGCAATAAATGTCTGTTGACTACGCATCGTCTATTTGTCGAAGCCTAACGATGCTGGGATCATTCCTTTCTGTTTGTTTTAATGTGAGGGCTACATACAGTCTTTTGTTTAAAGCGTCAAGCAAATTCCGTGTTACATCAGAAGGCGCGCGTTTCAGAAGGATCGTTTGTACTGTAATAAAAGTTACCATTGTTTTAAAGAGCATTTATACTCTTTATTAGCCGTTGTACGTATTTAAGAGATGCGTGCACAGAATTATACATAGAATCGCCATCGAACTATTGGTAAAAACTAATTTGCCCTCTTTCAGGTTATTTTTACCGTTTCTCACATTTTGTGGCGCAACAGGAATTCCGATGGAGCACAGAAATCCTATTTCCAGGCAATGTGTGTCAAACTAGTCGTGAAGGAATGGCTTGGGTTGAACACGATGAAGAATTTGTAGCCTCATGGGTAGATATCTCCATAATGGGCCCTGCTGGGTTATCAGCAGCTTCAGGTTATCTCTTGTTAAGCTGCTTAAAATACAAATAGATGCATTGCATCGTATTTCGGTTTTTACTGATCTAAACTTATGTAATGCCTCTCTACACAAACCCAATGACAACAATTTTATTGCAAGTGGTTATTAATGGCCAAAACAGCATTACTGTGAAGCTAAATTTTGAAAACTCGAGGTAGAGGGCATCTGAGTGTCTTACAAAGTTCGGGGTACAAATTTCCAAAGTAAACCAAATTAAGGACTACACAGCTTCAATTATTCACAATTACCTTAATTCAGAACTTTACAATAAGTTGGACAGTGTTACAGTCTCTTGAGCGTTAATATTTAATAATTAATAAAAAATCAATTTTTCCACATGGTTTCCTTACAAGAATCGTCTATTTAGATATACCTTTTCCTAAAATTAGTTTTATTCATCTTTTCAATTTTAAACTTGGCAGTTTCCACAATATAAAAAATATTTTATTTCGCATTTCACTGTATTAGCAAGTGCAGTTGGTGTCATTTTTGAAAAGAAAGCTTTGAAGACTTCGTACTTGGCATAAGACGAAATAAAATTTTGCACGTATTTAATAGTTATTCCAAATCCCAAATGATACCAAGGACAGGATTAGAAACGCAAGCATGTTATTCCATGTGTGTCTTTGTGTATAATGTAAAGAGCAAAAAAACAATCGTATTAAAAACATAAACATCCATCCGCGAAACCAGTTTCCAATATTCTCCAAATAAGAGTTGATTGAATATCGTTATGCGCATCGCGTTCTTACAGGGGTTTTACAAAAGAACGAAAAAACATATCTTTGTAATTTCTGATATCATAAAGGTTACTACAAAAGAAGTAGAGAGTTTCAACATTTTATAACACCAAACTATGTATGATATTGATATTCACGATGTATTTTTCTATCACCAGCAGCAACATTTATTATATAGATGGCGTTACTTAATTATAGTACGTTTTCACCTACACGTGACCAGTAAGGCAATATGGCTACAAATTCTGTGGAGAAGGTGTTGTTGTGTGTTTGAATTTAGGAAGATAAATTCCGTTTCTGTTGTGCAACGGCGTTTTAGAACACGTTTCAGAGAACTACAGCCGAATAGAAAATCATTCTACGACAAGAATAGGAAACTTGAAACAACAGAATGCTTGTGTGAAGGTAAAGTTCCAGCGAGACCACGCATTTCTGATGAAAAAGTGGAGCGTATTGGAGTCCTTTACCAGCACAGCGCAAGGAAATCTCCAAGGATGGCTGGTCGGGAGTTAAAGATTCCGCAATTTACTGTGCGGGAAATTTTGAGCAAGCTGTTGAAAATGATACGCTACAAACTGCAGTTATTCCAAAGCCTAAGTAACGGCGAAAAACCCGCACTTTGATTTCAGTAGAGATGAAGACGGTTTAGAAAGCGACTAACATTCAGCGACGAGTCAACATTCCACATAAGTGGAACAGCTAACAAATAATGCGCATATGGGGGACTAAACACCTCAAGAAATAGTGAAGCATATGCCGAAGGCCCCAAAGGATAATGTGTTCTGCATTATATCCCGTAAAAATGGGTATTGCCACTTATTTCTGCAAGTAAACACTGCAGCCGGAGGTTCTTACCTGGATATACTAATTCTTTGGTTGATACCTCATCTGAAAACATCATTTTCTAACAGGAAATAGCACTACCCAACTGGCATTGGGAAGTTAGAAATTACCTGTACGAAAATATTCCACAGCGCTGGATTGACCACGCGACAGACCTCATGTCACTCATATGCTGGCCACCACGAAGTCCTGAAATTACAAGCTCTGATTTTTTTATGGGGCTATGTCAAAAATAAGGTCTTCGTCCTTGACACTCCTGTAAATTTAGCTAATCTAAAACAATGGATCACAACACTATTAATGCAGTTGATGAAGACATTTCAACGCATATTTGGCAAGAATTAATATACCGTGTTGATGTGTGACGTGTGTCTTGCACACATCGAACATCTGTAAGGTTCTGTAACAAATTTCAAGAGTTTCCTTACAAAACTGTACAACGTGGCTGTCAATATCTTAAATAGTTTTGGTTTTATAAAATGTCAAAGCTGCTTATTTCACTTTTAATAACCCTCTACGTAAATATATTAATATCATCATATATTTATATAATGAATCAAAGCCCTAAAATTCTGGAAGAGAATAAAACAATTTCACGTTCGAAATAACGTGGTTGAAACATATTAACGTTCCAATTGTTTTAATTGTAAAAAAAAAAAAAAATATTTCGTGGATTTTCGGCTGCCAAATCTAACTCATTTATTTCAATCAGCTCATGAAAGTTAGAAGTCCATTACGAGAAAAATGATTTCAAATTATTTGAGAATTTATGCAGTAAATTATTAAAACAACTAAATATTTATAATCTTCCATTTGAGTACTACCATCTGATGAGCAATTAAACATTCTTAGCATTAAGCGATTGTAAAATCGCTGTTTCGTGCAATATCTTATAAGTGGAGTACAGCTGTTTATTCCAGTTGGGAAATTTACACCGAGTCTTTTCATAGGTACGGCATCGCAGGAGCATCATCCTAGAGCTCCCTCTATACGAACATGAGTATAATTTCGTAGTAGTTCAAATAAGCTCTTTAGGTCGCAGCATAATACTTAACACAACAAACAGATGTTTCTGTTATTGATATTGCAGTTTCTAAAAGTAAAATAATTGTTTTCCCGTTCATTACTAGAAACTTTTCTATTTTCTTATGCCAGCAAAAGTAATTCTGATTTGTACAAGAGGATGCAGCAATTTTTTCATGTTTGAGATGAAATGTTGCTGAAATGTTCTATTTTTTTCAGATGTTTTTAAAGGAAAAAAATCGTTTTTCTCCTGTTTTTCATCTGCAATTATTCTGCTAAGGTGTTTATTTCAATTCTTACATAAAATAAGGTATTCAATTATTGCAAAGTTGACTTGGAAATATAAGAGTAAATTCTGCAAATTGTTAAAAAAACCTTATAATTATGTGCTCTGTTTATGAAGCTATCTTCGTTCTAAAACAAAAGTGTGCGATCAGCCTGAAATTCTCAGTGTGGATAGGTCACGCACGGAGTTGCAAATGATTACAACCACAACGCGCACACAAATGAATTGTGCCTACCACGTTCTGGTACCTGACACGCAGAAGACATAAAACCAGGATGCGCAGAGCAATTTTTCATAGGTGATTTGCAGAAATTGCGGCACTAAAGAAGTGTTAGCAACTGCGTGTACTTCGCAGCACCAGAAAAGGGCTTACGTACGGCGCACGGACATTGGCCGATGCCCAAATGCTGAGATGCGGAGGGCTGACTTTTCTTCTGCGACATCGCCGCTCGTGTTGGATGAAAAGCGAACCCATTGAGGCGAATGTGGCGTCACTGGAAACAAGAATGTCTGAGGCACCGAAGTGATGGGTGTGGTGCACAGCGAAGGAGAAACGCACGGGACGATCGTCATCTCCACCGAAAAGCGTTGAACCGAGCAGCCTTGTCCCGAGGATTAGCAGAGCATTGTAGCTCTAGATGAGATCATGGGTTGTCTGCAAGTTCTGTTCGACGTCGTAGGCTTCAGAGAGGTCTCGCCGCTCGCGGTCTGTGGTTTCGACTACCCTTGACCTTAAACTGCAGAGGTCAGTGACCGCAGTGGGACCAATAGTGCAAATACTGGCGTTATGAATGTCGTCCACGGTTTTTCCGATGAGTCTTGGTTCAACCACATGATCCTTAAATGGCAACATCGCGGTAAAACGCTGCTAAAGGCACCCCATATGCAGTGTCATTCGGACCTGACCCCAAACGTTGAGATGTGGGATATTGTAGGGTTCTTTTACGTCAGCGTCCTACCCACTGCAGAAACAAAGAGCAGCCAGTGCGGAAGTTGTCAAGGCTGAAGTTTTGCCATATCTGACTGTTTCCGGTGCCATTTTTCTACAGGACGTTGCCGGACGATGTGTGGTGGGGAATACCTTACAGCTCCTGAATGGATGACATGCTCTACGCTTGCCATTTCAGATTCAAAATTCTGGATGTGTTTTACGCGATGAAAAATATGCAATAGGATTAAAGTGGAAAAAATTCCTATCTAAAATTTTGCTGGGCACCGCACCTTCTCTCCAGGAGGCCTGCTTCCGCTTCAAAAGTCTGGATTTCGAGAATTAATTTACACTAACTTTAACTTTAGCATTGCTGACAGCTTCAGAGAAAAATGATAAATGTGGACACTTATAAAACAAATGATTTCTGTTTTAGTAAAGGCAATTTGAGTTTCAGCTATCGTTTATATTGACTTATGCTATATGCCATTCAGTATTATTGATTTCAACAAAATTTTCAGATTTTTCTTTAAATAGTCACGTGCTTTGTGGTATAATTGCATTAATACAACAAAACATCTGAAATTAGTCAGATAAAGCCCTTTAAAATTAGTAAATGGAATTATGTCATAAATAGAAGTTTTACTTAAATATAATAAGAAAGGAAAACTGCTCTAGAACCCCTACAGGGGCTTCAAAATTACCACTTATTTCGTTTACAGAAGCATATGTTTTGGTATCATGCTTCAAATTGAAGATCTAAGGTTTGTTACTATGAATATAAAAAGAAATGGAGAAAGCTGAAAATTGAAATTTCTCCATTACTAGATCCTGCATTGGAATCTTTGAGCCTGCATTGGAATAGCGTTAAAAATTATCTAGTTGAATATCATTGGATTGCAGCCCTCCTCCAGCATTCAATTTAATTATATTCCACCTCTTCTTAATGCCTAATGTACCAATCCATTCTGCAATGGCGAGGCGAAAGAAATTGAAATTTCTGCATCACTACCAGAATCTACAATGAGGATCATGTTGAAAATAATCTAGTAGAATATCATTGGACTCCTGGGTATCTCCAGCCTGCAATCCAGGGATATTTAACAACATCTTATTGTCGTTTGATAATTTCATTCTCTAACTAAACAGCTCAGATTACTACACTTTATAAGCAATACCTAGCGAACGGAGTATGCACTACAACGTTTCATACGATGTTTTTGCGTTGTTTGTTACATTCTCGTTGACAAGACAGCCAAGTCTGTGCAGTCATGATGGTATAAATGGTCCTATTGGTACTTTCACAAGTTCCATTGATTCCACAGTAAAATCCGCCTCACTTCACCACCAAAAAAAAAAGGAATTGTATCTCTTCAATTTTGAAAATACATTTTTGCACTGTCTAACATATTTGAAGAGGTCGTTCGGATAAACTTGTAAAATCTTACCTCAGGCCGCTGTTGTTGAGCTGCAAAAATAATTCACGTTTACTGGCAATTTCGCTTCCTTCTCCACCACCGTACAGCTGTAGAATTTTTGCGCCACATAACAAAGCATCTTGGAATTACCTTCTGCCATTTTTTCCGTCAGAAAGCTTCCCTCAGAGAAAGCACATCATAGAATTTAAAATTGAAATAAATTTTATTAAAATTAAATTACTTGAAACTAAAAACCGATGCTAGATTTTTACATAGACATGAGATTTATATAAGATCGTCTGATGGTTTAAAAATACAAATTTAAGAAATAACTTTATGTACTTGCCTGTGAATATCAGCTCTATCGTCATCACACTTTGTATCGTCATTTCCTAGGGTTTTTTTTTTCTTTTTTTAAGGGTGATTTTTGAAATTTTCTTTTTTTTCTTTCCTTTCATTTAAACAAATCATTACTCGGAACGAATTTTTAAAATGTGATGCAGCAGAAGGGATTGCCAAAAGATATTGTATTTAATTAACATGCTACGCTTTTTCGAAATATACTTGTTGCTATAATTAATAGTGCATGGTTTGATACCATGATTTCTTGCCCCCACGCATGATCACCTGTAATTTCTTTTATTTATATGCTCATCACATTTGTTTATAGAAAAAATGCGTATTTTAAATTCATGGAGAAATAATTTTAAACGTCCTTAAGGAGAAATGTAAAGCATTGCAGTCCAAAATGTCTTTACGATCTTGTTACTTCTTTCAATGAATATAATTTTGTTTCATGATACACCTGAACGTTCACTGTTAAAATGTTCCATTTCAAGGTTTAGAGCGTATCCTGCTCTTGTATACCTTTCTAAATTATTTAACAATACATTTATCAAACATTGTTTCATGAAATCAAAATATTTCATTTGACAATAAGATGAACAAATATAACAAATCAATATCACAAATCAGGATATAATTTCATCGGAACACAAAAAGAAATATACAATTTATTTACTTCTTTTTGTATTATTATAAAAATCTGCTTTCGTAGTAAAAAAAGGCTGAAATATACTGATTAGAAGACCTTAAGGATGGTCTGACGAGTCACGTTTCCAACTATATCGGTCAGATGGAAGGATTCGTGTGTGCCGCAAACACCATGAAGCCATGGATCCCGCCTGTCAACAGGAAACTGTACCAGCTGGTGGGCGTCCGTAACGCTATGTGGTGTATTTAGATAGACTTCACTGGGTCCTCTGGTACATCTAGAAACGTCTGTAACCGGCAAACGCTATATGCGATCCTTTCAGACGAGGTACACCAGTTCATGTCCTGCATTCATGCTGATGGGTTGGGCCTATTTCTACAGGCCCAAGCCATCAGCATGATTGCACCTCCACACAAATGTCACCCATCATCATGTGTTCACCTCCACACAAGTGTCGGGACGCCACATGATGGTTAAAGGAGCATTCATCTGAGTTTGGGGTGTTGCCATTCCCACTCAAGTGCCCAGGTCTGAACGTGATAGAACTCATTTGGGATGCCATGCAACGCGCTATCGAACACAGGAATCCAAGTCCTCGGAATACACCCGAATTGGGGAATGCTCTGCAAGACGTACGGGCATTGCCTACAGCATATTTCCAGAAGCTAGTGGTGTCCATGCCCAGTCGTATTTCTGCAGTTCTGCGCTCCCTTGGGGGACCTACCATGTATTAGACTGGTGTACCAATTTTTCCGGAATTTTAGTGTGTATATATATATCAGTAAAATGTCAGAAAACTACCTTATATAAATAATTTTAAGTTTATATTGGATAATTTCAAGTTCTGATGTTGTAGAGCAAAAGCCTGACGCCAAGAAAAGCGATGCCGTTTCCCGTTCCACATCTACTTTCACGGGAAATCCTGAGTCAACTGAAAAGCCAGATCCAAGAAGATCTAGAAGAATCAAGAACCTTCCGCCGGAACTTTGTAATAGTATCCAAAAACGAACAAGAAGAAGATTGGTAGGTAAAAATTTCTTATTCTGTGCCTCAGAAAAATCTAGGCACGTCATCTGACAAAAAAGTTGTCGATGACTCTTGTATGTCTGTGCCAATTCCAGACATAATATCTGAAAAAATATCAGATATGAAAAAAACACCGGTGAGATGCCCGGGCGATGGGATTTCTGAAAAAATTACAAATATCATTAAAACACCGAAGAGATGCTCGGGCGATGGGATATCTGATAAAATCTCAGATATCATTAAAACACCGGAGAGATTCCCGGGCGATGGGATATTTGTAAAATTTTCAGATATCAATAAAACACCGGTGGGATGCCCGGGCGATGGAATATCTGAGAAAATACCAGATATGATTTATGAAAAGTCCGAGAAAATTCCGGACAACCTTACCCAAGAGGAAGGTTTTATAAAAAATAGACCTGAGACGGCTTCGGCGTCAGGCTTTTGCAATGAAAAAAAAAAAAAAAGGCCCTTTTTGGGGCCGAGTACTTTTTTCAAAAAAGTAACTGTGCAAATACAAAACACAAAAAGTGTTGAAAAAAAAGAACTACCTCAGTCATCTTATGAGCATAAGTTAAGCTCAAAAATAAAGAATGCTGTAAATGACACAGAATTAATGAAAAATGATACAAATAAATACCTGCGTAATATTAATTTATTACACAGAGAAAAAAAGAGTTGTCCCTAAAAGCAATGTACAGAACTCTGTGCTAAAAGAAAGGATTGAAAAACATCGCAAAAATTTCCAAAACACAAATGTGACAGAGAAATTGATTGCCGATGTTGACAAATATCTAGGCGAGAAAAAAAAAAGGCCCTTTTAAGAGCCTGATACAGAATTCTGTGCCACAAGAAAAAATAAAAAATATCCCAAAAAAAATTCCAAAACACAAAAGTGATAGAGAAATTAATTGTTGATGTTGATAAAAATATAGATGAAAATGCTACGCATAAGAAAAAAAACTGGTTACTCCAACCGTGGAAAAACCAAAATATTTCGCTGGCAGGCTTAGCAAAGAAATTAAAGAGGCAGAAAAAAATAACTGTAATGAAGAGGCTCAATTGCAGTTTGCCAATAACAACGATGAAGAAAAAAACAACGGCATTTTTAGGGGCCGTTCATTTTCCTCCTTCTCTGAGGAAGGGGGAAAAAACAACGGCATATTTAGGGGCCGTTCATTTTCCTCTTTCTCTGAGGAAGGGGGAAAAAAGAACAACGGCATATTTAGGGGCCGTTCATTTTCATTTTCCTCCTTCTCTGAAGAAGAAAAACGCCCTCTTAGTGAAACCTTTCCCTCATTCTCTGAGGAAGAAAGCAAATTTGACCTATTAATTAAAAAAGTTAAAGGAATGTCCACGAGTGAGAAACTTACGGAAAAAAAATAAATGGAGAAACCGATAAAAAACAAAAAAATGGTGAATGGACCATCAATCAAATAGCAGAATTAGCTGCCAAACTGGTCAAAAGCAAGGAAGCAATCAATTGTAATACTGACCAAGTTATCGAAATTAACAGCAATATAAATAAAATTGAAACAGTAAAAAATGATGAAAAAAAAACCGAGGATGAATTTTTTCCTCTGAAAAAAATGGACTTAACATATTAATTTGGAATGCGCAAGGCATCAAAAGGCAGCATAGAGAATTCTTAGCCTACCTAAAATACAAAAAAATTGATATTGCGCTAATTAATGAATCCTGGCTAATGGACAGAATTAAATTCAAAATTCCCAACTACAAGGTTTACAGAAAAGACAAAACCTCCCAAAGTGGGGGAATTTTGATTGCAGTGAAAGATAAACTAGAGCAAAGTGAAGCGATATGCAACACAGAGGATGGCATGGAAGCGCACTCGGTTATTATTCAAACAAAAAATAACCCGATTAAATTTACGGCACTATACACAATCATCCCAAACACACTATTACCAGGGAAGCTCTAGATAAGCTTTTCGAGGAAAATATTCCTACGGTCATTGCGGGAGATTTTAATAGTAAACACCGCTATTGGCACTGCCCAAGAGCTAATAAAAGTGGGAACAATATTTTCAGATATCTTTTAAACCAAAACATTGACTTGGGGGCGCCTTCTGAACCCACACGAACGGCGCTCAGAGGAACTAGCAATATACTAGATTTTGCACTCCTGAAGAATAATAAATATTACTTTGAAATTTATACTGAGGCGGCACTCTCCTCTGACCACAATCCAGTTCACCTCCAGCTTTATACTGACAAAACTGTGAAGGTAGCACCCAAAATGGTCACTAACTTCAAGCAATTTGAAGGGAAAATTAAACTAGTGCCACCCCCAGTAATTGGAGACTGTAATAGCAAAGAAGAAACTGACACAGCTATTAAACTCTTTAACCTCTCCATTAAAAAAATTATGGAAGAATGTCAAACTTCTGCTAAAGAGAAAAAAAATCCGTACTATTTACCCAAAGAAATTTTGGAACTTATAAAAGAAAAAAATAGGTACCGAAGCAAGTGGCAAAGAACAAGAAATAAAACGTTCTATGACCTTTATTGCTGCATAAATAGACAAATTAAAAGAGAAATCAGAAAATTCGAGAATGGGTCATGGGGTCAAGTATTAGAGGAGGCTCATATTGACTACTCTGAAAATTCGGATAAAAAAAACAAAATGACTCTATGGAATCTTACGTCGAGCTTGCAAAATAAAAATGTCAAATTACTCCCACCCCTTCAAAAAGAAGATGGGACGGTAGTTAGAACTGACGAAGAAAAAGCAGAAATTTTTGCAAACTCACTAGAAAAACAGTTTAAAATAAATGACATCCCTGACACTGATGTAGCCATTAAAATGAAAAAGGCCCTGAATACTTATTTTAGACACGCGGAGGATGTAGAAAATTCTAGAGTCATCGCCCAAAGTGCACAACTCTATGAAGAATTTACTAGTAAAAAAAAACCTGTATTAACATCCCCAATTAAAAGCAAACAGAAAGTCTCTTTTAAAAAAAATAGAAGCACAAGGCAAAGAAAACAACAGCCAAAAGTACAAAATGCTACGGCCTCTTTTACGTCCGATAGACAAGTTAAAGGTGCTACGACCTCTCGCGGGTCCGGAACGCCAGAAACTGAAAAGATAAGAAATAAAAAAAGCCCTTTTAAGGGCCAAAAAAAAAATTTTGTTCCTCCTGACTTTGAAAAACCACTACCCATCAGTGAAAGGGAAGTTAGGTTTCATATTAATAATCTTAAAAATAAAAAGGCACCAGGCAATGATGGCATAAATAATAAAATTATGAAAACATTACCGGAAGAATATGTGCAAACCCTTACTAAAATATACAATTGTACCATTAAAATAAACTACTTCCCCGATATTTGGAAGACAGCAGAGGTAATACTTTTACCCAAGCCTGGCAAAAACCCGGCAATTCCTGAAAATCACAGACCGATTTCGTTGCTCCCAACCATGGGAAAAATCTTTGAAAAAATAATTCTTATTAGAATGCAACAATTCTGTGAGGAATTCCCAGTAATTCCATTTACTCAAGGAGGTTTTAGAGATAAACACTCCACGGTGCACCAACTCTCTAGAATAACTGAAAAATGTGCTGAAGGAATTATAAAAAAGGAACACACAGCAGCCATATTTCTGGATGTGGCAAAAGCATTCGATAAATGCCCACATGAGGCAATTATCTACAAGCTAATAGCACATGATTTCCCACCCTGGATTATACACATAATCAAATCATACCTCACTAACAGAACATTCTGTGTAAAAATCAATGGGAAAAAATCGTTAAAAAAAAAAAAAAAGCTGGTGTACCTCAAGGCAGTGTACTCGCACCAACGCTGTATTCTATCTTTACGTCAGACTTTCCCAACTATAATAACAGGAATCTGACTACAGCTCTCTATGCTGATGACACTGCACTCGCTTATACTTCCAAAAATAAAAATCAAGCAACTTTCATGTTGCAACATTATGTTGAAAAACTTGAGAAATATTTCTTAGATTGGAAAATTAAAATCAATACCGAAAAAACTCAAGCAATTCTATTTTCTAGGATTAAATGCAATCACAATCCAGACTTTGAAATAGAAATGTATAAAAAAAAAATTCCTTGGGTAAATGATGTTAAATATTTAGGACTTTTTATGGACCACAACCTAAACTGGAACAAGCATATTAAAGAAACTGTGTCCAAATCTCTTAAGATCAGAGGAAGTCTCCAGCCAATAATAAAAAATAAAAGGCTTAGCAGGAAAAACAAAACTTTGATATGGAAAGCCTGTATCAGCCCTGTGATTACTTATGCCTGTCCTATCTGGGGTAACTGCAACAAACAGCAGAAAAATAAGATTACCTCATTTCAAAATAAAACCCTACGATATATGGTTGGACTTGATGGAAGAACTTCAAACCATGCTATCCGAAGTATGCTAAATATTAATTCCATCCATTACACGATGTATGACTTAGCTTACAATTACTATGAAAAAGCTAAGATTCATCCTAATCCTCTGGTCAGAGCGGCCATTAACTATACTGTCAATGAAACTGACAGTTATAAAAGGCCAAAAACTATCTTGAATAAAGTTCCAGAAATGAACCCAATTCACAGCTACCCTAGCAAAAAAAATAACAATAATTGGGACTAGGTTTAGAGGGTATTTCTCACCTATGAAGAATTTCTGATAAAAAAAAAAAGGCTCTTTTAAGGGCCGTACTCTGATTTGCAAATATACTTCACACATGTGAATAAATCTCGTTAAATAAAAAAAAAAAAGAAGGGGGGCTCCTCTAAGAGCCGTACTCTGTTTTGAAAACATACTTCACCCATGTGAAGAAACCTTGTTAAATAAAAAATGAGTCAAAAAAAAAAAAAAAGGCTCTTTTAAGGGCCTTACTCTGATTTGCAAATTTACTTCACACATGTGAAATAATCTCGTTAAATAAAAAAACAAAAAAACAAAGAAGGGTTGGGCTCCTCTAAGAGCCGTACTCTGTTTTGAAAACATACTTCACCCATGTGACGAAACCTAGTTAAATTAAAAATGAGAAAAAAAAAAAAAAAAAAAAAAAAGGGCTCTTTTAAGCGCCGAGCAAAATGTTGCATAAAAGATTTATCTTTTTTGTACTAAATATCTCTGCCCCTAAAAAAAACAAGGTATTGTTGGTCTTGCCTTTTATTTTAAAATTTGTTGTTGTTTTCCTCTGATTAAAAAACAAAACAAAAAAAAAAAAAAGGCTCTTTTAAGGGCCGACAAAATGTTGCATACTCTAAACGAGTATCTTAAACCTCGATCGGTGTAATTTTGTGATCACACCACCCCAAGCTATGGTTACTCTGACATGCCTGTCAAAAAGCAACAAAAGTAAACCTGTGAAAAAATTCTGTAAACCAATGGGGAAAAATCTTTTCTCTCATTGGCTGGCGAGCAACACTGAGCAAATGGCCAGTTTTGTCTTACCCGGTGTTCAAAGAGGATTTTCTCTGGGAAAGATGTTCTGTGTGTGATGTTTTTTTTTCCAGGTTCCCCTTTCCCGTGTCCTTTCCTTCCTTTCCCCCTGTGCTCTTCTGTGGCACAGGTGTACCGGGCATTTTTCTGCGGAGAGAAATATCACTTGAAATGGCTTGTTGTTACAGGTAAGTATGTAGGGCAGCTTACAACTTCACTTCTTAACGGGTAACCGTCTACTCCCTCTCCTCTAATATTTCCACACTTTTCTTTCGTACTATCCTATCAGGGAAATCTGTTCCCAAATATCTAATATTCCTCTTTTTCACCTGACAAAAGGCGCAGAGCGCTGAGGGTTCGGGTCTCTCAACCTCAGATAGGAAATATCTCTCTCTCTATTGGATATATGTTATAAATATGTAGTCTTGAATGACTTTAACTGATTTTATAGGCTCATATTTAATGATATAACAAATTTTCATCTCCAGATTTAAATTTGCGTGAAGCAGTTTTGATATTTAGTGAATTCTGACGATAAGATTTGGACAGGAATGTCTTCAATCACGTAAATATACCACATGGATGAGTTTCTGCGTTTCCTCGCGGCGTTCAACTTTGCGTTTCTGTTTCATGGGAAAAATAAGCATGCAAATGGACAGTGTTTTTCAGTAGTTCACTGTCAAGATAATCTTACTGTCTTCGTAAAGAACGAATTAATGTTCGAAGACGAGAAATATTGGTACATGAATGAAAATTAGAAACCTTTACGGTGATGCATATATACTTTAATTACGCAGAATGTATGTAAACAACATGGTCACGGGTGTCACACGTCATGTAGGCAACTATTTAAGACTGCCGTTCATCAATAAACTTCAATAGTGTTGATCACATGAGGGAGGACGAAGGATATTTTGGAGTTCGATAAAGGGCTATTTTGGGTGCCCGTGTGGCTAGATCGACGATTTTGAAAATACCAGAACTGACTGTTTTTTCAAAAGGTGAGATATATCCGAGATCGATATAAATTGGAAAAACAACGCACATTGCTTGTCTAAGAGGTGTAATCAACAACAGCATTTTACCACAATTACAAAGGTGAAAAATTTCAAACACTGATTTTCATTCAACGCCAGGTTTACATATACTGAACTTTACAATAAAATATTACACTAACCCACTATATTAAAATTGCGGTTTTTTGTTATGACAGGGATTAAATACTATTTCATTGGCTCATCTCTGCTTTCATTTTTTGTGATGTTAGGTGCTAAAGCTGTAGAGGTTCTTCTGTAAAATTATATCACATATTGAAAAGCCACATATTTTGCTCCCAACTGAAACTTCTGTAAGATTAATGCAATATTAACCTTATGCACCTTTTATTTTTAGATATCAGTGATGCAATATAGCACGATACCTAGAATTCTCTACATTTGAAATCGAAAATATTAATAATACGTATTAGGCGCCGTGTCCGATGCCGTTGTGTTAACAAAGGCGCGCTGGTGGGTCTTCTTCTCCGATACCACGTGGACGCTACATTTCGCTGCAATGACCTAAAGGATATGTCTCTGGAACCTCCTACATTGAATGTGGATTTTATTTGGGCCAGTGTCGCTTGTCTGTTAGCATGGACAATCCTGATGAGACCCCGCTGGTCACGGGCCTTCAGCACCCGTGGTCGGCCAGTGCTCTGTCCACGTTGAGTGGTAAATGCTTTCCATGAGGTATTCTCGGCACACACGTGACACCGTGGATCAAAGAATGTTGAACGTTCGAGTAAGTTCTTAAACCCAAGTCCCATCCGGGTGCTTCCCACTGTCATGCCTCGTTCGAACTCCAAAAATACACGTCGGCTTGCCATCATCGTACTGGCGGTAACTGAACCTGGCTCACGCAATTACACCTCACAACAGCTGAAATCGTGGCGTGCGTCGAAGGCTTTGCAGGATGGCAGATCCAGTCAAACCTATAAGCTGTGTGTGTGTGTGTGTGTGTGTGTGTGTGTGTGCGCGCGAGCTCTGATCATTTTCGATGCTGTTTCGGCTTACCAAAAAGCGATGGTCAGCGAGACCTTGTTCTTCGATCAAGAGTTCCTTCTCCACAAGCTTCTTGGAAAGCAGTGTAGATATGGGTTGTAGTAGTTTTTCCCCTCGGAGTTTCTATTTATATGTGCGAGCGCTGGTCTAACGCTGTGGCTCGACCTGAGTCGACGTATGGAAGAACTTCCACTATCGATCTAATTCGCGACTTTCTCAACGTGAATCTTTAATTTTTTTTTTCAATTTTTTGTTTCCTAGAGTCTAAGCACAAGAATTATCCTGATGCAGAATGCAATGGGAGAAGGACAACATTTGTCTCACAGCATTCTCACACATATTCTGCTTTTGCTGCTTTAAAGGAGAATCGAATCCTGAATTACTTGCAACCATTGCGTGTGTACGCTCAGTTGTAACAAAAGGTAGTTTAATGAGATCCAATTCATATTTCATGAAGCATAATAACATTTTTAGAGCATCAGTTCCACAAGTTTTGCCTCGCATTAAAAAAAATGCTAATATTTTTTAAAAATTGTAAGATAGGGATCACAAACCGAACGAAAAAATCAATTGCACGGTGTAAGTGAAATCGGTTGACTCATACAGGAAAAAAACACAGTCCTAATTGTTCAAGCAGTTGCTGTTCTGTGTTTTTAGATAATTACGGCACTCTGCAAACAACCGTTCCGTGGGTTAAATGCAAATTCTACTCTCTTGGAGAACATCATTTTTTCACCATCGTTTCGCAGTTTTTTGACACAATTTTCATCACCTTCACTAGAACGTCTCTTTCCATCTCAGCATAGGAAAACGGTTTCCTTCTCGAGAAAAATACCGAGTGCATTATAACTTGCTAACGTCATCTGCTCGTTTGATGAAGGAAATTGTTTCTGTCTGCTAATCTGTTTTGAAACTATGATTTCAAAATGGAAATTTATTGTTAAAATTACAGGCAAAATATCAGGATAGGTAGCTTCTAAATCTGCAATCCTGATCACTTACATAAGGTTGAAAAAAATATTTCTACAAGTGAAAGAACCTATTCTTACCACTATCTTCAAACTGAAATTTCATCTCCTTTATATTTTCAGCTTTATAAAAAAGGTATGTCCTCTGGGAGGAAAAATATATTTACTATGTAACGTCCATAAGTTTCATCAAACCTATTACTTCCTCAAAGCAAAAGGCTTGGAACAAATAGCATAATTCAAATTTAAAGAAAGCAATTAAATAATTTACTTATATTTTTTGTGAAAAAGAAATCACTGCAAGATAGGTTTAAATTAATGGATTCATGTTTCCGTAGTGTACATAATACTTTATTTACATTTAACCGTCTAAATACATTACTGTTGTAATTTTTTATACTACGGTTATGTTAGTATTCAAAAGATTTGAAATCTACGTTTCGAATAATTCTTCAGGAAACATTGAATTTTTCAAGCAGGTCAATGACAGCAGAATTTCCCTTCTAAAATGCACAGTATCTTATATTCACATACTACGAATATTTAAAATTTGAATCAGTCTAAATTTGGAAATGCCAATCACTTTGAAATGAAGGTATGTATATCATATTTCCACATAATGTAGTTTTCGTGTGCAATAGATTCGATATCTTGATTTAAATTGGAGTGCAGAAGCTCTTACTTGAATAACAATTAGTACAATATGGTACTAAAATTGCGTTAGAATACCACCATGGCTTTAACGATGCGCATGTGTGCTGCTACCGTTGTGGAAGATAAATGGTATAACGACATCACGGCACCACGAAGTCTAATAATCAGCTGAAATTCCTGTTTCTCGAAGTGGAACTCTTTGTTTTACGCAGGTGTAAATCCTCGGTATATACTCTTCTAGGAATAGCTTCGTGATTCAAACCTACCTTGAAGAGATGATTTCCCATTTGATGACGTGATATTGTTAAACAAAGGGACGACTTGGGAAATTCAAATTTCATTTGAAATTTGTTGCGTGTTGTCTTGAAAGGTTTTTTAGGAACATTGAACTCTCAGGTTCTGAGTATGTATGAAACTTCACATAGTTAAATCCTCTCAGCGAATATGAAATCCCAACTTTTGTGATTTGCGTAACAACCCCGGTATCTCTGTATCGTAATAGATATTTTTCGTTTCTTCTTATCATATGATAAAATAATTTAAAAGCTTCTGAGCTGCAATAAGAAATTTGCAGCTAATGTTCTTGGGAGTGTTAATGCAACTGTGTATAATCATTAATTTTTAATAATGAATTTCTTTCCAACGGGCATCATTGCCTACTTTGTTGAAATCCTTACATTTAGTATGTTACGTTATATTTTTTTAAAATTAAAATATGCAAAATAAATCTTTGCCTGGATATGAATTATCGTTATTTCTTGTTTCTCCACGACAAAATCGTTGTTTTGCGGTCTCATAAAGAAAAAAGTGATGAAAGCTTAAACGGACGTAACAACTTTTTTTTTGAAACGATTATATCAAGTCACATGCGAAATCTTTATATTTAACGCTTCCTAATTTTTTTCTAAAGTTCAAATCTATGTACGTCTTGCAACTGCAAGGAGAAAACTTCCCGTCCACTAGTGTGTTTTGTTTTTGTGTTTAACGACCACCACGAGCAACTCGATGAGCCTCTAAGCAGTCATCCGTCCCTAATTTAGGGCCACTGATTCCACGAGAGGTGAAAACAGGTGCCGTATAAGAAAAACAAATCCTTTTCCACAGGGATCATAGTCCGAACTTATATCGGACGAATGTTGAGAAACCGATCCTTTAACCACAGCGCCAATGAAGGAGCCCACTAGGTTTCAGATTTCTATTTCAAAGAGAATAACTTTCATTTTTTGAAAGCCCACTTCATCGCAGTATATCAACACAAATAGTGAAAAAAATAATTATTATGTCCGTCTTGTTCCTTGAAATAGAAATTTACAGCTAAAGCAAACGTGATCACAATAAATATTTAGATCCAGGAAGAAAATTCTGATCCGGAAGGCAAAGTGCCATTAATTTTTGAAAAGATATCTCCCTGATATCATAAATACCTTTAAGTTTGTTGCTGAACAAACGTAGGTAACTCTTCTGCTTGATGTCATATTATTTCACTGAAAAAATATTCTGTGTTGAATATTATCATTTCCTGGTTGAAAACGGAAAACTTTTTTCTCAAGGCTGAGATTTAGTACATTTCTGAGGAAATTTCCATGAAAAGAAAACCGATTTTAAAGCAAATATTGACATCATTTACAGTATTGTGCACAAGACAGACCGTTGTTGAGGAAACTTGGGGAGACCTTCGTCCAGCAGTGGATTGAAAATGGTTGACAATGATGATGATGATGATGATATCTAACGCTGGAAAGTAGTGTAACCTATTCGAAGAAAGCAAGAAGTGCCATTCAAAGTAGTAACATTAACATCGGAACGTTGAAAGTGGCTATAACTAAAATTTATCTCTTTCTTCGCATGAGGCCTGCCTTAACATCTTCAAATTAATGGACTTAGTCTCAAACTCCAGCTGCTTCTGTTTCCAAAGACAAATCTATAAACAGATAAGTGGCGTTCCGATGGAATCTTCGCTTTCAGCCATACTCGCGGAAGCAATACTGCGACCAGTTCAGAGAAATGTATTCACCAACATCACACTAAGGCTTACTACCTGGGTACGATATGTGGACGATATATGTGTAGTACGGACTTATGGAAAGACGGCTGCCTCGCGTTTCCTTAATGAAGTCAATTGTATGTAATATAAAATCAATTCTATTGTGGCTCTTGTGCGAAATGATATCTTACATTACCTTGACATCCGTCCTAGGAAGCAAATCTCCTGAAAACGCCTTCGCACAGAAGTTTATTATAAACCCATGTCCGTCCCCAATCTGATGCTTCGCAGGTAATTCTGTCTTGATTCTTACAAAACAGCGTTCTTTAGTTTCGAATTAGCAGAGATGTAGCCGATACCTCAGATGTTCGTTCTAGAGAAAGCAAACAAAAAACATAACCGAATTATTAGTGACGCACGGCAAACCCAAACCAGATGCATAACTTTATAGAAAAGTAAGAGAAGCATTCGTGTAAATTATTCATTACCGTATAACGAAGTAAGTTTCCCCGTCATTTCTGGTCTACGCCGGGATTCGATCCCAAGTCCGCTTATTACGGAACAAGTAGCTCTACCAACTGAGCTACGCAGACGTTCATTCTGATTCCTATCTGCCTTTATGTCGTGTGCGTCCTGCTGTCAGGTACGTCACATCGCCCCCCCCCCCGAAAGAGGGCCGGGAGCATGGCCCAAGGGTCATGCCGTGACCATGAATCGTTGCAGGCAGTCATCCAATGTAGAACGTGCACTTGAGAACTCCCAGTCAATCTGGTGTGTGGAATGCAACGTCACACACATTTATTTTCCTAAGCACTGGAGAAGAGATTCTCTGATTTTTCCTATCTCGCGGTGTGGAAATAACATCACACCATTGCGAGATTTTAAACAGTCCGGTCATCCCGATAGTTCGGGCGCCATTATAACGAAGTAAATTTCTCCGTCATTTCTGGTCTACGCCGGGATTCGAACCCGAGTCCGCTTATTCCGGAACAAGTCGCTCTACCAACTGAGCTACGCAGACGTTCATTCTGATTCCTATTTGCCTGTATGTCGTGTGCGTCCTGCTGGCCGGTACGTCACAACCGTAAAAATTATTCTATTCCCTACATACCAAATGTTTCCTGTCGACTCAAAACAGCGCCCAGGAGGAAGAACTCCGGTGTCTGCATAAGGACTCCGGCACCATTATATACCATATTTAAAAAAATATATACAAACCCCCTCTTCACAACGAAACGGGTGTTTATATCATACCTCTACAATATGCGAACGGCTACAAGCGATTCTACATCTTAATGACTACGCGTTCGTTTGGAATTAGACTGAACGAACTTAAAAGAGACACAAGGGAAGAAAAAGTAACAAATCCCCTATCCTGAGATGTCAAGTTCAAATTAGCTGACCCTATGCGGGATAATGAAAATAAATTGCTTCTTACTTACGCCTAAATCTACTGCCATATGAGAAACTTTAGACATCGTTACTAAGAGTGTGGAAGGAAATGATAGTGTCTCTCAAGAATAGCTCTGAATTTGGAACCAGTTCTTCAAATAATGCTGCGTGTTCTTCCTTAGTACCGTGACCCCACCCAAAACGACGCCTTGTTTCTTTGAATGAGTAAATATGTACATGCGCATCTATTCATTTACTGTCTAGTCAAGGTACCACGTGCCGCCCCGGTAGCGCAGTGGTCTAAGGCGCTTGCCTCTGATCATTCGTCCGTAAGGGGTCCGGGTTGAAATCCCGGTCAGGCATGGATGTTGTGTTTGTCTTACGGCCCTGGCTCTCTCCCTTCCCTGGAACCAGTGACCCTAAATTAGGGACGGGCGACTGCTCATAGCCCATTGAGTTGCTCACGGTGGTCGTTAAACCTCCAATCAAAAAAAAAAAAAAAAAAAAAAGGTACCACGTTCAAATTGCTGCAGTATTCTATTATTCAGATTGAAGTTTGCTGTCTACCTCTCTTGAAAAATCCATCAGTTTGATTTACGGAAGCACGAACATTTTGATTTCCATTGTACTCCAATAAATTCGGATTTCTAGCAGAGTTACACTGTTTTAGTGTAAATAGTTGGTGTTCATTTCTTAGTGATTAATTAATGATATTTTAACATGAAAATAAGCTCCATGAGGAATAATGCACACCATATGTGCGATTGAGTGGAACTGAAAATTCACCATTCATTATGTTATTGAAATGTAAGTATATCTTTTCATCTAGACGAGTCATCTACATTACAGTGGCTTTCAGGACTTTGCATATTAATAATCTTTCGAATCTCTAGTTTTTATTCCGGATACATGAACATTCTTTTCTTGCATTGTAATTGTTTTAGTAAAATGTTGAAAGCGCCAAGTATATAAAGTTATTCCTTTTCCCTTAGCTTAAATTACGTCGGAACAAACTAGATCGCGAACCAGTTTTTTTCTCTGCAATAAACTGAACATGTAAATACTCATGACAAACTGCTTCATAAACAACTCAGTGGAGGTAATTACCTTAACCAAAGTGAGCGTGGATGAGTTGCTACATGAAACTCCGAAAGTGTTGCTAGAATGTTTTTGTTCTTTTCATATTCTTAATAATAATGGTGAAGTTGTTATAACATTACAAGCAGTGACCGATTTTGCACACACAGAAATGCTTCCAGATTATGCTGTTTGATGGTAGAATCCCGTTTTGCCATGAAGCTTAGCTTCCACAATTAGGAAACCAAGAGATATTCTATATCAGTAAACATCTTTGAAAGATTTTTCCGCAAGAGGACCAGTTAGCTGAAATCTAACAATTCAACATCTTAATAACATGGCGTCATTAAGATGTAGAATCTTAGATTACAGCTAACTGGTCTTCTTGTAAAGCATTGTGAAACTTCTGGGGAAGGAAAAAAAAAGTCAGCGCTTATTGCACAGATATATGTATTAAGGGAAGAAATAATGTAAAGCACTATAAACAAACTAATCACAAATTTCAAGTGCTGACAATAAATTTATTGGTTCTTCTATTTAAAATTTATATTACCAATTTTAACTTAGGGAAGCAAATCCAGATGTTCAGTTCTTAATGCGCATTACACAAAACCCTAGTCTGTGTTAACCAGTAATATTTGAAAATAAAGCATATGATTTTTATTTAGATTCGGTCACCTAGCAGTGTATTATTATCTATGCTATAAGTGTTGATTTTTTTTAATTACCTTCCTGATCATTTTCATAATGTTTCTTTCTTTAAATGCGCAATATATGACAGCTTCTGAATTTTAGCCCCGGTTAATTCATTTTCTGGGAAAAATACTTCATATTGTTTTATCACCTATTGTTTCTACCTGTGCATGACGAAACCATTGCAGCTGTTACCAACGGTATCACTTTCATAGCCCATATGAGGTCTTATACTTCTAAATTGGATCCATATAACTATATGACAAACCGACGAACTTTTCGCACTTTACTATTGCTGCAAAATGAGGATTATTTGTCAGTAGGTAATGTGCCGATTTAAATTTCATGTGTTGAGGATATTGATGACCTCTTACTTGCGTAGAAGCTAGAATTGCTATGCATGTTCTGGCGCTCACGTGCTTTTTCCAGCGCATGTAAGGTCAATGGTGTGGAACCTGAGGTCTTAAGGCCATATGCGGCCTTCTAGGCCATTAATGTGGCCTTTTGAATGAATCTAAATTTGACGAAACGAATCCTTTTAGTTTTATTGATATGTTTTTTTTGTCATTTATTATTTTTATTTTAATATTAAAATGATCGTATATAAAATGCCAAAGATAAAAGAATATTCAACGAAATAATGCTTTCCGACTGAAGGCCACAATTCCAGTCATAAGGGCCGTTTTCACAGCCAGCTACGCTCATGATTTCGTTCTATGGATCCTGAAGAACTACAGATGGTATTGATTAAACTCACAGCAGATGACAACTTAAAGTTCTTCTTTGATACTAAGAAAAACTACTGGAAATGTGGAGAAGTGCGATAGAATACCCACGCCCTCGGCAACATGCACGAACAATGATTTCTTGTGTTTCATTTACTTATTGCTGCAAATCTACATCTCCATCCTCCCTAACCTAAATCTAGACGACATTAAGGCCATAAATGACGGGTACCTATATAGAGGATCACCCAAGTATCAAAAGGTTTTCCAACAAAAAGGAGTCATAACAAAGTCATTAAAATGGATGGTTAACTTTAGAATTAACATTTTTTCCCATTTTTTAAAGTTAGTTAGTTCGTAGAAAGATTTTTACAAAATAATGTACATTCTAAAGTTCATGCAATTGAAATCTATTGAATACGGCCTTGTTTGATTAAAGCTAACTTAATGCGGCCTTCCAACATGAAAAGTTTCCTTGCCTCTCTTCTAGGAATTATACTGCTCTTTCCCGTGTTGTTTCATTGAATCTGAAATAGGCAATAAACAATTTTCTTTGGACTGAACGAAAATTGACAGATGAATCAATATAAATGTTGCACTCTCGAAATTCCTCAATGTAATGATATGTAAAACGAATATTTTCGTTAGATCTGATCTGCATGAGAATTTGCAAACTTTTTTTTCAGTACCTCCCTAATTGATTCGCATTAATGCAGGGTAGGGATTAATATATGACTTTTTTATGTTTCTTAGTTTGTCCTGAAATGAAACAAACTGTCTAATATCGCTAACAAATCTTACTTACCTTTTTATAGATAATTCTGTAGTGTTACACAAAATTGCGGGACATAAATACGTCATACCAGCTTCATATTACAGAACTTGATATCGAGAATTGGGGGAAAATAAGAGTTTTCTAAATACATTCAGCTAAATGCTGTACGCCAAGTACTGTCACTTCGTCTTATAGCAATGCGGAGTCAGACAGGTACGGAGTACGATTGGGAAATGGCGCCAGTTGAAGCAAGCCAGCTAGTCGTTGATCGAACAGATAGCAAGGAGACTTTAAGGACAATAGTGCTACATTTGATTCCGTGCTTTAACTGCCACAGAATTGCACAGAGGGTGGAAAACAAACTGAAAGACATGCGCAGATGGCACTCGACGTGTCACACCGCTGTGCGCACTACATGGTGGCCTGCTTGCATCTATTTCGCAGTTGAACAACGAGAGTGGAGTGTGAAGGTTGCTTTAGCAGAGCAGTAGCATAACTGGACTCCAAAAAGTGCGATCCACCTAACATAATGGGAAACATATCCGAGTTTCAAAGAGAACAGATTGTTCTTGCGCATCTCGTTGGTGCATTTCTCTCCAAGACAGCAATTCTTTGAGGTGTATCGCAAGCCACGGTATCCAGGATGATGTCGGCATACAAGCAAGAAGGAAGCATCACATCCAATAGGAATAACAGGTGAGGTAAGAGGAAGCTATCTAACAGTGACGTCCGGGTGCAGACACGGATCGTAGCCCAAACACATAAAACCACAGCTGCCCATTTCACCGCAAATTTGAATACGTACCGCGACTCACCTGTTTCTATCACAAATGTTCGTCGGGAGCTTCGCCGGATCAACATCCACGGTCCGCTAGCTATCGCCAAACCCTGGATCACGAGTGTGAATGCCAAACGTCGGTTGCAATAGTGCCAGCAAGACAAATACTAGACGTTGGACAACGTGAAATGTGTAATATTCTGCGGTTATTTGTCCATCATTGTCTTTCCCACAATAGGGAGTGTATACGTGTGGTGATATCACTCACAGGTTTACTACCCGGACTGTTTATTGCCCACAGTGAAGCACGGAGGTGGATTGATGATTGTTTGGGCAGTAATATCGTGGCAGTCTGTCGGCCCACTATATGTGCTTGAAGCGCCTTTCACTGCCAAGGACCATCGGATGATTTTGGAGAAACAGGTGTACCCAATGCTTCAAACTGTGTACACGTACGGTAGTGCCGTGTATCGGGATAATAACGCACCGATACAAGAACCAAACTGGTGGAAAAGTGGATTACTGAGCATGAAATTGAGGTTGAACATCTGTCATATCCCGCGCAGTTACCCAACTTGAAAGTTATTGAGCCACTCCGAGGTGCTCTGGAGGAGCAAATCGGGAAACGTTTTCCTTCAGCAGTTTGACGTCGTGCACTCTCCACGTCTCTGCAGAAGAAATAGCTTCAAATCCCTTAGGGCTACTCTAGATGACTTGAATAGGTCCTCCCCACGACGAATTGCAGCTGCATTGACCTCCAAAGGACGCCCTATGTCGTACTAATCCATTGTTGTGTCCTACGCCCATGTGCTTCAGATTCTTGGCAAGCCCAGTAAACTGTGTTACAGTGCAGGCGGAAGCAAAGTTCAATTATGAGTAGCGGTCGAGGATGCCCGTACAAAAGAGAGTGGGATTTTCGCAATGTACCTAAGTAAGCTATTTTGACAGCACACTTGTGTAATCACAGTAATACACGCGGCAACCTATATTTATGGAAAGCTTCATTGGACGAAACTGCCACACATTAGAACAGCTTGGATGTAACGAATACTGAGTGTGCGCACTGCCAAGGTTTGCATTTCGCTAATGAGGAAAATAATGGTAATTTTGATCCATGCTGTTATAACACCCTTATATTCTTCCCTGAGCTACAGAAAACGCGGTAGTGAAAGACTTCTAAAAAGTCCTAATTTGCCAAACACATCCAGAAATACGGTACTGCAATGTCATTCGCTTTCCTCTCCGTCACAGAAAGAGAGATTCCAGGCAGTTGTCTGTATTGCTTTAAAATTCTGGTAAATGTTCATCGGTACGTCTTGGATGTGTTACCATTATTTGGTTAAAACACTTCATATGGCTAATTATTCTTTATAGATTCCTCGACAGCTACTGATGTTCGTATTGGTCGTAATGCAATTAAAGAATTAAGGCAACCAATATTAACAGCCCTGGCGGACATTCTGGCTGGAATTCCTTACGCCCAAACATACAAGACAGTAGCTAACACAACCGGGACTTGACTTTTGTTGATAATATATATATACATTATGTATACCCCTGTACGGAAGGCATAAAACATGAAAAAGATGGTACCCTTTCTTGAAAACTGTGAAAATTATTTCTCATTAGATCGAGGCTTTAGCCCTACCCAGCCACCCGTTCTTTAAAACAATGGAGTGTTTGTTACACCCTGTATTTTCTCAACATGCTACATAAAAATACATGGAGGAGGTGATCTTTATCCTGTTTAAAAAACACCGCGGTTTTAAAGAAAGGATAATTTGTTAGCGGTAATAGAAATGCTAGTATGAGGTTCCAACGAGACAGGATTACACAGCCAAGTGCGTATTAATAGTATGTAAGCTATCAAATGAAAACAGAATCTTTATATTCAGTAATATGTAAAAATAGAAGTTTATTTATAGTACGAAATGAAAAAAAGCCTATTTTCTCTCTTTGCGGCTCGTTAGCTTTTCCATTAAGGTGGTAAACTCCACCAATTCGTATTCTAATTCGAAGAACGACGGATTATTTTGATATTCAAACTGTGATATTGCCGAGCTTTATATAATCAGCATATTGTGAAGTTTAGCAAAACACAAAACGTCATATTTTAGATAAAACCTCACCAGCACAAACTCCACAGTGAAATTCAAGAAAACGTATCACCGTAAAATCCATATGCGTGATGCGTATCCCGAAACGTAACTTTGTACACAAATTTGATATTCACTGTCTTACCCTACAGTTCAAAACAGTAAGGGAGAAAACGATCATATTATAAAAAAAATCTGTCACTCCCAAGATCATTAAGTGCAATACTTATTAGGTTTCGCATCATTACTAAAATTCGGTAGTTAAGTTTGAGAGTTCCGTAGCCTGAACTGCGGAACCCACAAAAGTGTGTGACGCTGAGTCGTCCAATAGCATGAAATCGTGTACAAAAGAATATTATGTAAATTTCGTTGCATTGCATTTCTATCAAAATTATCGTATGTAAAAACGAAAATCTTCCACCTTTCTAATTGTTAGAGGACATATATTGTGGTATAACCTTATGTTTTGTAGTTATCAACTTTTCGCTGGAAACTTTCAAACACACGGCCACTCCTGACAATTATAAAGCGGATTCTTGAGAACTCACAATGGCATAAAAATATTATTTCTTTATAGTGGTGTTAAATCCACATCCATGTGTTATCATGCGAAACTAAATGTAAAACTTTGTGCTTACACTGCTAAATGCATAAGCTTTTTAATGCAAAATTCACAGAATATATCATGAAAAATGCTAAAAAGTATTTTGTTACTTCTCTTTTAAACGTCTCCGACGCGTGCAATCACCCTGGGTACAATCCAGTCACTTAAATGCTGTATGGTATCCTATATCGACAGTGCTCGGAATGCAGAATTATGACACAGCAACAGCGTTGGGTGGTTTACGAAAAACAACTGAATCCCAGTCAGCCGCCCCGGTGGCGCAGTGGTATAAGGCGTTGGCCTCTGATCATTCGTCCGTAAGGGGTCCGGTTTCGAATCCCGGTCAGGCATGAATATTGTGTTTGTTTTCCGGCACTAGCTCTCTCCCTTCCCTGGAACCAGTGACCCTAAATTAGGGACGGGCGACTGCTTATATAGCCCATTGAGTTGCTCACGGTGGTCGTTAAACCTCCAATCAAAAAAAAAAAGAATCCCAGTCAATCGCATTTTATAAACGGGATGAACAGCTATGAACTGAAAGATAATAATATTTTATTATTTCGTGTACATACCAGCAAGGTAGCACATTCAAAACCGCTGCCGTAATTTCATGAGAGTGAGCACTCCGCAACAAGTGAAACTTACTTTACCTCTTTTAATACCGAAGCCAACTTTTATGGTTTCTGTGGTCAATTCAGCTTCTTACGTTTTCTGTATAACAAACATTTTCGACAACATTTAGCGAAATTATGTATATTTCATTCGTAGCATGATAACAATTGGATTTGATTTACAATATTGTTGGTGGATTCTAACGCATATAAATAAGAAACTAAATTCACGGAAGAGTCGACATGTTATGCCTAGGGCGTCTTTATGCAAACCAAAGTAACTGCTGGTAAACAACGACGCGTTTAAGGCTAACGAACGGGTATAATTATCACCTGGCACTAAGTTCTGTTAATCAGTGTTATTCTTGTTCTTCAAATGGATATGGCACAGGATTTTAGCGAGTTTGGCAAAAGTCAAAATGTAAAAGCCTGTAAACCAAATCGGAGCATTTCCGAGACAGCAAAGTTTGTGGGGTTTCTCACGTTCTGTCGTGATTGGTACATGAAGAAATTCGTTCAAAGGAGGAAAAGCTATGCACTTGAGGCAAGGTGCAGCCCAACTACGACTCCGCGATGGTGGAAGTGAAAGAAGGCTATACCATATGGTACGAATCAATAAAAGGGATACTGTGGCGTAAATGCTGCTAATTTGAATGCCGGTGACGTGGTGAATATGTCACCAAACACAGTACACGAAACGCCTCTGAAATGGAATTGGGTAGCCGCATGTAGCTGCGATTGCACATGCTAAATTCGTTTCAACATTGATAATGCCCGCAAATCGCACGCGAGCAAAAAAACTTGACTTTGAATCATGGGATGATGGTCGTCTGCTTAGATGAACCTCGTTTCTAGTTAGACCATAGTCAAGTTGCAGCGAGGGCTTGAATTACCTGGAGAAGCGTTGCCACCAGAACGCACCGTAGGATGAAAACACAGCTGTGGAGAAAGTTTAATGCTTTGGACATTGTTGTGTTGGAAAATCCTGGGTCAGGTCTTTTATGTGCACGTAACAATGACCTATACCACCAACTGAGCATCATTGATTACCAGGTACATCCTTTTATGGCAAAGGTGTTACACTCTAGTACTGTCTTCTTTCAGTAGATAATATGCAAAGCCACACTGCTGGGATTGTTCGGAAAAGGTTAGCGGAACATCAGAAGACTTCCAAATATATCATTGGTTTCCACATTCACTGTATAACATTCCGATTGAGAATCTCGTGTTTGTGTTGGAGCAGCAAATCTATCTGCGGTGTCGCAACAACGTTACGAACAAGATTTAAAGTACTTTCTGGCAACGCGTTTTTACCAGATACCACAAGCCACCTCTACATATCTTGCATCGAGCGTGCCTCACCAGGAAAGAGCTGTCTAGCGGCACGCGAAAGATGAACGTAATATTAGACATGTGGTCATAATATTTTGGATTTTCGGAGTAGGAAATAAGCTTTCGTTTTATTGAACATCTGTTGTGGTTTACTTGGGCTACTTCACTTTTGTTTCTGTTCCCTGCTTTCAAGAGCCACAGTGCAACGAGATCTTCAAAACTAAGTAGTTCGGAAGGCTGAGGGCAAAATTACAAACAAAAGACGTGTTGTTTTTTCTTATTGTATCATGTGTTTAAAGATTAAAATATCAAAAGTGTTTGTAGAAAGTTGCGTTTCGTGCGGCTCGCTCTTAATCTGCAGTTGAATAGAGAGACGGGCCATATTTTAGAGATGTCCTTTAGAGTTATGTCCACACCGGAACGTTCTCGAATGTAGAAAACTTACTGAAATCGAAGAGCTTGTGGAATGCAAACCATTTTGCAACAAATGAAGAACTTAATTTCGGAGCAAAATAGTACAGGACGGAATTTATATCTGGAAGTAGCAAAAAAGCGGATAAAAAAACCCTGCAGAGAAAGGCTATCAAAACTTTCCTTTGACGAAATTCCTACATAAATTTTCATTCGGAAAAAATACTCTCTCCTACTGTTCAACTCACGGTTCAGCTGTCTGGCCTATTGGGCGGAAATATGCCGCTTTTCTTTTCACATAAATCTTCGATAATCGACTAACGACTTCGCGTCTTGTAGAGAAAAATGCTTCTCTTTTAGTTATTTTAACACCATGAGCTTTTTAATTATTAAGCTGAGAATTTATTCGATATTAACATAAGAACTGCCTTTGTATGGAATATCAGTCCTCACTGGATTTGGAAAATACGAAAATTTTGAAATTCAATATACATATAAGAAACTATATCTGGAGCCAAGACCTCGAACTGCGCATAAATGACATATCAAAATCTGCAGAGGTTGTACAATAGAGCGTACATTTGCAAAACAGTAAAATATATTCATTAAACATATCAGAATCAATATTTTGATGAAAGGCCTAAAACACCACATTAATAAGAAGTCACATCTACAGAGCGTGTACAAAATAGATTATATCGAGCCAAAGCAGACAGGGTGAAATGTTAAAGGTTGGGCATGACTCTCTTATTTGCTCATTACTCCGACAGTAATCAAAACGTTGAGACCACAAAGCTGACGGTCACACTCTGTTACTCGTGGGCTTCTTTACAAACAAGGCATAATAGATGGCATTTGAATGAACGCTAAGCTGACTAAATCAGCTAAGGCTGCAGCGAAGGACCTAGGGAATGTGAAAGATTCAATCGTTCCCTCCTTAAGAAATATATCAGTTCAGTTGCACCTCATGTTCGCTGCAAGCAACATGTATCGCCTGTAGGACAATTAAAGTGAGTTGTGGAACACCATTACTGAAACTGAAACCACAGGGTAGCAGACCCATAGGAAAATCTTCCATAATGGCACATGGGAAACATTTAACTCCACATTGGTCCCAAAAATATCATTAGAACAGCGAACCAGTGGACGGGGATTGGAATTAAAGCGTAAAAACTGGAACCCTGAATGTCATTTTTTTCATGAGTTTACAACTCGAGTTGGATTGAATAATTCCTAAGAAGATTCAGAACCCACTCACCAACAGTACGCTGCATCTTTTAGAGGGAGGAAAAGAATTATTTAGAAGCCAGAACAGGGTGCCCTCACAGTAAAGTTAAAAATAGTGCAGTGCTGGAAAAAATAGAGTTAAAATTATATACGGTTTCCCGTTAAGGCAGGAATTTGCAAACTGGCCTACATATTTACCTGTAAAGCGGTGAACTACAAACAGCAACGCCAAACAGAGGGAAAAGAAGAAAGATTCAAGGAAAAGGAGGGAGCCTGTAAAGAAAACATAGTTTACAACACTCTCCGTGGTTCTTCTTATACAGATTCTGGTACTATAACGTGTGATGCATAGTTTCGTGTTGGACCGCATAGCGCGCTGCTAAAGAGGCGAGTGTTAAAGTGGACGTCAAGTAATTTTGCTTCCTATACTTCCAATGGAAAAACTTTTCTACACATTTCCTTCACAATTAGTGTGTGCCCAAGGATAGAAATTTGAACACCGATTAAAATAACTTCATTTTATTACTTGGAATACTTAATATTTTCTAAAACATAACCATAATTATATTAAAAATCAATAACTTTTCTTTTGGTGGTGTTGAAACCAGAAAAAGATGGCGCGACCTGTACTTCGATGACGCCAGTAGAAAAACAAATGTTCGATTGCATAATTATGGTTATGTTTTAGAAAATATGAAGTATTACAAGTTATAAAATGAAGCTATTTTAATAGATGTTCAAATTTTCATCCTCGGGAACGCATTAATTGTGAATAAAATGTGTACAGATGTTTTTTGATTAGAAGTATAGGAAGCAAAATTACTTGACGTCCACCTTAAACGTCTCGATTTTCTCCTTTCTGAATGAAACAATCTCACATTTTCCAAATATTGATACTGCAGCAGTATGTGGTTACGTAAAAATATTTGTACTAACCAGTAAGCAATCTCAGTTAGCGTTAATAAATTAAATAGTTTAATTTTCAAGAATATTACTGAAGAACATTTCTTTCATACATTAAAAATACACGGCAGTTCATATTTAAAACGTTTGTAACAAATATTTTTTATTGTATCGATAGAAGCATGTATTTACATGATACTCTAAGCCTTTCCTCTAAATACTTGCAAAATTGAGATTAACTAATTTACAACAGGAGAAAAGATACATAATTGAAAAAATGCTTTAAACACGCAACCAAGGTCCGAAATACTAAAACATTCCTTCTTCGATGTCTTTACATACCAGAACAGTTTGAATGAACATCTTGAAACCGAGACTACATGTGTCTGTGTCCTAAGATATTTTTAGTGGAGGGATTCATAGATTTTAACTAAATTACAGAGATTATGTTTAAGTTCTTGTTACATCCTGAAATTCTGCGAAGCCTTTAACGAACAAATTATAGAGCTGTAGGGAATACTGGAGGTTACAACTCAGTCCACGTTTTGTTGTGTTCCCTTTCGAATATAAACAACGACAAGGAAATAACCGACCAAGTACGGAATTATGTTAGCCGATAGAAATGGCAGACCCTGATAAATTTTATAAATAGCGACAAACGCTAATTAATGAACAATCATTTTGATCGATTGAAAAACAGTATTATTGGAGGAAAATGAAGCATCAATCAACCATTGGTGGATCTGGACGCCAATTTGCAGATAAGAATACAATTTCCCATATATCTCATCGTGACCTGTCAGAAAAATTCACGATTACTTTGGAAGTCGTCAAACAGTACGTCCGAACGTAAACACACTTCTCGCATCAGAACTGGAACAAAGTTTATGCCCACACTAAGTCGAAAAAACACGAGCTAAATGTAAATCATTCATTTGGAAGACTTCAACCGCACTGGAAGTAATGTAATACTTTGCGTACTGTAATTACAAATGTTATATTACCTTTTTAACATAACTGATATGATAAATTATTGGTAGTTTAGTAGGGAAAAAACGACATCTGAGCTAAAACCACCTGTCAAAATTTTCAACGGGGAGACGATGGAGAAATATGCCAACGCGGTGGTCTAGAAACACAAGGGCAAATATGATTTGCCTGCCCAGTGTAGGCGTTGATATTCCACTTGAATATTTCACCATAAAAGAGCATTTCGAATCACTCATCAAACCATCAATGGCAGGAGGCTGACATAAATTTCTTACGGAATTCAAGATTACCGTTAGCACCTCCAAGAGCTCTAAATGTAGGTGCCCCTCCTGAATTTTTAGTCACTTATTACAGGCAAGGGAGTGAGACACTATGTAATGCAAACCCACCATCCATTCGTGACCCGGGATTCAATCTTGGATAAATGAATAAAAGGGAGAGCATCGTAACATTCGGTATCCATCCGTGACCCGGGATTCAATCTTGGATGAATGAATAGAAGGCAGCGCATCGTACCTTTCGGCATCCATCCGTGACTCGGGATTCAATCCTGGATGATTGAATAGAAGGCAGCGAATCGTACCATTCGGCATCCATCCGTGACCGGGATTCAATCTTGGATGAATGAATAGAAGGCAGCGTATCGTACCATTCGGCATCCATCCGTGACCCGGGGTTCAATCTTGGATGACTGAATACAAGGCAGTGCATCGTACCATTCGGCATTCATCCGGGACCCGGGATTCAATCCTGGATAATTGAATAGAAGGCAGCGAATCGTACCATTCGGCATCCATCCGTGACCGGGATTCAATCTTGGATGAATGAATAGAAGGCAGCGTATCGTACCATTCGGCATTCATCCGGGACCCGGGATTCAATCTTGGATGATTGAATAGAAGGCAGCGCATCGTACCATTCTGCCAGCAATGGGGATCTCCTGCAAAATGAGATGATGAATAGAGGATGGGCGAAAAACGGAACTAAGTGAAAATATGCAGACGTATAATGAAGAAACATCTATTGTCTTTATTGACAGGAAAAGCTGTTACATTTAAAACAATGGAATTATGTTCGAATGAAGACAAAACAAAAAAGAAACTTTTACATAACAAACGAAAGAGAACATATAATACAATTAGATGACCGTATAGCAGTGATACGCACTAATCTTCGCCCAGTATTTTTGAATGTGCATTTTTTTATTTAAATATATTTTTTTTACAAATGAGTAAAGCATATCCTTCACTTGGGAGATTTATTGAGATTTACTCATATTTGGTCACATACATTTTTCTTCCTTTTACTATTGTAATACATTTTAGTACCATTGTATACAGAAAGGAATTATATAACACAGTGCTGATTAATTAATGGCCAAAATATATTTCTGAAATAATATTTAAATTAAAAAAGAACAACTTCCTAAAGGGCAGAATTATTTAGGTCGCTGTAAGATCTTGCTCGTTTAACGATGAGATATGAACAGATGAGGCAGATGTCAAATGTTCTTGATTTAGGGCTTGTGCAAAGGATTTGGAATAAAATCCCCTTGAAAGATACATTCTCATCCACCAACATCCGGGATTCCAACACGGTTTAAACGTTTTCGAAGCAATGCTTTGGATGGTTTTCGGATGTAATATGCAACTTTGCGTTGGAATTAATAGTTACTAACATGTTTTTGACGATTCTGTTAAAAAATTTCATTCTGCATTCGGAAGTAACGTGTGGCAAGCCGTAAATGACCGGCAGTGCGACGTCACATAACTATGTGCAACGGCTTTCTCTTCGCGACGTTTACGTCCTAGATCCATAACGTTTTGATCTTATTGTCCTTGACCTTGCTAATGTACGACCTATTACAACTCACCAATACCAAGTAACTGATAATTTGGCTGAGATAACTGAAGGGAATATCTGTTATAATTTCAAAAGTTTTATGCATCAGATGGAAAGCAAATCCAGAACACTGTTAGATATATGGTGTACGATAGTATTCGGAGAAATATGCCCGGAATACTATTCATTTCGAATCGAAATCATCACATTTTCATTATTCAAAAAATTAAGTACCATTAAATATCTTTGAAATCTTAAAGATAGCAAAACATTCCAAAGCTCAAAAGAAAAGTAACTGGAAATATTCATTTCTCGCCAGAGAATGTTGCTTAGAAAGCAGTGTTAAGCATTGCTCTTTAGTGAAGAGTCAGTGTTGGTCTTTTACTGGCTGGTATAAAAGTATATGAAAAGTTACCAGTTTTTCAGAAATCGATTATTAGAATCCACTACGCAATGACCTAGATGTCTTCCCACATGCTAATACGTTCACTTGTAGTAAGGAAATTCATCTCTAAAAGTATTCCCAGTGTAAGTATTCCCAGTGTAAGTAAATTAGCAAATCCCAAACATAAAAAACTCTGAAGAGTCGCATGTTCAACGAGTCCCTTTCTGTAGCAACTATTGTTAGAAATAATCTGGTTATACTTCTTACAGCGGCCCGCTCTCTGCTATTTATGTGACAGCGGTAACGTACTGTCGTCTATCGGCAGCTCGGAAAGATGCTTCATATGGGTTGCGTAACAATCCCTTTTCGTGATTGTCTTTGGGTGGCCCTAAAAAGAATTTTCTGAATGCTAATTGTGTCCCTACTCGAAAACATTTATTAGGACAGAAAAGTTTGTTTCCTCATGAATGGGGATACGTTTATTTGGAACCGGAAGATTTGAACGTTTTCTGGGAACATTTCTTGTGAAGCAATTTTAATCCGAAGTACTTCCTCTTTATAATGAGCACTTGCGCATGTGTTAAGTCAAGGACATCTGCCTACTGTGTTGATTTTGTCGGATCGGCAGACATGGAAGTTTTTGCCGCGAAATTAACTGTCTTCGCGTAATATTTCTGCCATTTTGGAAGTTACTTTTAATGACTATTTCAGAAATGTCTTTTGAAGAAAACTTAATTAATATTGCCAAAAAAAAAGTCCAATATTGTGCGACATTGTAAAAAAAATTGTGTGGGACGAAATATCACCAAATCTCAACAAATCTGCTATGCTATTCTTTCCTCATTTTATAGGAAATATCTTTGACTAAAAATGATACATACACGAGAAGAATCGTGACCTCAGGTTATAGCATATTGCTTCTATAGGATCATTTATTATATTCCATGTTATTTTTGTTGGCTTATTTAAAGGGCAATTAATTATCAGTGTAATATTGACGTTCATTCAAAAGTAAGGCAATTATTTTAATCTTATATCTTTAATCGGCAAACAATGGAAATTTTTGTTATTTCAGTATATGTGTATATCAACATATCTCCACTTAATTCTGATTTGCGGCATCACACATTTCATGTTTTCAACTTGGCAAAGTTCTACCCCGGTGGCAAAGTGGTACGTAGCGCTGTCTTCTAATCAATCGACTGACATGGTTCTAGATTCGAATCCCGGTTAATGATGGGTTTGCGTCACGATAGTGGCTCTGTGTTTTGCTTGGAACTAGGAACCCAAATTCGGAAAGAGAACCTGCATTTATATGAGATGGTCCGAGTACTTGTAAAACCTCTGAAAACAATTTCCCAGCTTATTCTCAGCAAATTCTTTCATGGCTACCTTAATGTGAACATTGAAGAGAACCGTTGGTTTTTTCAAGAAAAGTTCCTTGTGCTTTACACCTGTTTCAATTTTTACCAAGTTCCATTTTTCCGCGACCTACTTTTTTTACCCTTTTATTAGTACAAATTACTTCTCATTATAACAGGATTATGGTTTGAGTTTACATCTGCTTCAAAGGAACTTCCACAGTTCTACAGATTACGATATGAAAATATATCTGCAGGAAATTAACAAAAACAAATTTTATATTTTAAATATGTAAGGTAAAAATTGTCGACATCGGAGTCATCAATGTATTTAAGAAACAGTGATGTAAATCGCTTTTCCTAGTGTAGACATAATGCCATAATGAAAGCACAAGAGCATAACTTACCGTCCGTTCGATGTACACGCGCACTAAATATAGCTGTGGATCATGAACTCACCATGTAGAGTTTCATGTCATAATAAATACGTGTCCTTTGATTTCGCCTGCTGGCAAGCTTTTCTGCAGAAATCTTCCAAGCATCTGATTACCTTCAGCCTGCATTAAAAGTTTATTTACCTGTTACCACTTCTGAAAAAACTGCAGAATGTAGGAATTCAATTTGCATGTAAATTACACGGTCGAGAAACATTATTGTCACCACCAGCTAATATCCAGAATAACAGAGGTTTGCAGCGATGACAGCAACTCGACGGACTGGGAGTAACTCAATAAGGCGGTGCATGATCCATAGAGCAAAAAACACGAGCGAATTGGTCCCACAGATGCTCAATTGGGTTTACGTCTGGGGAATTAGGGGGCCAGGAAAGGAATGTGAAGTCTTCATCGTGCTCTTCCAACCACTCTCGGATATTTCTAGCAATGTGACTCGTCGCTTTGTCGTTCTGGAAAACCTCATCCGCACCAGGGAAGACAATCAGCATGTATGGGTGTACATGGTTTGCAAAGAAGAATTCATAACGAATTCGGTCCAATGTGCCTACTGCAGGTATGAGTGGAATAAGAGAATGCAACGAAAACATTCCTTAGAATATAACGCTGCCCCACCAGCTTGTGTTCTTCCAGCAACGGTTGAAGGGTGTTTGTTCTCCGATGTTTCTCGATTATACGCCAAAGTCCATCAATTCGATAAAACAGAATCCGTGACTCAACGGTGAAGGCAATCCTTTGCCAATCAGCGGAGATCCGATTCCGATAGTGCCGTGTAAATGTAAGACTGTTCTGCCCATGCACCTTCGTTAGCATAGGTGCAGTGACCATCCGTCTGCATCGGAGCACCATACGCAGCAGGGTTCGTTGAACTATCGTTTTAGACACACTTTCGGTAGCCCTCTGGTTCATTCGGTCAGTGAGTTGCTCTGCTGTAGCGTATAGATCTACCTCAAGCACCTTCGCAGCCGACGTTCAGCTCTTATATTCATGGCACGTGATGCTCCGCAGTATCCACGTCGCTTATTCGCAATGATGCCATTTCTCCAATAACTATTCACTTTAACTACAACAGCATGCGAACAGTTCACAAACTCCGCTGTTTTAGAAATACTGCAACCCTTGGTCCGAAAGTAGGTAATGATCCCTTTTTTTCATATCTGATAAATCGCTACTTTTATCAATGAGAGAAACAACTGATAAGCTTTCAGAATGCCTACAGCATACTTTATATACCACCTTAGCTAGATCTCAACTCGTGGCTTCTTTGATGTGTTACGCGTTGTTTACTTCAAAAGTACGAAATGGTCATGTTATTGGACTGTGTAATTGTGTGCAGTACTCTGTGTACACTGTTTAAAATTAATGCTAAAAACAAAAAACCTTGAATGACACAAAATCTACACGACATAGTTTACTTGCTGCGAGCCTACATATATCGAAAACGCACCCATGCTCAACAAAAAGTAAATGTCATTACGCATCAGGAAGAATCATGTGCATGACATCATCACAAAATTTAAGTGATACAGCAAGTGATGTCGATTTCTAGAATCTAGTAGGAAGTATGATAGCTCTAAAACTTAGAACAACTCGCTCAACGAACTCTCGTGCTGTTTAGAAGGCTATGAATGAGCACTTGCTACAATAGGTGCCAAACTTCCACCAAAGCGCGTCAGAGTCCCGGGATCGTTTCGGAAGGTGGCTGCTGGTTTTTAATTGCTCTTTCCAAAGCATCACAGGTATGCTGTACCCGGTTCCAATCCGGAGATCTTACGGGCCATTCCATTCTGCGAATATCTTGATTCCTGAGGTATTCTCAGACTAGGTGATCCCTATATGGACGGGCGTTATCGTCCATAAAACGAAAAAAGGCCAACAGCTCCCATCAAAAGCTGTTCATAGGAATGTACGAAGTCGTCTCTGCAGCATGGAGGAGACAGGATATCTCTTGGACCCTTCATCGGCTTTCGTCAACCCAACATGATGTCAGCGAAGCCAGGAGTGATCGATCACCGTAGTGTTCGAATTCCCTAATGCTGACGGGAAAATTGTGGCTTCCTTACCCTCTCTTGTAATGAAACAAGTCGAGAATCCCTGTTTAGGCTGTACCGGGAGTAGTTCCCTAAAGAGAACACAGGCATTTGATCAGACGTCCGTGGTTGATGCTGTCAGTTTCTATTCAGGTTGACGCGTCTGAACGATGCAGCGAGTGGGATACAGATCATCAGACTTCTTGCATGCAGATATCTTGTCTGGAGTTTTGTTGCAGGACTGCATCTAACTCCGCGGATAGTATGGGGAGACTTACGGTCGACCGCCTTTTACAAATATAAGTCCAAACTGAAAACATGAGAGCCATGATAATACTTGCCGCACACTAATCGTGCTAGCATATTCGTAAACAGCATGGAGTCCAATTTTCGCAATGCGCAATACATCGTGGGAGCGACCCTGCCTTCGCTCCCTATGAGAAGGGAAATGATCTAATATTTCTTCAGGTGCCGCTGCGTTTGACTCAGTCCATCTACAACACAATAAGAAACGACCGTGTGCTACTGAACTAGGTAACACCACTTGCTTCAACCCCGAAACGCCAGTACGCTTTCTCTATCTTTCAGGATTGTTTTCAGCTGACAGTGCTTCAACAAGGATGCAGGAGCATATACTTCACAAAATCCTTATTTGCAGTCCAGGACCACTATAATTTTGATTCAGTCACTTTCACAGCTTTATGTATGTACATAAAGGAAATATCAACACTTTTAATGCCAGACAGCGTTCTTTTAAATTCGAAAGCGATTTATTCCTTGCAAGTCACTATAAAATAGAGCTACTCGAAATATCATAATAACATTTTCGAACTTTTTTCAAATTTAAGAGACACGAAGTTTATGTAAGCAACTAACTTCAAAATACTGGATTTAGTTTCTATTGTTCAACATTACCGTGGAAGCGTTATTAGTGATATCCGTTTTAATGAAATTCCGTCAGAAAACGTTGTTTTGGGATCCATTCGTACAATACTGAATCTACAAAAGGATGATTATATGAGGGTCAAATATGCATGAGCTTTAGAACTTTTAGGCATATAAGTCAGGGTTTCAATTTTGCAAGATATTTTGTTGTTTACAGTTTGGTGAGGAAATCAAATATTTCTCATGGATAAGACTCACAAACGCGATGTTTAAATATTATTCTAGATCCATCAAATTCAAAATTTTGGATTAAAATGGGCTTCACCTTTATTCCTATTCCTTTCTGAAAACAACTAACTTCAAACTATTAGATTTACTAGCCAATGTCTAAACTCATCGATAGTCTGGAAAAGTTTCGGCGTTATGGGTATTAAAATCTAAAAAGAAAGGTTGAAGCAATCCTTATTAAGATTTTAAAGCATACAACTTCAATATCTGTTCAATTTAAAAATACCGCTGACCTATTTCATATTATTTTCACAAGCACAACTTCGTAGGTTTCAGAAAATCACTTTGCAGCATAAAGTTGTAATTTACGTATTCATCTTAGAAATAAGAAACTTTTTCTTGTATGTACAATGAAAGCCTTCCTAGGAGTCGTTGGTTTAGGTATCACGTTCTGTTATGGACTCACAGTTTTGATGCTTACAAAATGATTGTAACAATACCTGCTACATCACACTTTGTACAATAAAGAATTCCTGGACAGCACTGTTGTCCAACCATAGGCCACACTTCTATAAAATGTTGCAGACATCCTGGTGAACATGTACCAGAATAAAAAGCACAATCGAGGAATACGGCGAAGCTCAGTGTCATTCAACGGCCAGAGTTATAATATGCCATCTCAAGAACAAGTCAGAACCGGAAAATTCTGCCCAGCTACAGCTTCTCGTTCAAGTGTAAGTGATGTTATTATGAAGTCGAACAGCTTAGGAAAAACAAAAGCGTAAAAGCTAAATCGTAAGCTACATAAATAGCAAGACGATAAGGCCGAGTGCTGGGGCGAGTAGAGCTATACAATCGGATGACCTTGATTGCAGCCATCACTAACGAGTTCTAAAACGACTCTGGAATACAGGATATCATCATCAACCTTTGTTGAGATCTGAAAAGAAAGTTTTTTTTTTGCCACAGAACAGCCCTTACGCGAGCCTAAATGTGTTGTATCAGTGAAGTGTGGTTGTAAGCCCAACCTGTGGATAACAGTGACACATTCGACAAATCAGTGCTCCAACTTTTGGGAGACATTTCGGTAAATGGAGTTTTCTTTACCAAAATCACAATGCCCTTGTCCATTTTATCAGATCACAGTAGGACTAATTTGATGAGACGGGTGAGAAAGAATTTGGCTAACTTGCACAGAACCTAATGTTACTTCATGGAATACCTTACCTTTGGAATGAATTGTGCTGTCGGTAGAGAGCCAGGCAAAATAACCACGCATCGGTGCTCGCGCGTCACTTATGTTCTTGTGGTGAACTGGAAGGTAAATCGAACACCAATGTATCATAATCCAGTAGGAAATATTCCCAGAAGATTGGTGACTATGATAGCAGTAAAGGCTGAATAACTATAAGAAGTTTGTAATAACGTGAGCAAAAGACTATTGCAACATTTTTGTATCTTAATTTTAAATTACATTTGCTACATAGAAAATATAGATACCGTCAGATATCGCTCATTCTTTTTTTACGGGAATTAATTCCTTAATGTGACTCTCATAACTAGAAAATGAAGATAAATCCTTAAGTTTGATTTGATTAACAAAATATATTTTAGAAACAATTTCGTGTTTTCTTAGTATTGGTGTTGGAACCTTAATTAATATTTTTTCCTTGTTAGCTGGTATTCAAGTATCTAAAGAGTCCATGTCTTAAAAAAAATTTCGTTTGCCAAAAGTTGATGTCTCTGAACTCCGAAATAACCAAAACTACTCTACAGTATTTTAATGGAGTTAATCAATGAAATTCTTGGAATTCCTTAATATCGGAATCCACTAATCAAAGTAAATTATTTAAAAATTCGTGTTTCATCATTGCTGGTTATTATTCCTGAACACAACTGCGGAAAATGTTTTTCAGGCTGTTGTTTACAATAAATATGATATTTTCACAAAATTGTGGTAAGAAACAATCTTATTGTAGCAAACATGTTACCCGGGTGTATGTTGGCCCTCTATAGCATTTTCTGTAATATGGCAAAGTTGGCCCTAGATGGCATTTTCCTTGATGCGTAAATCGAAAGTTTTACAATGATTTCTTTAAAATATAAGCCCCTCAAATGTCCCTCAAAAATGTAAATAAATTATGTGCCGTTTCTCTGTCTCTAAAACCACAATTTTCGAACGTTTGTGGGATTCGATCTCTTGCCAAAGTACAGAAGCTTGTTGCGGTTTTCTATGCAAACCTTGTTTAATTTCGCAGGATATTTCACGGTTTTCCTTCCAAACGGAATTTTTCACCTACAAGAAAAATTACAATATACGTTTGAGATATTACGGCATAATTATGTGCTATTTCTTGCTGTAAATAAAAGTAAAATATTTCGTTAGAGAGCAGCACCTGCCAAATTTTTTCGGGCATGATTTTAGATGCATAGATATGGACGCAATATGTTTGAAACCAAAATGTGTACTAACGCCCCATTTTGATTAAATGTGCGTTACCAACGGCTACAAATAAATACAAATTGAAGAATGTTACAAGCCGCGAACACAATCTGTGGCATAGAACCTTTTTTCCCATTGAAAACGTACAAGCAAATCATCATCATCATCAACAACCGTTGGCGAGATTCCCGTAGGTACTTGGTGCATCACATTTCAAAAAGTTTTTATTATTTTACAACCAGAACATCGACACTCATCAGGCAAACCCGAGTGTCAATGAGTGTCGATATTCTGGTATCCAAGGGAAGGGGGCCCAAAGAGAAAAGTGCGTCCGGGCCTGAGTTTATGCGGAACCATCCACTCATTCACGTCCCCAAACACGGGCAGACTGTGGAAAACCCCGGAAAAACTACAGACTAGATGGTTGGCATGACCGGGGTTAGAGCACACGTCTCAAACGTACGCTTCCCACACTGCGCACAACGGTTTCACGAACTGCACTATGCTGATGGTTTAGAAGCAGAGTTATACCGCAATGGATGCCAAATCATGCCACTGGTCAAGGGTATCGAAAGAAAATGAAAATGGTTCACTGAGATTCTAAGAACAACTTACACCAGGAAACATGGATATTGAATCTCACAGAAATGGCTATGAGAAACATAATAAGATACTAAATTAGAAAATTATTAGGAACAGCACCTTGGCTCGTCATTTTCGTTCAGAAATGCCACGATTCAATATAGCATGGATTTAAAGAGGTGCACATATTGTTCTACCCAATTGTTCAGCCAATCACAATGGCATCTGTCAATTGCGGAATGTGTGTTGGAGGATAGTCTATGTCACAAATATGTGTTCCAATTGTGCCCAACAATATTCGATTCGTTCGTGACTTGGGAACTGTGACGATCATCTCAGAAATTCGAAGTCACTGTTGAAATAATGGGACCATTCTGTTAAGATGCTATTCGTATGGCAAGGCGTATCAGCCTGAAAGAGGTATCACATCGCATCAGGAAACTCCAAGCACATGTATAAGTGTGCCAGGTTAACATTAATAATAATTATTATTATATCTAATAAGATACATTGTGACATCTTAATGCGTTTCCAAAGGGACTGAGAAATTTAATCTCCTCCATGAAAGCAGACCAAGAATTGCTTCCACAAGCTTCTGCAGTTGACTTTAGGTAGTTGCCATCCACCAATTAGTCCTGTTACCATCATATTCTGAACCTTCATCCGCGTGTAGTAACTTAACACATGATTCATCGTACCATCTACATATTTACGTCCTCATTCCTCAAGGGAGTGGAAAGTAATTATGTAGTTTGGGAGCACTCCTACTTACTGTGAGATAATTGTTCTGTTTTCGGCAGAGAGCAGCGGTACAGTAAGAGGATGTTTTCTGTTTTAGCTAATTATCTCTATGTGTTGCTGACTGTGCATGCTACGTTTTTCTCTGGATTGCACTGTTGTGCTGGAGTTCGTCTGTCATCTCTTAAAACCAGCTCCAGCTGCCCATTCCCCCGAGCATGGACCGGTGCCCCACCCACCGGAAATATTGTGTACTGCGTGTCCGCCAAAACCTGCTTGTCTGTTTATGTATCATTCCTTACAAATATTATTTGCAGCTGTCATTTTATTGCGTATCCAAAACAGTTTTCCGTTCCGATATGTTTGCACCTACGTTCACAGTGTTTCCATAAAAGTCGCTTAAATCATAAATATTTCTCACATTCCTTCTACACATGCTTCATGACAGGACGTAGGCAGTCTTGGGTAACCCGAGGCGTAAGCTGGCGGGGGCATTATTCTTTTGGTATAGAACACCTGGAAACCCGGCGAGGAATGGGAGCACATGGGGCCGTAGGTTCTCATCCACAACCGCTGGCCCGTCAATGATCAACTAACTACTGTTAGAGCTGATCGGTTATCATAGGCTATTACTTCTTAGACCATAATGCCTGCATTGGGAAGATGTGGAGCTCGATAGCTAAGATGGGATTGTGCAGTTGACCCGGGAACCTCCACACTAGGGTGGGTTGAAAAAAGCGAATTTTCGAGTATGGAATTCTATTAGTGCGGAAAAGTTGCGTATTCGCATGCTAATAAACGGAAAAATATTGAAAAAATTCTTATGTTTAATCTTTAGTTCGCGCAAAAGGCCTAAAGTTTGAAAAAAATGACAAAAAACACCAAATATTACATTAACGCTCAAATTTTAGAGTTTAAGTTTTCGACTTCTAATAGCGTGAAAGTACTTTATTTTAGTTGCTTGATAATAGAAAAAATATTTTAAAAAATTGCGCCCTATATTTTGAGTTGGCGCATAAGGCCTATAAAGTTTGCGAAATTTCTTCAAAAATTGATATTTCTACAGTTTTACAAACAGACGCACTGTTATACTAAGTACAAGATATGAGATAATCATTGCGTCTTATTTGTATTAGTAATCTAAATCGCAATGAAACATGCTTATTCAGGTTATTCTGATCGTGCTGTGATATACTCAGCGAGCATTACATAAAACAGACTGGTAGCGACACGTGAGAGTCTGAGTAACCGAGTCACCCCTCCCCTTGCTGTGAAATATCCTGGAATTCTGAGTCATTCCCGATGGTTGACATGTGCAAACCGGGTCTTACGATTTTTCATTTCCCGAACGAGTGCTACGAACGAACTGAAGATATTTGCCAGTTACATAGTGAAGACATTTTCAAGTCTCGTTCGAAGTTAAGAGATATCACTCAGTAAAATACGGTCCTAAGCATATCTTTAAGGTCGTACAAACAACGCGATATTTTCCGGACAACATTAAATAAATCATCGATCCTCTGATTCAAAGAAGCGCATTCTTCTGTCATCCAGAGAACATGTTGTTGGCTATGATAGTGGATGAGAGACAACACATAGGAGAGTTGGGTTACAGGAGGATACGGAAAGCAACAATTCAACAGCCGAAAGAGAAATCTGTTCGAACTTTCATGTCTCCCTCAATAAATTTTGGTGCTACGGACTCCAGTGAGCTGATTGAGTGGACGAAATGTAAGCTGTCGCCCCCTCTAATGATGGAAAGCTTCACAACAGAGAATATTTCATAATTTCTTCAAAATAAAACTCTGCCTGAGTTTGAATTTTTAAACTTTCCCTGCCATACTCAAGCAGTTGAAAGATGCGTAAACTTGTGACCGAGTCTGCCGGAAAAGTGTGCGGACAAGATAACAGAGATGGCTACATTGGAGCAACTTTGCACTCACGATCTTCGATGCCAAAATTCGACGAAAAGTCCGATTTCAAGATAATGCACTTGACTGATAGTGGTGAACCAACATAATTTACCTCGCCTTGAATGGTTGAATGGTTGGATGGTTGGATAGGGCGTGTGTGGAACTCGAATTGCAGCCACATTCACGTGGTGAGTTCGTGTCATTCCAGCACAAATAATTTTGCGAAATGTGCGAAGAGCTGCAAGTTGATGCATTTGATCAAAGTTGAATTTATAAATTCACTCATAGGAACAAATTAGTAAAAAAAGTGGCCTTTTATATATTTTTAATACAACAATGCGTATATTTGTAAAACTGTAGAAATATCAATTTTTGAACAAATTTCGCAAACTTTATAGGCCTTATGTGCGAACTCAAAATGTAGCGTGCGATTTTTTAAAATATTTTTTTCTATTATCAGGCAACTAAAATGAAGTACTTCCACGCTAATAGAAGTCGAAAAATTTAATCCGTAAAATTTGAGCGTTGATGTAATATTTGGTGTTTTTTGTCATGTTTTTCAAACTTTAGGCACTTTGCGTGAACTAAAGATAAAACATTAGAGTTTTTCCAATATTTTTCCGTTTATTAGCATGCGGATACGCAACTTTTCCGCACTATTAGAATTCGATACTCGAAAATTTCGCTTTTTTAGACCCACCCTACCCCACACCCGGACACGATGATCTCATCTCCCCAAAACGAAGTGGCACTCATCGCTAAACACCACACGTCGCCAGTCTGTGTCGTTCCATGTCGCTCTGGCCTTGCACCACTGCACCGGCGAAAATGGCAGCACACGTAAAGGGCTTGTTAATGGCACAACACGTAAGGGGCGCTAGGATCGCAGATTCGCTTCGGCGAGGCGTCGGAAAATGGTTTGTTGGCACACATGAGTCTCTTCCTCTGCCTATATAGTGGACAGGTATCTGAATAATTTGCTATACACTAAAACCGGAAATTCTAAAGACGGGTTATTGAAACTGTGAATTCAACTTCGGTTCTGTCAGGACGTTTGGCATTTAGCAAAATTAAGAAGAAAAACGTATTTGCACTTCAAATGTTCATTAAAAAATATATTCTTCTCAAAGCAGAGAAACACCTTGGCAACCAGCTGGTGCAATTTTAAAGCTTAACTGGTGCTTGTAGGAACTTGATTCGAAATATTTTTATCAGTAGAATTTTATTCTAAGAAATTAGTGATATCTAAGAAGCGTCTTTGTCTTTTTCTCCAGATTAAAACGACTGCACACAATTCATAAATGAAATATAAGTAAATTTCAAAATGTTTTAACTTCAGTCAAAAGCGAAAATCATTTAAAAAAGTGTATCATGTTTTCGCCAAACGTACAGGAAATGTCTGAATTCTTACGTTTATTTCCCGTAAAATTTAGACTATGTAGTTACCATTTTTTTAAATTATTATCAATAACCTTTTGCCAAATGAAGAGATATCTCTTATAAGCTTAAAACACCTTAAGGCAAGAAACGGGTAGAATAATCCGAAAAAAAAATGAAGATGTATCGATTTCATTCTGGGATGAATCAATGATTACACTGGTCAACACACTTTTTCTGGCATAAGGTATTCCAACGGTTTTAAGGTAATTTTTGGGTGCTGATTCTAAATATGGCATCCGTTTTTGCCTATCGCATCAGGTTTTTGTGACATCAAATATTGCATTTTCAATAACAACAAGAAATTTATGCTCATATACGAATAGCCAAACAGACATACATACAAGAATAAGATAAGATACAGTATACAATAATAATGAAACAAATATTTAATGAGCCGTAGCACAAAGTTGTGAGAGAGAGAGCATAACAATGTGAGTGAATGCATATTACCATGTAAGAATTAAATTGTGAAGTTAAGAAAAATATGTACAAAAAGGTTATTAACAATAGTGATGTTACATCTGCATAAACGACCTCTTCTTTGACGATCTCCAATGTACAGCTTGTGGAATATCCCTCATCAGGGATCAACAGTAATCTGTCATCATGTTTGAGTCCCATCGGCCTTGGTAACGTTCTTCCAAAACTTTAATTTATTGAAGAAAGCGTTCACATTGCTCTTCGCTCACATAATCCATGTTCTCTAGAAAATGGGCCAAGTGACTATGTAAGTAGTGAACCTTGATGCTCATTCTGCATGCAAGTGCTTGGAAACTCAAGAGCAGATACTCCCCAATCTCTCGATAGTTGTCGGCTTTCCTGTTCCCAAGTAATTTTTGCACCACATCTGAGAATGCATTCCAAGTTCTAGCCTCGGCCGCAGTCATTGTTGTAACAAAGTGTGGATCCCTGATGAGTGTTATTATTTGAGGGCCATCAAATATCCTTGCCTTTTTCTTCTCGGCACTGAGACTTGAAAAGGTAGAACATATATTGCTGAAGGAGTCTGCAGTGTGATCAAGAGCTTTGACGAATTGCTTCATTAATCCAAGTTTTATGTTCAGTGGGGGAAATACAATTTTATTCCTATCAACCAGAGGATCATTCTTGATGTTCTTGTCACCAGGCGTCAAACTGATTCGTGGTGGCCAGTTCTTTTAACCCAGTGTTCTAATGCAGCCCTACTGTCAAAGTAGCACAGAAAACAAGGGTATTGGTGTGACCTCCTTGCTGACCCAGCATAAAATTAACCATTTTCAAATCAACACAAATTACCCTTCCATAAACATGGTATTCCAATCTATCCCGAACAATCTTGATGTTGGCATACTCTTCTTTCATTTTTACAGAGTGTCGTATTGAGAATAAACCATATATATTTCTTTTGTGAAGTAACACAAATTTCAAACTCTTTTTATACTGTCAATAAAAAGTCTCCATTCACTTGAATCATATGCGGAAAGTCCCATATTGAGAAGAAGCTTTTTAACATCATTACAAAATAACAAGTTGAACATCTGAATGGAAGTACTTTCGCAATGCTGCTTCTCTGTTACGATAAAAGGAGACAATAGTGCCAGGTCTGAGTAGTCCTTTCTCTTGCAGCCCGGAAGCCAACATTTCAGCAGACTGCTTCGGCAAATACAAATCTCTTACAAGTTCATTCAATTCAGGCTGACTAAATAGAGAAATTTTATCACAATCTGCATCAGGTGGCGTATATTCGATCTGAGAACAATCATCATCATCATCTGCAGAAGCAGGTAAACTGAGGGATTCAACGTGAATTTCTGGTAGCTCAGTAAATACAGGCACAGGTTTTTTTCCACAGTGCTCAACTGGTCAGCTGGCAGATTGGATATCTGGGTATTGTAAGTTTTTTTTTCTTATTGAAACCTTTTGGATTGACAAAGCAGAAGTAGCAGTTATCCAAATGGTTTGTAGGTTCTCTCCAAACAATTGCCACACCAAATTTCAGCTTAGAATTATATCCTTTTGACCATGATCTCAAATTTTTAACACAGGTTTAACACACTTTGTGAGGAGCACAATTTTTGTTTTGGTTACCAAGCCGTACTTTAAAGTAGGCAAGATAAACCTTCTTGACCAAGGTATTGATGTTGCGCCTTTGATCCTGCAAAGTGAAGCAGCCACATATGTAGCAGAAGATATCTGGGTCATTACTGCATTTCCTTCTCTCGGATGTTGTATCCATTTTTAGATCACGACCTGCAGAAACAAAATATTAAATAAATGTGGACATATGCATAAAATGTTATTACAAACACACTATCCTAAAAATACAACACCATATTTTAACACTAAAGCAGTCACTGACTCGCAACAACTTACAATGATAAGTGACAAAGATATAATTTCGGGTAAAATCAATGTAAATGGGGTATGCCGATAGCATAAAAATGAGATGTGATAGAGCAAATCTAAGATCAGATTTAGAATAATCATCCTGAAATTAGTCTAAGACAGCTGCAAAAGTCCAGGCCAGAATTTTTTTTTTTTTTTTTTTTTTTTTTTTTTTTTTGTTGACCAGTGTTTTTGATGTCTTCTACGGAAATCGGATTACAAATATTTGACAGTATCTGAAAACAGAATGCATAATAATAGGAGACAGAGTGAATCAAGATGTGACAACATTTGGTATGGCAACAGCTGCTCAATGACCTTTTCCAGAATATCTTTTGATCACTCAACTGAAATAAAAAGGGACAATTTTTTTTTAATGATTTTCTTCCATAATTGTATTACTGACTGCAAGGAAGGTTTTGGTCCTACCGCTTCATATCTGCAAAATGTTATTCAGGATCTTACTGACAAAAATAGAGACGTTTTATTAAGACCATAACACAAAGAAAAAAACCTAGGTGCATTGAGATTTGAAGGGCTAAAGATTTAGTTGTTGATGCCGCAAATTAGGAAAAGAAATGATCATGTACTCCTTGTGAAACAGAGAGCAAGAGATGGCTTAAAAAAGAAATCAATGTACCGATGATAATTACCCAGATTGTATTTAGAAAAAGCTGTACAAAATGGAATCAGATTTTCCAACTGCGACTGACGGAAACGCAACATGAGTTTAGTTATTTTTTCAGTATTTTCTTAGGGATCACAGACATGTATTTAAAAGAAATAATACTTAAGGCTACAGAGAAGCCAAAGAAGCATGCAGAGAGACATGTTTCGCTTAATCGATATCGCTCTCTACTAAAACCATTGAGGCATCGATAAATCTGTTCTGCAGTTGTAATTCCTTCGGAATTAATAAGAGAAGAAAGATAATTTTCAAAGTTTACGGTAATTTCTTGCAATAAAATGGTATATAAAGATATTGGAAAACAAAATTTAGAAATACCAACATTGTTTTTTTGCAAAACGCCATCTTCCCTGTCCGGTGGTAGAGCGATTAATGGCCTGAAAAGTGAAAATGGATTTAAGCACTAAATCTGTATTCAGACAAACAGAGGATGTTAATTCATTTAACTGTGCAGGTTTTCTGTTGCAGTTTTTATTGTAAAGGATTATAGAATATTTTCATTTAAAAAATAAAAGAAATAATACCACCGAAACGCTATTCTGGCTCCATTACAACTGTATACGTGCAGTTTGACTGATTGTTGTCCAAATTACCGAAACAGTGCGTCTTTTCCCCTCATGAATATCTTAGTCATGAGGTCAGATCAGAAGGTGATAAAATAACCACCTAAATTCGCACTATGGTTCCGCAGTCAAAATCATATACGCACCTGATTCATGCTATCTTTAAGGTAGAACTTTCGAATACAAATTTCACCCCACCCGGGGTGTGTTTCTGACCTCCACCAGGCTCCACACTCCAGACACACACATTGCAAACCGGCACACTAAAACTTATATGCCCACACTTGCACAGACAAAATTTGAAACAAATAAATAAATAAAACACACACATCCTGTCGCCCCTCCAGGAATTCACAAACTGAAAAAACAGTTGCCAGATTACGGTAATAATAAAACAAATAATTGTTTCCCTTTCCAATTGCCAACAAAGCCTGTTTGGAAGGACGTGACGTTCTGTAGCAGTCGGGATTCACAACAATAACAAAAAATTGCTGACATAGGAAATAAGTAGAAAAATCAACAAGATATCGGGAGTGAGGCTGCTCGAAACGCAGGCGACTCCCATATAACGTCTCATAAATTCACTTCATTCGATGCAACTGGTCATCTGATCACCATTTGCCACCTGTTGGCGTCGTCCACAAGAATATCAATTGCTCATGTTTCAATCGATGGAATCCAATGTCATGATGAAACAGCAGGAAATACCAAAAAGGAGAGAAAACGTTTTCTATTGATTTATTCCAGGAAGTATTCATTTCTTTTAGCTACCCTAATATTGGATCCCCCTTTATCTTCAACAAGGTTTTGTTATTTTTTGTTCGCTGTTTCACATTTCGAGTTAGAATTAATTTAACAGGTGCTCCTTCGCAGAGTTTTTATTTCTGTATTACATTATACAAGAAATTCGAATGGAAATTATGCCTTAAATTTACTTTGAAATTCGCTATAGTTTCAAGAAAATCCTGTTTTTACGGCATTAAGTGAATGAAGGTTACTTGAAAACGCTATGCTCTGAAAATTTCGTTCAGAACGCTGAACATTTTTTATGTTACACACGTTAGTTTCGGAATATTTGCATGTTTTTGCTAAAACAGTTAAATACAACGTTTTTGAAACTTTTAGACATAAGTTATAAAAGTTAAATTCCCCCAAAGTACATATTTAGTAGTGACCAAAAAAATGTGTTATAGTTCCGTATTCAGTTCAGGTAGTTCCAAAACTAACTATTGGTGACATCACGTTAGAACACGTATTTATCATTGGATTGAATTGGATGATGTAACAATGGAAGAATGTATTTAATAAAACCTTATCATATAATAAATTTCCTTTATTGTGTCCTCATCTGTGTCTCAAAATTACCAAACCGTGATTTATAAATCGTAAAATCTACCATTTTAAACCTAAATAAACGCGTTGGCAAACGACTAACAGGAATACACTGAGTACATCGACTTTGCTTGAAATACTTGGTGGCCTGTTACAGTAATTCAACCAAAATTTATTGATTTGCAAATGATATAGAACTTGGGCAGCAGATGCTATGTTTAGAAATGGTAAAGAAAAAATAATAAAGGAAGCGTACCATGGATTATATCAACAAACATTGAGTTAAAAAAAATAAGAAAACAACTCGTTGAATTCATGGATGTGTAGCAGTGTGGAGGATTAAAAACAAAGTACAAAACGCATTGAATTTATAGTTTGGCATAAAATGTGACTTAAGTCTTTCCAAGTTGTATCATATTTAGTGACAAGTTATATTTTATTACAGTTTATTATTGAAGCATTAAATTATATAAACTGTATTTCAAACCTATTGTTCCTTTTTGTCTCTATAACATATCTGTCTTGTGGCCTGTAACAGTCACTTGTAAGCGGCTGACTTTCACTTAAGAATAGGGAAGCCACTGCCTAATTGTGTTGAACGCCTTTTCATACTTCACATTAGGGTTTTCGTAACACTGTGCGTATTGATGATTTCTTGTCCGTATTTTTTGCCAATAATTTTCAGACATTTAATAAAATTGCAGATTCACTTAACTGTGAATGATAAAACAGCAAAACAATGCGTCCACGGCTACAATTTTAAATCAGGATGCAGTTGTAATGTGTCTTACGTTATCTTGCCAAAATGCAATACTTTTCATGTTTATGCTTCACAGATTCCAGCATAGAATATAACTCAATCAGTTTCTTCACCAGAACGTTGATTAATAGAAGATTCAAAATGTAACAGCACATAATGGAAATACTTATATAATGGCACGGCAAAATCCCCATGTTGTAGCCAATCCGAAACCTTTTCGAACGCACCTTGTATATGTTTAACTATTTTGAAAACTAAAAAAAAAAGCAGTTCTTGTGGAGTACATTAATATAATGTTTTTTTTATACGCGCTTTTCCTGGAAATTTGTCACTTTCTTCAGGAAATTTTCATCTGGTTTCACATATGTTCTTCCAAACTTACCGCATGATAACAAGCATACAAAATCCTTCAATTCAAACGAAATTTTAGTTGTTTCTTCGGGACACTGTGGAAGCCAACTTTTAAATAAGAACCCGCAGGGAAAAAATGGTCCATGTCGATGGCATACACTGAGCGCTTGCGTGGGATCTGTTCTTCCACACATTTGCACGCCTCTAACAGTAGAAACAAACCAGATGATTCTCCTTTAAAAGGCATACTTCTCCTTTCAGAATGCAAATCTCCCTCCTTTTCATGCCTGTAATATAAGGCATAGCGGGAAAATATGAAGAGTGAATTTCTCTCCGTCTGAAGTTTCGTCTCCCCCTTTTAAAACTGTTAATAACCCCAATATAAGATACAACGGTTAAAGACGTAACGGGCAAAGACACAAGAGAAGACACCGGGCTATAAGCAATCGTCTGTCCCATATTTAACGCGACTGATTCTAAAGAAAGGAGAGAGCCAGTGCCGTAAGACAAAGAGAGCATGTACGCCCAAGCGGGATTCCAACCTGGACCTATCTCAGACGAATTGCCCGAAGCCAGCGATTAGACCACAGCGCCACAAATGATAACTACAACTATGACACAATACCATCCCACCGGTTACTTCGTAAACTCAATGTTATATTTGCATACATTTGCGCCAAATACAGTGGGCACTAGGGGGATCTAGCCCTCTCCAGGAAATTTCAACATACATTTTCTGTCCTTGGCAGGTACAGCAGAAGTTTTCGCACTAACATTAATTCTGATTTCAAATTTCTCAGTGAAAATTCTGGATGCACGTTTTTGAAGAACAATTTAAAAGAACATTGCGAACTTGTAGCAGAAACTCTGAAACGCAGAGTACAAAGTAATAATGAAATTATATATTTCTTGAAGGTTGTGTTTGCATTCCAGATGAAACGTTGAGTTGCCTCGGAAATTTCTTGACGCATGTGACCCACGCGGCCGAAATGAAAAACCCAGCAACACAGAATTTTTTTATTTGTCCTGATGGCAAAGTTCATGTGGTTTCTGTATCTCCAAATTTAAGTTAAAGTTATGAGTTGAAGTAAGAGCCGTTAAATAACTAGAAGGCACAAAGAAATTTGTTTATGCCGTCTGTATATCTTTTTAGCATTTAGAATTTCGGCTTCTTCTTGTCTATAAACTAAGCTATGGGTGCCAATATTTGCATATGTACTTCCACCTTCCTATCGAATTCAAAAGTTTTTACCTTCCTTTATATTTATTTAGAAAAACAGTGCTTCTAAATCATCTACCAGCAACATCTTCCTCAGGATGGAAGTACTATTTTGCATTGTGTAAATAAAAATATTTTTACTTTTTCAAATGTATTGCTCCTAGCTTCCAGTCCGGAAATTCTACCTTTTTCTTTACCACACTTATGTGTCAGATCCTTCCATAAACTCTATCATTTCCTGGTTACGAATCAATGGTAGTTCGTGCTGCTTAAAATGTGCGTGCTGCAACTTACCTCCCCGCCCTCCTCTTTCCCTTCTTCCCTTTCCAGCAAATACCTTAGAGTTGGGATTAAAAGAAAGTGATCTATAAAGGAAAATTAAAAGCGATTCCAAACGTTTTCATTTATTACATACGAATTTATATTGATTCTTGAAAATTTCCTTTACCTGTTTTTAGCGTCCGTAACTACATTAACCGCCTTTTTAGTGTTAGTATTTAAATTGATAGCGACATATTCGAATAAATATTAAGCCTAGTATTTTGCAGAATATGCGGATTTATTATTGTACGACATCAGTTTCCCAGAAAACGAATTCAGCTGTGGAACTTCTAAAAATGTATGTATTTATTCAAGTTTTTTTGAAAAAAAAACGACGTTTTATCATTTATATTTATATATTTCCGTACTTTTTACTGGAAATACCCTCATCAACGATGAAATTTGTGCACCGAAAAGAAAACAAGCTGAAATAGCTAGAGTGCTTGCTGGTATGTAAAACTTGCACGTTTGGTGCGATTGCGCATGACCACATAACCTGTGGTGGCGCAACAAGCACGAACCGTCAGCCTTACAAACCGGCGAGTAGTCGATGCCACATGAAAGCGAAAAGCACCGGCCGAAGAAAGCAAGAGTACAGAGTGACACGAATGCCGGGTAAACGCCGGAGATGTGGATTTGCGCAACTTACGGACTTTGGCAGATGTCTGATCATCGTGCTGAAAACCACAGGGTTTTCCACGAGCCGTATAGCCCGCCAATGGAATTAGTAAGAAATAAATCGTTTCTTTTCCAGTTGTTCCACATACGTCTTCAAAAATAGCGATACAAGTAGTTTGCTTTGTTAGGTCAGAGGATATGACTGTGGTTAAAAATCTTGCATGCAACTACAACAATCTGTTTAAATGCATTCAAAATAAATCCTGTATATTCCCATGTATAAAGAGTACAAAAACGTTCCCCTCCGCATAGTAAAAATAGTGTATATTAAAATATTTCACAATGTTTAAAGATTTATACTAGGGAAATGTATTACTATACAACGTGCATTATCCGACATAATGTCACTCGACATCAAACCAAAAGATAATCACCATTCGCCTCTTTATACAAATCGAAGAATCGACAGGTAAACAACGGTGCGAGTGAAAGTCATCAATCAATATAAATAACACCTGATACTGAGCTCTGCTAATCAGGGCTATTATTGTTCTTCAAATGAGAAAGGCAAAGGTCGTAAGCGAGTTTGGCTAATGCCAAATTGTGATGTCCAGACGAATAGGACAGAGCATTTCCGAAAAAGCAGGACTTCTGGAGTGTGTCACAGGTCAGCCGTGGTTAGTACCTTCAAAATTATTCCATGGAAAGAAAAACCACAAACAGTTGGCAAATTGCAGGTCTACCACGGCTCATCTAACCCAACGGTCAGCGAACGTTATCCCGTATGGACGGGCAAACAGTAGGAATATTGCTGTTCAACTCGCCTGCAGTTTGAATACGTGTGACGGGAAAAATGTGCCACATAAAGCAAATAGTACATGGAACCCTGCTGAAAATGTGGTAGCGCAGCCGCAGGTGTTTCCCAAAGTACATGCTGTTCTGAGCTCACCGTCGAAATGCCTTCAATGGGCACGGGAGCATCAAAGTTGGATCTTGAGTGACAGGATGAATGTCGTCTAGTTCGACGAATCTCGTTTCCTGCTACACCATGTAGACGACCGATGTGCATTGGATACCTGGAGAAGTGTTGGCAACAAAACTCACTGTTGGACAAAAACAAGCCGGTACAGGAAGCGTAACGCTTTGGCCAACATTTTGCTGTAAACTCCTTGGTCCAGTAATTCATGTGTATGAAACAATGACATTTACCAAACTCAATTGCAAACCAACACCATCATGAAACAGTTGGTTAAGTCCCTATGCTCTGTGTGGGAGACAGACGTGTCTGTCGGCTGTTCGAATACTTGTCCTGTCTGTAATCTAGTCTACGATTTTTCCGGTATTTTCCGTAGATTCCCTGTGCATGGGGACGCGTATACTTAGATGGATTTCTGTGAAATTGGACTCGGACGCACTTTGACCCGCACACGTATGCAGCAGAGGAATGGCAAGCCGACTGCATCAATTTTTCAGTAATGCTCAAGAGCGTATAGTTGTTAGTGCCGAACTCAATCCGCCATGGGAGGACGTGATAGAGGACATTGCAAACCAGGTACATCCTTTCATGGTAACATTATTTCCCTATAGTACTGACTTCATTCAGCAATATAATGAGCCCAGTCATGGCTCTCGGACTGTACTGAAATGGTTCTCGGAAAATGAAAAATACTTCCAGGTAACGCTCAGGATTTCAAATTCCAAATATCAATGCAATCGAGAATCTGTGGTTTGCGTTGGAACAGCAAATGGGGAGCAGCAGTGGCTCACTCACTAACTTATAAGATTTAGGGGTTCGGCTGGTAACGTGTTGAAACCAAATACTGCGTGACACCTTTACAAATCTTGTAGCATCATTGCTTCGACGGTTAAGAGCTGTTTTCGCAGCACCTGGCGGACCAACATCATAATAGGTAGGTGGTCAAAACGTTTTGGAGCTTCTGTGTTTGCAATTCCTGCCTTCAGACTTCCTTACTTTTTGTGTACCCAATGTATCTTTCTTAGCAACGCATTGCGAGCAATGTCTTATTTCACGAAATTGAGATGTGATCTTATGCTGTTATATGAAAGATGTTAACAGAGTTAAAAACTGAAACTAATGTTAGATAAAAGGGGATTAAAAGTAATGAACAAAGGATGTCTGGTTGTTACAAAATATTCTTCCATAGGACAGTTAGGAGCCAGTTGTATGAAACGAATTTATGAAGAAGAAACGGCATGCTAAAAAGTGGTAGTTGAAGTCTCAAATAAGGCATGTTTCTAAGAATCAGTGACAATGCAATATATATTAATGGAGGGCTTGTTGACGATGCTCAAATACAGGCCCGTGAACAGGAAATACCAGAAACACAAGTTTCATTTATCTGGCAACCGCTTAGTACGACAAAAGTATCGAGTGGACAAACAGATTTCATATCCCACCTCACTCTGAGGTGAATGAGGTGTACCAGCAAACGTCTTTTCAGTGTACAATCTACGTGCATTAAAAAACGACAAGAATTTCCATAGTGGCCACGGGTACACCACTACTCGACGCTTGAAGACTAGCAATGATCACTTGGACAGATGAATGAGGTATTTAAGTAATCCACGCCGATAGATTGGCCCGAAAATGAAGAAAAAGCATGAAATTATGGGTTCAATTATATACCTTTAAATCTAAATGCTGGTGCGGGTGGTGAATGATCACAAGTCTCTTTTCAAAATAAAAAATTGTTTCAAGTACCAAGGCTTACTAACGAAATCGTGTATTTCTCGATTCCTCTGGTGTGGATCTTAACACTGTTATTTCTCTTTTCAATGAAGTACAGCATAAGAGGTTACATCCAGCCTTCTGCCAATCTTCCGTTTTCAGTAGTAGTGCGTCAGTATGTGAGGAGTGCAGATAGAACCGATTTCAAACGGGAACGCAAGAGAGAAAATTGTCGTAAAGTACCTATTTTAATCACCAAGTTGGTCTTTAGTATTTTTTCAATCTTTGCGTTTCTGACAGTTCTTACTGCACTTCCCGACTCCTGCTTTAAAGCTTATGGAAAACGTGTTGACTGCAAAACGATTTTTTTGTTTGAGAGACCATGAATTGATATAGATTGGATTTGCAGCTATATACAAATGTCTGTTTGCACTCTTGCCAAATATGTTTTTCGTTTCCATGTTATACAGATTTGCACTTTGGGTCTGCCTTGAACACCTTAACACGCAAACGCCGGAAGAAATTTTCTTCTGTTCAAAGATATCAGACTCTAAGAGATTTGGCTTTAGAACGATTACACTATGAGTGAAAGAAGACTTCCTATACCACACATTAATCCTCTTATTTCGATACTATATATATCAGCATTAACGGTAGTTGTGAGAGAAAGAATTATTTACCCACATGAAAAAAATGTGGTGGGATAGTCCTCAGTTCATTAATGTGAAGTTCTCTTATTCATCCATTGCAATTCCTGAAAAGATTGGCGATATTCCATTGGAAAGTTTAATGACGTAACTACGAATAATTTCTTCTGCAAAGCTTTCCTATGATTTCCTGAAGCATGTATTGTACGGAATCATAAAAGGCGTGAAGTAAGTGTTCAACGAGAAGCGGTAAATTTGTACCGCTGTTAATTGCAGTGATTCATCTGAAGGTTATTGGGAAGTGACACTGTTGTACCGAAAACGACGATTCTTTGCCTGACACCACAAGAAAGGATATGCCATTTAGTTTTAACCACAGGTCACATTTTACACAGGTTATTGATAAATTGCTTCAACACGTATTTCTTAAGTTTCGGTATAACAGTCTATTCAGAGGCAATATTTCACTAAGTGCAGCTTTCGCTAATTTCAGGAATACGCAAAACTAGCCGTGACTACTTATTCAAACCCAGTAATTTTATGTCAACATCTATTACTATTTATTGCAGTATATTGCTGATAATAACGGTTCATTATATCAACATTTACAGTTTCATCATTTGCTAATGAAGAAACGAGTTTAAATTAATTTAGGCAACTCGAATTGGTAATAAGCGCTGCTACAAAATAAAATAAAATGCATTTCACCTTTCATAATTGAGCACAATGAAATAGGAATTGTTAAACATGATATACTGATATATGTTTAATATAATTATTTTTAATAAATAAAAATATTTTATATATAAAAATATTTTTCATACATATTTTTTTGTGCGCCAATTTTAACATTTTATTCATGTAATTATTTTTTAATACATAAAATAAAAAAATATCGCACAAAAAAAGAGAATATATTGGATTCTTTAGGTGTGCAACAGGATGCGACATGTAAGTATCTAAAATGTCACCAACAAAGAATAATATGAATTCATGTCACTTGTTTATGAAACTGTATGGTCTACAAAAGTGGAAGATATCGATTTAAAAATTCGTACACACAACTAAAATGTAGGTACAGAATTTGTAAATCAAATATAAAGCCTTATTTTTATCAGACTGTATCACTTCCGAAATCCTCAAAGTATGACTTTGAAATTAGTATACACTACTGCTTCTGAAACTTGCAACACCAAGAAGGATTGCTGGTATTAACTTGAAACTTACAGCATATACACAACAGGATGCGATATGTAAATTTTTTAAATGTTATAGAAAATGCGCACGCTGTTTAAGAGCAGCGCCCTCTGAATTGTTCGGCCTCGGTTGTCAAGAACTGGCTCAAACAAGATGTTGCCATCAATAAAGAACCGATATTGATTCGAAAGGGTATTTTTTGTGTCTCACTGTGTTTCGTCGCCTACGGAGGTTGAATTAGGAAAACCTGTTGGATTTTAATGAGAGAGGATTCTTGGAATGACAGAAGCTAGATTTCACTACTGCTAAATTGCCACACATACTGGGAGAAACACAAATACATTTATGCGAACGTTCCGTGCCGTCAGAAGAGAGATGAAGCTCGAACGAGAAATGGACAGCAAAATCACACGACTGCACGTGATGACATACATTTTACCAAATGTTCTTAACCAATCATACAGCGACAACAACGTTCTTAGCGCACCAGTGTAGCATTGTCACTTTTTAGGAGTTGTCTTCCAGCACAGTTCATCATCATCTGTTTTACGTAGGACTGGACACCAGCAGCCCGTTACTGCATATTCTTTTGATCCTCAACCACAGACGCCTCAAGCTGCAATGGGCCTCGCACACGCACATTGGCGCAATGAATGGTAACTAGTCGTGCTTTTCGACGAGCCATAATTCAACATGTTTAACCATGACGTTCGGATACGTGTTCGAAGACGGTGAATGTCACCTTGGTGCTTCCGTTTTGCAGCGTCATACCGGCCCGGATGTAAAGGGTCATGTTTTGTGCAGCATTGCGTTCAATCACCGATCTCGCCTGATAAGAAGTAAGGGAAGCCTCAACAATTAATCTGGCCCACATGTGGACGAATATTGTTCCAGAAGAACAATGCTCGGCCACATATGGGCCGGAATATCCAAGATCTTTTCTATGAGCCACAGATACCGGTTCTTCCCTGGCCGACACGTTCGTCGGATATGTCCCTGATCGAGCATGAATGAAACATGGTAGCTAAAGGACTGGCATATCAAACGCCTCAGCCAGTCATCAGAAATGAACTCTGTTGTCTCATTGAAGCAGCGTCTGTTGAAGCAGCCTGGATATATCAATAACCTCTTCCATTCAACGCAACGCCGTGTAGAGACTGTTATTGTTGCTAAGTGAACAAATTTTGTATAGCTGTACAAATTGAATCAATTATTTCCTGTAACATGTCCGTGATATAAACTTCATTTGAATAGCGTAAAATCCTTGTCACTATTCTGAAACGCTATGTTAATCATTTAAGTAACAGAAGATAGCCCGTCAATAATGTCGGGGGAAAGTATGTAGAGTATTGTTTTAATAACAATTATTTTGTTTTTGCTTGTTTAGAAACTTTGAATTGCAAATGGTGAATTGTTATGGTAGTTTGCGCAGAAGTACAAACAGCATTTTTCTTCTTTTCTTTCTCATCTGTTTTACAGATATAAATAAGAATACCTGTTTATGTTCTGCGAAACAAATTTAGTTACAAAAGTGAGAAAATTATTAAAATTGGGAATTATGTACAAAAAGAGTTATAAAAATAACATACTCCTTTATTCCAACAATAATGACACATTTATTATTTAGTCTCCATGTCCTTGCTCTTTATCAGCGATCGAATGCGTCTTGGCATGCTTTCCACATGTTTCGTGCCAAGGTGTTTGATTTCTTCATCATGGTTCCCCATTTTAGTAAGCGTTTCCATGAGGGTGACCTCCATTGTAATGCTATTTTGCCACAGTCTCACATACACAATGGACTAGAGGTTTTCTATGAGATTCATACCTGGGTTGTTTCCAGGCCATGGCAGAGTTTCTTTTCTGTTGTTATTTAAAAACTTGCTAACGGACTTAGCATTGTGGCACGGTGCACCGTCATGCACATAGACGAAATCACCATTTATAAACCAGTCTTTCAATTGTAGATTAACATTTCTTCAAGTACTTTGTTGTACTGATGCTGGTTCTTCTACAATGTATAGATGTCCTGTACCTTGAGCTGACATGACACTCCGGACCAACATTTGGGTAGGATGCTTGACCGTTTGTGCAACAATAGCTCCTCATGAGCGCTTCTCCTCATGAGCGCTTCTCCTCACGTACTGGGTGCTTTCTTCTGCTATAGAAACATGGTTTCATCAGATAAACATACTTAAAAGATAAAAATAACCAACAGTACAGCACGATTCTGTGTACCACGAAATCCCCTCAGTTTTGTGTCTGTAGTCAGTAGATACTCTGTTCATAATTTCAGAGACAAAAATGAAACCTCAGGTAAACTGATTAATTACACGAACTATACTATTCCTTACTTTGCACCCGTTGTTTTTGAATTGTTCTTGGACTTCTTTGGCCCATCCAATCTTCTTGTTTGCCATAGCAGGTGTCATTTTAGCCTTTTTCCGAGGACGGCGTGCACGGATTCCAGCAGCGATCAGTCTTCGACGGATAGAAGAATCACAAACATTCACCCAATACTTTTCCATAGTCATTTTTAAAACTTTGCTGGTGGCTCTCCTGTCTTTCGTAGCAATTTGAATAAGTTTCCTTTCCCCTCTTGTACTGATTTATTCTTCCATCCAAATTTTCCTACCCTAGAGAGTGAATACGCACAGCAGGAATCGAAAGACGTCTTCAATCTACACACAGATGTTTGTGAAATGTTTAGTCAATCTGCTATTTCTCCTTGTGTATAACATTTGTCTTTCAGAATACACTTAGCCAAAGCCAGTTTACACATCACTTGTCTTGTCCCAGACAGATCACTTGACTTGCCGATAGTCGGAAAACGATCACCAAGAAAATAAAGACGTAACAAGTCAACTGCAAACTTTAAACAATGGGCACTAAAACTTCACAAACTGCTCTAAAGGTCTACAGGTACCTTGTACCTTGTAATAAGTAAAGAAAAACATGCTACATTACCAAAAGTATAATATAACCTCACCTTTAACACTTTAACGACCATAACGCCCAAAACGCCCGTACGTACAAACGATCCTAGCAGCTCGAAACACCTGTCTAGAGTGAGTCAGATTTCCTACACTTACCTGTTCTTTAAACTTGCACGACCAATGAGGGATCAGCAGAAGTCACCATCCGTCATCCCTGTTGTTACTAAACAAAGAAGAGAAACAACAGACACTTTCGGGAGTTACGGTATTTAGAGTGATACTAGATTTTAGAGTCATGGTCGTTAAAGGGTTAAAACCGTCTGCTTATCATTTTATTTCTCTCTTCAGTATAGGCACCATAACATACTTCTGAACAAAAGTTCGTATATGCTGGCATATCGCTCAACATTTGAAAAAATATCCGCCAAACATTTTTTAAGAGATGAAAAATGATTTATACCAAAAAAATTGAACTAATTTTTCATGAAATATTGCATTTATTTTAAAAAGAATCACAAAACTTAGAAAAATAACAATTCTTCTAATATTTTCACACTTCTGTATATTCTAAGAATTTCGTGGTTTAAGGAAAAAGAAAGTTCCCAAATCATATTTCTTCAGCATACGCATAAAATGATGATAATAACAAACTGTGACCTTCTGTAATGGAACTCTCGATTTTTAGACTTAAATGAGAAAAAAAGCTAGTTTGAAAAGGTACAAATTTGTAAAATTATCATTCTAGGTTCGCAAGGAGAATCTTAAAATAAAATTTCATACTACTGGATTGCTTATAACCCGTCGCTAAGCCTCTGGCTATAATATACGGTGCTTAGCTAAAATAAGCTAGCATAACAATTTGATAATAGCGCAGTGCGTTCATAATTTTTTCTTGTTTATCTTTTTTTGTGTTTTCCTTTATTTCATTATTTCATGCCTTCTGTAAACATACGTAGTAAAGATGTGCCGCATGATTCAATTACTTTAATTTTTCGATAGAGTTTTCAATTTCCAATGCTAATTCTAATATCACCTAAGTAAGAAGGGTAACAAAACGGTTAAATTTCTTCCTTTGCAATGAAATGACACATGATGAAATATAACACGTTTTCTTTGTCAGACGTATGCGATAAATGCACAACCTATTCAACGAAGGTCAATTTGTTCGACTTCCATTATTGTTTCATTCAAGGGTACCCAACTCTTTCAGAAGAAAAGACATTATATTCACCTTATAGCTAGCACGAACTCTAGGTACGTTTCCACATACCTAGAGTTCGTGCTAGCTACCACGTTTTTATGTTCTCTATCATTTGTTTGACATATCCTACAAAAAGTTAAATTTCATCATTAACTTAAAGTTCTTTCTGTAATGTGAACAGTGGTTCTTTCAACGCAAAATCTTATTTTTCGTTGTGTTTTACCTGAAATTTACCAAGGTTTGCTCTTTGAAAATGACATCACGTAAATTAAGGGGGGGGCAACAAACAAATGGGAAATTTTGAATTTCACTATGCATCGAAATTTTATTTGGTCGCTAAATTGTTCCACTACGAGTTTCTCAAATACCTTGCTAATTGGGTTCGAAGTAATTTAATTTCTCTGTAGATTTTCAATTTAGTGGCTTTTTAAGAAACAATGTTGTATTATAGCTGATATAAAAAAACATATTACGTTAACTTAACGTAATGATTCTAAAGAAAAAGAAGTAAAATGACTTCTAAATGGGTACATGCCTGTTGGCGACAGAGCAAAAAGCAGTTATTTTACAAATTATTTAATATACATAAATGTTGGGATGCAAAATCTATTGTGTGGCGGGTTTCTGGGTTTTGATCTGTTGTCTCTGGATGTATCAGTTGCATCAAAGCAAAGAGGTTTAATTGGAGTTTATAGCACAAAACATGTAAGCGGTATGAAGTCACCGGTGTTTGACAACAACGAAAAGACACGCAGAATACTGCAAAACCCTTTCTGTAAGGGGCTGCACAAAAGCACGTGTTGTAATCTATTGCTTTCAGATGCAATCGCCTGTACTGGAATTTGGTATAGGTGATTGTTTATATGATACGGATTTGGGTATTGTTGTAGTTAAATCTCGAACCCAAAACTTGTTGTACATCATTGTGTGTAATGCGGGTTTTCCTTTACAAATCATTCCTTGGTTGCATCACGCACTTCCTCATGGTCATCGTTACCCAACAGTTTTGCAGATTCGTTCGAATTTTGAAGTACCTGTTTTTTGCTTTTCATTTGCAGTGCGACATTACTATATAAAGAAAATAAATCTGGATAAATTGATTATTGAATGTTAGCACTTCTTTAATTAAAATAATCGTTCCGGATTTTCAGAAGACCTCGCCGTGATTCTGGATGGTTTCAAATTCGAGCCATGCAGATGGCGCTGCTCTTTGAAACAATGGCCTGATATCTTGTTAAAAAGTCGTTAAAGTTTCTCCCTGGAATCAGAAATATAGCATGCACTAGTAATTTCAACTGAAGGAAAACCGTACACGTCCCTTTGATATAGTTAGGCGAAATGCTGTTTTTAGTTTAAGTATAATTGTGTCATTCGGCTTTTCACTAAAAGGGTATGTTTGACAGACCTGCATGAACTTTCTATATAATCCGTAATTCTCGAAAAGATACCGGCGGGAATTAACGTACTATGTGTGAAGTAGTATTTAGGTGCATGTGAGGAAACTTTTACCCCAATGATTGATCAGTGACTTCCTTACAAATATTCACTCATGTCGTCCATGCGTTCTTGAAGAATAATGTGTATCACGCTTGAAGTTATATCTCTGGAACTCAGTCTCTGGTATGATCTACTAAATATTTTACGTTGGATGACGTTTATCTCAATGACTGTTCAATGACGTCTTTACAAAAATTAGTTCATGTTATTCATGCGTTCTTGTAGAATAATATGTATCACGCGCGAAGTTGCTTCCCAGGAACTCAGTGTCTGGAATGATCCACAACATATTTTACGTTGGAAGACTTTTATCCCAATGATTGTTCAGTGACTTCTTTACAAAATTTCACTCATGTCGTCCACGCGTACTTGAAAAATAATGTGTAGAACGCGCGACGTTGCTTTTCTGGAACTGAATGCCTGGGATGATGTGCTCGATATTTAACGTTGGGTGATATTTTTACCTGAATCACGAAGCTGCTCTCATTCAAAAGCGTAAACACACACAGCATTCATGCTTGTAAATTTGTATTACTTAGCACGTGCTTTGTCTTTCGGAGAATAATCTGAAATACTGCCTGAGAGAGGCTAATGTTTTTCTCAGACTCTACGAAGTTTCTGTTCCTTTTAAATGCAATTATGTAAAATGCAATTATGACGTATGTTTGTGGTACACACACACACACACACACACATCTCTGTCTCTCTCTCTCATGGTTTTACTACCTTGGGTGGAAAACGTCTTCGGGCACCAAATTCCGCAACCAAACTGGCACATTCCAACAGATCACGGGTGCCAGATTTCGCTTTACAACTGCAGGTAAGCTTCTCCAGACGTCATGTATCGTTTACTCGTGAGATATGGCGACGCCTTTTGAGCTTACTGATTTCTAAAGAGATGTTATACGACTCTATATCAGCAACGTGCCCGAGTGTGCAGATGCAGAAACATTACAAGACCAACGTTCAACTGTTCAAGTAGTTATTAGTAAATAAAAACGTGATCGACTTACGCCTTCTAAGAAACGTTCAGCAAGGCTACGTCAATTGAAAGAGAAGGACAAGGAACTCTGAAACGTGTCGTCGATAGATATCGTAATTTCTCTGCACAAATCATCAAGAAAGAATTTCAGAATTCAATATGGATGAGTCTGTGCAATAAGACAGTTCCCAAGTTTGCACAAGTTAACTTTCCGGTGCCTAGATTCTACATATGCGTCGTTAATAACTCATACGAATGTGAGAAATCGACGTGTAACGTGTGAAACACATGGCCCGTGGACCCTTGAGCAGTGGAAACATGTGCTATGGAGTAACGGATCAAACCAGACCTGTTTTGGATCCGATGGTAGTTTCGTATTATGATGCGTGCCAGGTGAACGGTACCTTTCAGAATGTGTCATCCCAACTGTTAAATTCGGTGGTGGCAGTGTCATGGTCTAGGGTCGTTTCTTGTGGTATGGTTTCCGACTGTTTTCGGCAGAGGCGGGAAACATGAACGCCACGAAGTACCGGGACTTTCTAGATAACACTGCGCTGTCTACACTTTACCAGTTTCACAGAGACGGGCCAGTGTTGTTTCAGAAAGAAAGAGCTCCGTTCCATAAAGCACGATCCGTTTCGAGGTGGTTCGTGGATATGTGTGAAGAGAATTTGGAGTGCCCAGCTAAAAGCCCCGACATCAATAATGCAGAAACCCTGAGTGATGAACTTGAACATTGGATTCGGACTCGAACGACACGTCCAAATTCTGTGTCTGAAGTGACTACGGGTTTGCGAGAGGAATGGAACACCTTACGTGCGACTTCTTATCATAATCTCATTACAAGTGTACCAAATACAGTGCTTGATATAATTGCGGTCGCTGCCCCGGTGGCGCAGTGGTCTAAGGCGCTGGCCTCTGATCTTTCGTCCGTAAGGGGTGCGGGTTCGAATCCCGGTCAGGCATGGATATTGTGTTTGTCTTACGGCACTGGCTCTCTCCCTTCCCTGGAACCAGTAACCCTAAATTAAGGACGGGCGACTGCTTATACCCCATTGAGTTGCTCACGGTGGTCGTTAAACCTCCAACCAAAAAACGTAATAATAATAATAATAATTGCGCTCATTCCGGCCAACAGTGTTTTAAGACCTTATTGATTTTTCCATAAATTCAGTATTTTACAAAAAGCGCTGGTGTCCAGAGACTTTTTCCACATAGTGTATCTTCATACGTGTGAGAAAACGCCGTTTACATTCTCATACACTGCCATGAGTTTTAAAATTAAATTTAATTACTTTTGAGTTATATCCATTAACTTGCTAGGGGTTGAAGTTTTGAAGAACAACGCTTATACATTTACTTTGATGCGTGAATGTGAGTGTATATATTTGAGGCGTTTGAGTTATAATCGCAATGTTATTTTAGGCTTGCAGTAATTGATTTCGAAATCTACATATGTATATAAACTAAAAACCACCACGACCTCTAATATTAAACTGCTTATAATTTTATGATTGTGTGGTGTGTATCTGCTGAACAAAAATTCCGCAGAGAACCTATTTCAAATAATGAATACCATGTAATGAATTGTGTGATATTCATGTTAATTGCGCATGCTAGGTTTTTCAGAACGCTCTGTGCTTTTTCTGGAAAACCAACATTGGTATGTTGAAGGAAACAACAGTCTCCATTAATCATGTTCATTTTATTACAAGAAATCAGTTAGATATCACAAGCCGTAAAGTTATAGGATCAGGTTATATGGCAGTAAATTGCAAAAAAAGTAGAATAAAAACATAGTAATACATTTTGTGTCAACAACAGAGAGAAACAAAAGATCTGAAAACTGAAAAAGCCACTCAGGAAGGCAGAATGTTCTGCATCACAATTTGAAATGTTGATTCAGGAGTCATAAATTTCTAGCGGAATGGATCAACCAACCCATGTGGCATAGTATTCTAAGTGCTGGCTTCTGACCGTTCGCCCTAGATAGGGTCTGGGTTTGAAACCCGGTGATACATGAATTTTGTGTTTGCCTTACGGCATTGTCTCTCTCCATTCCCTGGAACCAGTTGCCCTAAATTAAGGACGGTAGACTGCTTATAGCCCATGGGGTGGTTGAAACTCCAAGCAAACATAGAGAAATGGACGTTACCTTATTTACTGATATTTTGTCGCTTCCGCCGCAAACGAACCCTGTCTTATTCCTTTAACAGGTCTGTAACTATTTCCGACATGTTAACAACTGGCGATTTTTTCCCTGAGTTCAAACGGTTTCCAATTTCATCATCGAGACTTCCTTCGTTCAGAATCATTTTAGATCTTTCAGTGATGTACTGAGTGAACCCTTGCTCAGATCATTTACTAAATTTTGCATTACCAAAAACTAATTTCGACGACTAATGTTAGAATCAAACAAAGACTCTCGGGTTGTTAAAATCTTCCAGTTACATCAAAGAAAAAAGAAATAAGCTCCGGAATTCTGAAAATGCGATTTTCTACATATCCTGCACATTTCGACATATGCTGCTCATCAATGTCTGCTAGCTGAAAACGTTTTATTTGAAATATGTGATCTTTATACAAATGATTTTTTTTACAACAGGTGGCCTATGGCGTCGATGTGAATTAGAATAAAAGATCACACGCAAATAAAAGGTGGCACGTCAATTCGTCGCCTGCGTCAATTCGTCGCGCGTCAATTCGTCGCGGACAAATTCGTCGATTACGTCAATTCGTCGCGTTTACAGATTTTGGTTACATACAAAACGAATGCAGGAAAACGTACGATTTCGAACGTCTTATTCCCTGATCAAATTTATAAAGTTTGGACACGCAGACAGGATAGGAATATTACGTTTTTCTTTGGCACTAAAAATATTAGACGGTAAACGGTTTTTGGAACGGGGCAGGGCCCGGTTGGTCAGAGCCCCCCATATACAATATTTTCGTAAAATCTACAGTTTTCAATTCAGAACCACCAAATCTGGTATACTATCTCGTGGTATTCTAACTTAGACTGTAGACGGTTTTGGAAAAGGGCCAAGGCCCGGGGAGTCCGACCCCCCCACCCTACATACAAAATTTTCGTAAAATCTAGTTTTCACTTCAGAACCTTCAAATTTGGTATCATTAAACTCTAACTTAGACGCTTGATGGTTTTTGGAAGGGGTTGGAGCCCGCGGATTCGGAGCCCCCTCATAAAAAATTTCGTAAAATCTACAGTTTTCATCTTAGAACCACCAAATTTGGTATACTATCTTATGGTACTCTAACTTAGACGGCAAACCGTTTTTGGAACGGGTCAAGGCCCGGGGGTCAGAGCTCCCCACATACAAAATTTTCTTAAAGACTGCAGTTTTCAATTCAGAACCACCTAATCTGGTATACTATCTCACTGTACTCTAACTTAGATGCTAGACGGTTTTGGGTAGAGGTTGGATCCCGGGGGTCAGACCCCCTCCCCCCGAATAAACACTTTTTCGTAAAATCTACAGTTTTCAATTTAGAACCACCAAATTTGGTATACTATCTCATGGTACTCTAACTTAGACAGTAGACCGTTTTTAGAACGGGTAAAGGCCCGGGAGTCAGAGCCCCCACATACAAAATTCTCTTAAAAACTAGTTTTCAATTCAGAACCACCAAATCTGGTATACTATCTCATGGTACTCTAACTTAGACGCTAGACTGGCTTTGGACGGGGTTGGAGCCCTGGGGATCAGACACCCCTCCCCGAATAAAAACTTTTCGTAAAATCTACAGTTTTCAATTTAGAACCACGAAATTTGGTATACTATCTCATGGTACTCTAACTTAGACAGTAGACCGTTTTTGGAACGGGTAAAGGCCCGGGGGTCAGAGCCCCCCACATACAAAATTCTCTTAAAAACTACAGTTTTCAATTCAGAACCACCAAATCTGGTATACTATCTCATGGTACTATAACTTAGACGCTAGACTGGCTTTGGACGGGGTTGGAGCCCGGGGGTCAGACCCCCCCCCCAATAAAAACTTTTTCGTAAAATCTACAGTTTTCAATTTAGAACCACGAAATTTGGTATACTATCTCATGGTACTCTAACTTAGACAGTAGACCGTTTTTGGAACGGGTAAAGGCCCGGGGGGTCAGAGCCCCCACACATACAAAATTCTCTTAAAAACTACAGTTTTCAATTCAGAACCACCAAATCTGGTATACTATCTCATGGTACTCTAACTTAGACGCTAGACGGGCTTTGGACGGGGTTGGAGCCCGGGGGTCAGACCCCCCCGAATAAAAACTTTTTCGTAAAATCTACAGTTTTCAATTTAGAACCACCAAATTTGGTATACTATCTCATGGTACTCTAACTTAGACGCTAGACGGGCTTTGGACGGGGTTGGAGCCCGGGGGGCAGACCCCCCCCCGAATAAAAACTTTTCGTAAAATCTACAGTTTTCAATTCTGAACCACCAAATCTGGTATACTATCTCATGGTACTCTAACTTAGACGCTAGACGGGCTTTGGACGGGGTTATAGCCCGGGGGTCAGACCCCCCGAATAAAAACTTTTTCGTAAAATCTACAGTTTTCAATTTAGAACCACCAAATTTGGCATACTTTCTCATGGTACTCTAACTTAGACGGTAGACGGTTTTGGAACGGGTCGGGCACGGGGTCAGAGTCCCCCCCCCCGCCCATAATTTTTTTCGTAAAAACTAAAGTTTTCAGTTTAGAGCTGCCAAATTTGGTATACTATATAATGGTGTTCTAAATTAAACGGTAGACGGTTTTCAGAACGGGTCGGGGCAAGGGTGGTTACCCCCCTACACACAAACTTTCGTAAAATCTATAGTTTTCAATTTAGAACTACCAAATTTTGTATACTATCTCATGGTACTCTAACTTAGACGGTAGAAGGTTTTTGGAACGGATCAAGGCGCGGGGGTGAGACCCCCCCCCCCAAGTACAAATTTTCTTAAAATCTTTATTTTTTAATTCTGAACCACCAAATTTTGTGTCATGAAACTCTAACTTAGCGGGAGACGGTTTTTGGAACTGGTCGGGGCTCGGGGGTCGGAGCAACCCTACCCCCGTACAAAATTTTAAATTTTCGTAAAATCTACAGTTTTCAATTTAGAACCACCAAATTTGGAATACTATCTCATGGTATTCTAACTTGGACTGTAGACGGTTTTGGAAAGGGTCGGAGCCCGGGTTTCAGAACCCCCACTCATACGAAATTTCGTAAAATCTAATTTTCAATTTAGAACCACCAAATTCGGTATACTATATCATGGCACTCTAACTTAGATGTTAGACGGTATTTGGAATGGGTCGGGGCACGGGGGTTTAGAGCCCGCCCCCGTACAAAATTTTCGTAAAATACACCGTTTTCTATTTAGAACCACCAAATTTGGTATACTATCTCATGGTGTTCTAACTTAGACTGTAGACGGTTTTTTGTAAAGGGTCGGAGCCCGGGGTTCAGAGTCCCCCCCCCAAGTAAAAAAATATGTGAAATCTACAGTTTTTAATTTAGAACCACCAAATTTGGTATACTATAACATGGTACTCTAACTTAGACGCTAGACGGTTTTCAGAACACGTCGGGGCACGGGGGTTAGAATGCCCTCCCCGACAAAATTTTCGTAAAATCTACAGTTTTCAATTTAGAACCACCAAATTTGGTATACTATCTCATGGTACTCTAACTTAGACGGTAGACGGTTTTTGGAATAAGTCAAGGCGCGGGGGTTAAGAGCCCCTACATACAAAATTTTCGTAAAATCTATAGTTTTCACATTAGAACCACCAAATTTGGTATCATGAAACTGTCACTTAGACGGGAGGCAGTTTTTGGAACGGATCGGGGCCCGGGCGGTAAGAGCACCCCCCCCCCCCGTCCTCCAAAGAATTTTCGTAAAATATACCGTTTTCAACTTAGAACCACCAAATTTGGTATACTATCTTATGGTACTCTAACTTATACGGTAGACGGTTTTTGGAACGGGTCGGGCACGGGGTAAGAGCCCCCCCCATAAAGAATTTCTTGAAATCTACAGTTTTCAATTTAGAACCACCAAATTTGGTATACCATATCATGGTACTCTAACTTAGACGATAGATGGTTTTTGGGAAAGTGTCGGGTCCCGGGGTTCAGAGCCCCCCCTAAAGAATTTCTTGAAATCAACAGTTTTCAATTTAGAACCACCAAATTTGGTATACCATATCATGGTACTCTAACTTAGACCGTAGACGATTTTCGGAACGGGTCGGGGCCGGGGTTAACTCCTTCCCCCCATACAAAATTTTTGTAAAATCTACAGTTTTCAATTTGAAACCACCAAATCTGGTATACTATCTCGTGGTATTCTAACTTAGACTGTAGACGGTTTTGGAAAAGGGCCAAGGCCCGGGGAGTCCGAGGCCCCCCCCCTAGATACAAAATTTTCGTAAAATCTAGTTTTCATTTCGGAACCTTCAAATTTGGTATCATGAAACTCTAACTTAGACGCTTGACGGTTTTTGGAAGGGGTTGGAACCTGCGGATTCGGAGCCCCCTCATAGAAAATTTCGTAAGAACTACAGTTTTCATCTTAGAACCACCAAATTTGGTATACTATCTTATGGTACTCTAACTTAGACGGCAGACCGTTTTTGGAACGGGTCAAGGCCCGGGGGTCAGAGCCCCCCACATACAAAATTTTCTTAAAGACTGCAGTTTTCAATTCAGAACCACCTAATCTGGTATACTATCTCTTTGTACTCTAACTTAGCCGCTAGACGGTTTTGGGTAGGGGTTGGATCCCGGGGGTCAGACCCCCCCACCCCGAATAAACACTTTTTCGTAAAATCTACAGTTTTCAATTTAGAACCACCAAATTTGGTATACTATCTCATGGTACTCTAACTTAGACGCTAGACGGTTTTGGGAAGGGGTTGCAGCCCGGGGGTCAGACCCGCACCCCCCGAATAAACACTTTTTCGTAAAATCTACAGTTTTCAATTTAGAACCACCAAATTTGGTATACTATCTCATGGTACTCTAACTTAGACGCTAGACGGTTTTTGGAAGGGGTTGCAGCCCGGGGGTCAGACCCCCACCCCCCGAATAAACACTTTTTCGTAAAAACTACAGTTTTCAATTCAGAACCACCAAATCTGGTATACTATCTCATGGCACTCTAACTTAGACGCTAGACGGGCTTTGGACGGGGTTGGAGCCCGGGGGTCAGACCCCCCCCCGAATAAAACTTTTTCGTAAAATCTAAAGTTTTCAATTTAGAACCACCAAATTTGGCATACTCTCTCATGGTACTCTAACTTAGACGGTAGACGGTGTTTGGAACGGGTCGAGCACGGGGTCAGAGTCCCCACCCCGCTTATAATTTTTTTCGTAAAAATTAAAGTTTTCAATTTAGAGCTGCCAAATTTGGTATACTATATAATGGTGTTCTAAATTAAACGGTAGACGGTTTTCAGAACGGGTCGGGGCAAGGATGGTTACCCCCTGCACACAAACTTTCGTAAAATCTATAGTTTTCAATTTAGAACCACCAAATTTTGTATACTATCTCATGGTGTTCACAAAGTATTTATTCAAGGAATGTACATGAGACGAGCAAGAGAAAAACGTCTCAAAAAAAAACAGTGACACATGAATGCACTATTTACAGATGACAGTAGATACCTATTTACAATATATACATGACATTTAGATGTAAACAAATCTTGAGGAGATCGTACACACTAGGTTGAGTAGATATGGCAAGGGTTCAGGTAGAGCAGCACAGAGTAAAATGTTATAATATAGTCTTATGAGCACGAACTGTACTGTGCAGCGAAGGTGGAGTCCCAACAACCCCAAGGCCTCTGGGGACCATGGAGAGAAGAAGCTGGCTTCACTTGAAGACGCAACGGCACCGTTATGAAAACAAGACAAAGTACATGTACATGAGACGAGCAAAAGTAGAATGACCGATAATTGTGACATAGAAATGGGATATGTACAGATGACTGTAGAAACAAAGAGACATTATAGTTGCATGACATTCAGATGGAAATAGATGTTCAGGAATCTCGTGGAGATAAGACATATATTGATGAGCAGGTGTGACGAAGGTTCGGATAAAGAGTCACTGAGTTAACTGTTAAATAGTCATACAAGCACCAACTGTAAGATGCAATGAAGTCGGTGTCCCAGCGAACGATGGGGCCGCTGGGGACCATGTAGAGAAGAAGCTTGGTTCACTTTGTCGAGCAACGGCGGTGTGATACTCAAGGCGTAATCGAGAAAGGAGACATTCCCGAAAAAAACTGAGCAACGCGGCACTTGCGTGAAGTACCGTAGGAGGCACCTCCCGAGCACGACACTGTTGATGATAGACGTATATAACGTGTTTCACTAGCACAAAAATGTAGGTGCAGACTACAGGGAGTCTGATTGGAGGCACAAGGTTGAGCAACAGCGTTCGGTAAGCACTGAAGGAAAGATCAGTTGTACAGGATCTTTGCGCAATCGAAAAGGCAAGATTCAGCATTGGTAGCAGTATAGTGCAATATTGATAGACATGACTCACATCTGCCTCCCCGGCGCAGAAAGGGCAGAGTGGGGAAGAAAGAAGGGTCATCCGGTGCAAGATTAAGGGTACGGGAAGACGGTTATGTAAGAAGAACCAGTGGGTGTTGATCTCTGGGGGTGTAGATAGAGGAGAGAGGGTGGCAGACCACACAGCAGAGAGAGCGGAAGACGGGATATCAGGGATAGGTGTAGGCGTAGAAGAGCGGGAGAGAGAGAGAAATCTGTAAAGAGCGGATGTGGAGAAGGAGAAAATCGGAAGATCTATGCCGTGAGCCGACAAGAAAAAGGGGAGGGGGAGAGACGCGGATAGAACGGGAACGAGACCGGCGGGGGAAGCAAGATCGGGAAAGAGAGAAATAAGGGATGAGAGTAAGGAGGTGTGAACCTGAAGAGCATGGGGTAGAGCACGAAGAGCAGGAGGAAAGTCGGAGAAGGAGCGCCAGAGAAAACCAGGGGTGACAAGGTCTCGGACTGTGACTACTCCGGCGCGGAGCCAGGTGGGGAAAGCAAAACAGGGGAGGTGCGGAGGATGAATGACGGAGGAGAAAAATAGAGGTTCTGAGAGTAGTTCGGAGGTTGTAGCTGGTGGAGAGCGAGACAGAGGGAAAGAGCGAAGCAAGGTGATAGCCTCCCGATAGACAGGAGGTAAGTTGGAAAGGAGGGGGCAGTGATCCATTAATAGATAGGAAAGAAAAGTAAGGTGGGGATTACGCGGGGAGACAGTGACGTCCCGGGTTGTCTCCGCAGGCAGAACAGGTGAAGCAAGAAGGCGAAGAAATGCAGACACTCGGAATGCCTGATAGTATAACCGCACGTCAAGCAGTCCAATACCGCCATTCTGAGGAGACAAGCTGAGAAGTGAAGCGTTAACCCAATGATGACCAGCCCACACGATATTGGTTTGGCACTGGGTGATTGCAAGAAGACGATAGACAGGTTGTTTGGACGCAAGCCAAGAGAACGTGCACATGGATAACAAATATGTTCGAGTGATCTGGGCACGCTGGTACAGAGAAGTGCAGAACTGTGCTTGTCTCCAGTTGGCAGCCGTACGCAGCAGGCGGGGGTGCAGTGCATTCCACGTTATCGTCGAGGCTGTAGGAGGTTTGCCCAGGTGCACTCCTAGAAAACGCTGTGAGGATGTGGACCATTCGGCTCCCCATGGAGAGTCGGTTCGACTAGCCCACGACCCACACCACAAGCCAGTGCTTTTTGACTCGTTTAGCGTGGCACTAGAACAAGAGGCATACCTAGCGTAGAGGTGGCGAAGTTTGCAGAATTGTGCATCTTGTCGAACACAAAAAGTTACGTCATCAGCATAGGCAACATAGGTGACAATATGATGGCGAGTGCTGGCGACCACTGGAGGCAGAGAAGCATAGAAGGATCTGTGAACGGAGCGGAGAAAAGGTTCGATCGCAAGAGCAAAGAGCTGTCCGGACAAGGGGCAGCCTTGCCGGACGCCGCGACGGAAAGGAATTGGCGCTGTGAGAAGGGTGGGCAACCTGACGTGGAAAGTGGCGTCCTGATAGAGGGAGAGGAGAACAGAAACAAAAGGAGGTGGAAACCCGAAACTATAAAGTGTAGACGAGAGGTAAGCGTGAGAAATATTATCAAAGGCGGATTGTTGATCGAGAGACAGCAGAGCAAGAGGTTCAGAGCGAGATCGAGCGAGATGGATTAGGTCACTGAGAAGTTGAATGTTATGCGAGATGGAGCGCCCTGGGACAGTGTAGGTCTGGTTAGAGGACAGGATGTGGGGGAGGATTGGATTAATACGGCGCGAGAGTAGTTTAGAATAAAGCTTGTAATCAAGATTCAGAAGTGAGATGGGACGCCAGTTCCCCAAGTCTAGGAGATCACCCTTCTTTGGGAAGAGGACTATATGGGCAATTGTGAAACTCCTCGGAAGGGTGGATAGGTGGAAAGCAGCGGAGAAAGCACTAAGCAGAAAAGGAAGGAGGGCTGGGAGGAAAGCTTTGTAGAAACAGAAAGGAAGTCCATCTGGGCCAGGTGCAGCCTTGGAGTTTAGAGAAGAAAACGTCTCGGAAATCTCTGTTAGCGTGGGAGGCCGGAGGAGAGAATCAGAAAAATAAGAGGGGACTTGAGGTAAAGCAGAGTGTAGACCAGATAAGGCAGTGCTGGAAGGAGGAGGAGTCTCACAAAACTTCGTTGTAAAATAGCTGCGGGCAACAGAGCAAAGAGTAACTGGGTCAGAGGATACCTCGCCAGTAGAGAGGCGGAGATGGCGAATTGAAGCAGAGGCATGACGCTTAGATTCAAGATTGGAAAGAAACTCATAAGTGCAGGCATCGGGCGCGAGATGCTGTAATCTCAGCCGCCGAATGACCTGTTGCGCGAGTGGGACTAGGAGAGAATTCAGTTCAGCCTTATACACAGCAAAAAGAGGGTCAGCCATATTTATAAGGGAAAGCATCGTACGGATGTGATCCAACCGCATTCTCTGTAGCGTCGTGATCGTAAAAGCCTGATTTCGCACATGAAGCAAGAGGCGATGTTTTACCTCCAGCCAGAAAGTCAGGGCACACGGCGCAGACTGCAGTTGCGTGCGCCATTCGGAGAGGAAATGGCGGACTGAAGAGCAAAAACCGGCGTCATCCAAAAGAGCGGCATCAAATGTCCACGGCCGGGTTGTCCTGTGCTGTGCATGAGTGTGGAACACTGTGAGAGTGATGGCGCAATGGTCGGACGACGCAGTGGGCTGGCAACAGGATGCAGAGATCGCTGGAAGAAGTATGGGCGTGGTATAAAACCTGTCAAGTCTGGCCGTGGCCGGGTTTATTGCACCAGATGCACGCCAGGTATGGGAGGGTGTAGTCGGATATAAGTGTCGATGGACATCTATCAGTGAGAAATCAAAAACGAGGGACTGTAGCTGCTGTACAAGGTCGGCACGATGTTCGCGTGAAGGCGGGGAACGATCAAGTTGAGGGTGTAGAGTACAATTAAAGTCGCCACCAACGAGAACTCGGTCGGTGGCAGGTATACCAGAGAGAGCACCGCGAAAGCACAGAAAAAGCTCCGACACATAAGTGGAGGTGTTTGGCACGTAGATGTTAAAGATATGAAACCTCTCCGTTTGAATAGTGAACGTGACTTGTTGTAAGAGATCACGACAGAGATTTTTTACAGAGAAGAGAGTCATCGTAGAGCGAAAAGTCGAGCGTACCCCGACGGCAATACCACCATATGATGAACAGCTGAATGCGTGGTGGAAAGCAAAATTCCATGATCGCCAGCGAGTAAACAAAGTTGTAGGGTGACAGTTCGTCTCTTGTAAAAGTAGCACGTCCGCACTCAGTGGGGAAAGGTCCTCATAGGCTAAGGCGTTCGCAAGTGGTGTCGCAAAACCGCGACAATTAAGTGACGTGACCTTGAACTTTTAGGTCCGTCGGAGGATGTAAGATGTGTTGACTTGCAGTAGCTAGAACATGTAGGCGCTGGATAAAACCCAGACCCTACGGAATGTCATCGACGTTCCGCCGAAGAGTGTGCAAAAGAGAATCAAGTTGACTGAGAACCCGAGGTAGGGCAGCTTCATACTTTAGTAAAAAAGCACGGGCAGTGGCCGTGCTGGTGGGACTCACTAAATATTCAAGAAGATCTACGTAAAACAGCGGCTCAGCGGGGAAAGCATTCTCTTGAAGGAGATTAGTGAAGTCCTCTAACGAGGGAGAAACATCCTCCGTCTCTGGTTCAGTCCAGGCTTGTACTTGAGAAGACGAAATGCCACGTCGAGAGAAGATTGCGCGAGTAACCGGGCGATTAGACCGCCTAGTGAACAAGTGCGGGGATGAGGACGTTTTAGACTTCTTCAACTTCTTCCGTGAGGAGACACTGCGTTTGCCAAAAATCGTGGAGGAACCAGCTGGTATAGAAGTTTCTGTGCTGGAAAGGGTTTCGGCTGCTGGATCTGCAGAGCCAACGGTAAACACCGACGACATATCAGCAGGTAAATCTGTAGGAGCAGAAAGTATACGCTGCGGGGGTGCCGTAGGAAGCGTGGGAAAATTCCGATCTGTAACTGAAAGTGAGTCTGCCAAAGACGTTTGTCGACCAACGTCTGCAGGCCGACGTCGGGAAGATCTGGGTCCTGCAACCTTCCACTCGTGTGGAGACGTTGACACAGTAGTAACAAGAGGGACAGAAGGTGCCACAGCACTTGGCACGGTTATGGAAACAGCACGAGTGCAATTGGCTCGCACATGACTCTCACTTTGACAAAGGGTGCAATGCTGAGAAGTGATGATCTCGATACGACGTCGCTGTTGCCCACATCGCACGTGAAGGACAGTTGGACAGGCCTGAAGATGAGTATCAGACGGAAAGAGCACACGAGCGGTGCGACGGAAGCCACGAATGGCTTTGTCTTCTGGGTCTCTGGGTGCCGCCGAGAGGGTTGTTATGGGACCGACTACTCGGCCGAACTTACTGAGTAACGTGCAAAGAATTGTATCAGATACCTCTGGCGGGACAGGGTAGAAAGTCACCTGCACGGGGCGGTGCGCGACTGGTTGTGGTAGTAGATGTACATCATTAATGGTCAGTCCTGCTGTCAAGACAAGGTCAGCATGTTCCTTTTTCTTGAAGTAAACCAGCACTGATCGTGGTTTTCGGGCAACATAATCTATTGCATCCGCCGGTAAAATGGATTTAAGAGCTCGGCTATAGAGCTGAAGCTTTGTATCCGGCAGCGCATCAAAACATACGCCGAGGTCCATCGTTGATTGCAGTTGACGGCCGGCTGGTGAGTCTTCGGGAATATCTATCGTTGCTGTGGATCCCACGACATGAAGATACGAATCGGGAAGGAGAGTATCAGACGATAGGAGTGACGTAGAGCCACTAGACATGGCAGTCGCATATGATGGAGGAACAGTACTTTTACTAGATGTAGAGGGCGAAACTCCAGCTGTTATAGGGGAATCTGGCAGTTGAGATGAAGTGGTGGCCGTAGAAGCGACGTCACCCGACACCTCCATAGCATCCGCGACAGGGACAGAGAGTAGACCTGTAACGGCAGTACCCTCAGTGGGAAGGCAGGCCGTAGGCGCAGGCAAGGCAGAGGAACTCATGACGTCAGTAAGGCAGTTAGAGATCTCTGCGACCAACGAAGCTGTGTCAGCAGCTGGGTTGGAAGAAGAGGAGGAAGATGGCTTCTCTTCCAAGATAAGGGCGTGAGCTTCACCCTTATCTAATGCCGCCATGTCAACGGCGAGGCTTACCGAAGAACAAGACCAACTCGTTCGAAAAATATAACTAACGATAAAGAATAAAGTAATTCACTCACCACCTCGTGAGACAAACGAAACGAAAGCACTTATCTTCAACTTGAAGATGCACTCGAAAAAGAAAAAGTACACCACTCGATTAACTACTCGAAAGCACGTAAAAGACAGAGCTCAAAAAACACACATCACATCACAATCTTATGGTACTCTAACTTAAACGGCAGAAGGTTTTTCGAACGGATCAAGGCCCGGGGGTAAGACCCCCCCACGTACAAATTTTCTTAAAATCTTTATTTTTCAATTCTGAACCACCAAATTTTGTGTCATGAAACTCTAACTTAGCGGGAGACGATTTTTGGAACGGGTCGATGCTCGGGGGTCGGAGCAACCCTACCCCCCCGTACAAAATTTTAAATTTTCGTAAAATCAACAGCTTTCAATTTAGAACCACTAAATTTGGAATACTATCTCATGGTATTCTAACTTAGACTGTAGACGGTATTTGGAAAGGGTCGGAGCCCGGGGTTCAGAGCCCCCTCCTCAGACGAAATTTCGTAAAATCTAGTTTTCAATTTAGAACCACCAAATTCGGTATACTATATCATGGCACTCTAACTTAGATGGCAGACGGTATTTGGAACGTGTCGGGGCCCGGGGGTTTAGAGCCCGCCTCCGTACAAAATTTTCGTAAAATACACCGTTTTCAATTTAGAACCACCAAATTTAATATACTATCTCATGGTGTTCTAACTTAGACTGTAGACGGTTTTTTGTAAAGGGTCGGAGCCCGGGGTTCAGAGCCCCCCCCCCCACCTAAAAAAATTCGTGAAATCTACAGTTTTTAATTTAGAACCACCAAATTTGGTATACTATAACATGGTACTGTAACTTAGACGCTAGACGGTTTTCAGAACACGTCGGGGCACGGGGGGTTAGAATGCCCTCCCCGACAAAATTTTCGTAAAATCTACAGTTTTCAATTTAGAACCACCAAATTTGGTATACTATCTCATGGTACTCTAACTTAGACGGTAGACGGTTTTTGGAATAAGTCAAGGCGCGGGGGGTAAGAGCCCCCACATACAACATTTTCGTAAAATCTATAGTTTTCACATTAGAACCACCAAATTTGGTATCATGAAACTGTCACTTAGACGGGAGACGGTTTTGGAACGGATCGGGGCCCGGGCGGTAAGAGCTCCCCCCTCCCCCAAAGAATTTTCGTAAAATATACCGTTTTCAACTTAGAACCACCAAATTTGGTATACTATCTTATGGTACTCTAACTTATACGGTAGACGGTTTTTGGAACGGGTCGGGAACGGGGTAAGAGCCCTCCCCCTTCCATAAAAACTTTTCGTAAAAACTAGAGTTTTCAATTTAGAACCACCAAATTTGGTATACTATCTCATGGTAATCTAACTTAGACGATAGATGGTTTTTTGGAAAGGGTCGGAGCCCGGCGTTCAGAGCCCCCCCCCCCCATAAAGAATTTCTTGAAATCTACAGTTTTCAATTTAGAACCACCAAATTTGGTATACCATATCATGGTACTCTAACTTAGACCGTAGACGATTTTCGGAACGGGTCGGGGCCGGGGTTAACTCCTTCCCCCATACAAAATTTTCGTAAGATCTACAGTTTTCAATTTGAAACAACCACATTTGGTATACTATCTCATGGTACTCTAACTTAGATTGTAGACGGTTTTGGGAACCGGTCAGGCACGGGTCCAGAGCCCTGCCCATAAAAAATTTTCGTAAAATCTACAGTTTTCAATTTAAAACCACCAAATTTGGTATACTATGTCATGGTACTCTAACTGAGAATGCAGGCGGTTTTTGGAAACGGTTGGAGCCAGGGGTTTAGAGCCCCCCCCTCCATGCCAATTTTTGTAAAACCTATAGTTTCGAATTTAGAACGACCAAATTTAGTACACCACCTTATTGTATTGTAACTTAGAGCGCAGACGGAAAGGGTCGGTGCCCGGTGTGAAGAAGGCCCATTCAAAATTTTCGTAAAAATTACAATTTTTACTCTTAAGAACTGCATCCTAATACAGCACTCCATTACCCCACCTACGGTCTAGGTTAGAAGCCGTAGATAACAATAAAGTGAAAAAACATCCGGTTCATGGTGTATTAAAAACACAAATTAATAAACGTTAGCTTTCACCACCAACGGTTGCCTTATCAGGCAGAAATACAATGTAATGTAAATACTGTAAATTCTTTTTTGCTTCGTATAATTAAATTAACTAAATCAAAAGATTTAAAATAAGTTTCCTGGAAATTTACGGAAATAGCTTTTTCATTCATTAACTTTCACCTGCTGAACTTGGTGATTTTAGAAATAGTAATATTTACCTGGGAAATACCGGGTACCCCTGCTAGTAAGAACTAAATATAATGTTACATTTTTAGTCAGGTACAAAACAATAATTAGAAAGCCTTAGGACTGGGCTTGTTTAGCAATTTTCAGTCTGCTGTGCTAATTTTCATATGGTTTTCATAGAAGTCCAAGATTTTAGCAATGCGCTTTTCTGAGGTTGGAACTACTAAGCAGAACCTAGGCCTAGAGATTTTTGATAGTTTTCAGTCCTCCGAGCTGATATTTATGTAGTTTTCATAGAAAATAAAATGAATTCTGTTTAAATGTTACTCGAGCACAAAGCATTAATAGATACGCCCGAGACCTAGGCATATGCATTTATAGTAATTTTTATAATGCTGTGATCATATGAGGTTTGCATGACAATTCAATTTAAGAGTCTTACGCTTATCAAAACTTATTTAAAAGGCCTAGGCCTAGCGGCCAATAATTAGTATTTGGTGCCTAAGTGAAAGCGCAACATTATTAACTTGATTTGGTATGCAAACCCTATAAATACGACCACAGCGATTAAAAGTTACTAAAGAGTCCTTGTAAGTAATATTTTTTGACCGAGTGCAAGTACAATTTACGAAATGTCAACAGGTCAAAATATCTAAAGTAACAATGAAATTTGGAATATTTCTTTTTATTTCAGTTTTGACACTTGTATTAAGTTTTAAAAACATATATTTCTCCTATCGTATACCTTCATTGTGCTTTCAACAGAATTTCTTACCATGTTTTGGGTACTTGTTTTGGGTACTTGATTTGGTATGCAAACCCTATAAATACGACCACAGCGATAAAAAGTTACTAAAGAGTCCTTGTAAGTAATATTTTTTGACCGAGTGCAAGTACAATTTACGAAATGACAACAGGTCAAAATATCTAAAGTAACAATGAAATTTGGAATATTTCTTTTTATTTCAGTTTTGACACTTGTATTAAGTTTTAAAAACATATATTTCTCCTATCATATACCTTCATTGTGCTTTCAACAGAATTTCTTACCATGTTTTGGGTACTTTGTTTCGTGTGGTTGCAGTTTTTTTAATGTTTGGGGCATTTCATTTTGTGTGGTTACTTCTTTTTATGTTTTGGGCATTTTACTTTGTAAGGGTGTTTTTGTTATTTTCTTTTCTGTGGTGGTTGTAATGTCGACAGGATGAAAAGGGGAAACTGTGGACAGTCACGATGCCTACTTGCTTATAATTTTTTTTTTTTCAAATGCAGCACTTGATTTTGTATTGAGTTATACCACTTACTCATTAAGCGATTACAGGTTTCTTTAAATATGAACTTTTTCTTAGAGCCTTTTGTTTCCTCTACGTAGCTTTTCCGGCTCCGCAATTTCTTTTTTTTTTGGTTTTAGAATATTTTCCTTATTATTAATCTATTTTCTCATGCAAACTCTTTATGTAAGATATTTTTATTCTATCGAAGTGTTTTGATATTAAACGTGAAGCCCTGTTGCTGAAGTAAAAAAAAATATTTCTAATTGAAACAACGCAGTTCAGATATTTCCCCGCTGTTAACTAAGGAATGGAAACAAAAACAACAAATATGTGCAATGTTTGAGGCATGAGACAGTACTTACTGGTAACCAGGCAAGGTTTTAAGGAAGAATGAGCTTAAGAATTTCTAACTGCAACAAAAAGAGCATCCGTACTGTATCCCTCCCCATCCCCTAGTGCCGGTCTTTGGACGTCTTGAAAGAGAAGTCTTAAGGATACATCTGTATCGTAATTGCCTGAGCATTCGCGACAATCTTCTGGTGTCGTAGTAGAAAAACACACTTCCTACTTCGCCTAAATTGCTTGGATGTAATGCCAACGAACAAAGTTTTGCTCTCGCATTGGATTTTTGTTGCTTTTGATGGAATACTTTTCCCCTGGGTTTAACCGCTTTCACTATAGTCTTCAGGACAGACGGCAATACACCCCAACGTAAAACATCAATTTCACGGCAATTAACTGCAATTAGCGAAAGAGAGGGGCGGTACAGGAAATAAGTCGAACGAGACAGATCGGAACTTGGAAAGTCGGGGGAAGGTGTTACATGAAAAACTGCGTTTGGCTTACAGATCATTTGGCATGTAGGGACGGAGGTTTCGTTTAATATGTTACGGGGTAAACAAATTGTCTTTTCAATATAAGAATTTTTTCATACGCATGGTGCAACACACAAAATTTGAATTTATTTTGGAGAATTAGCATGACGCCTACCGGCCCAGAGTACAGCTGCCCAGTCCGCGCCTGCTGCCGCCTCCAGAACCTGTTTCCCGGGTTCTTCGCATCTGTTGATCCCCCGCCTGGAGCGTCCCAGCTGTAAAATACATGTACCTCTGCCTTTTGGAAAAACAAAAGATAAGATGCCGATCCTTAAAATTAACCACTTCTTGTGACTGCATATACGAAAATCTTGAACTTCGATTAAACCCTAACTGGAGGAACAAGCTTCACGTGATTGTCTGTATTCTGAGTGTTTTTTTGAATGGTTGCTCATTAGTTCGTAGTTGACTGGAGAACAGAGAACGTGCTTGTTGAAATCTTTGTTGTGCGTTGTCAAGTGAGAAAAGTGGAAATATATCATTCTAAATATTTTGGAAAGAGAAAGTGCATTGTTTTCCGAAGGCACTATGCAGATGAAGAATGCAACATAAATAGTTAACTCACAAAAAGAAAATGATTTGCTGAAACGAAAAGGGTATTTATTTTGCCATAACAGAGTGCGAGGTGATTTACGGTATTGTCAATGTATTGAAAGAAATTATGGAAATTGTACTGGCTTTGCTAGTACTATTCTTATTGGAGATGAACACTGGATTCACAATAAGAAACAGCATAATCATGCTCCAAGACCGGAGAAAAGTGATGTTGCTGTTGCAAGAGCGCAAATAAAAGAACGAGCGAGAAATACGGACGAAGCCCCTTCACAAATTATTCAAACCGTGACAACGTCAATGGCTACAGTAAATGCAGCTTACATGCCTAATATGGATGCACTAAGGCAAGTTGTGAAAAAGAGAAGACTTGCCTGCGGAGCCTACGACTTCAGAACAGATCGATGCCCCAATAAATTTGCAGGAGAAGATGGTACAAAATTTCTTGGCAGAGATAGCGCATTTGGACATCAAAGAATTATTTTATTTTTAACAGAGAATAATTTACGAAAGCTTAAAGAAGCACCCTTCTGGATTATAGATGGGACATTTGAACTTGTTCAACCCTTTTTAGGCAATTATGTTCCATTCATGCTATGGTTGAAACGAATCCTGAGATGCACTGACTTGTCCCACTAGTTTATGGGTTAGTTTCCAGCAAGTATAAAGAATATAATACTATTATACAGTATTTTTGTAGGATTTACAAGACTATGCATCAGACTATTATATTTAGCTTGCACCACAATATACGCATAATAATAGATTTTGAAATAGCTACCGTTATAATGCTGCTAAAAAGGAATTTGGAAGCAGCACACACAAATGTTGTTGGTTTTATCTCGGAAAAAAATGTGCTCTGGAATATCCATCCTCTGGCTAAGCCTTGGAATATAAGGAAAACAGTGAGTTTGCTTTCAAAGTCAGACATTTGCAAGCACTCGCATTTTTTTCATCTGATGAAATTCCAGCTGCTTTTGAAGAAGTGAAATCAATTTTACTAGAATATACAGATTCTGTAGTTCAGTGGTTTGAGGAAAATTATGTTCTTGGAAAATTTCGTGGAAGCAGAAGAAACAATCCGAACAGAAGCCCTCCGCTGTTCCCGCCAACAATTTGGTCAGTAAGTGAAAACAATTTATTTGGCTTTCCCAGAACACAAAACGAACTTGAAAGATTAGATAGGCGCTGGAATACAATTCTGGAAAAGAAAAAACTGTGACTGTACGAAATAATCAGTGAAATTGCGAAAGAGCAGAGAATAACTATGGCTAAAATCAAAAGAGTGATAGCACAGATTCCAACAAATCCACCCAGAAGAGAAACGCTGGCAAGATAAAAAGGAATTCGAACTTCTTTGGTGCACAGAGACAATGTTAACATGCTGGACTTTTTAAGAGGAATTTCATATAATTCTATACTTTACTAAAATGTGCTGGTATTTCTCACTAATTGAATTATACCTTTTACTAACTTGTATTTGAATTTTTCAAGAATGTAATTCCGCCGAAGATGCAAGAATGTAAAACACAACGCAAAATTAAAAAAGCCAAAATTTTCAAAATAGCATGTCAAAAACATAAAATGTCAAAAAGTAATCCAAAATGTGAAACAAATAAAAATTCAAAATGCAATCCAAAATGTGAAACAAATAAAAATTCAAAATGCAATCCAAAATGTGAAACAAATAATAATTCAAAATGCAATCACAAGTCACAAGCATTACAGAAATGCGAAACGCTATGTAACAAGTACAGCACAAAATAAAACAAATGCCAAAAAAAATGCTTACGCTCTGTAAAATGTACAAAATAAATTAAATGCCATATTCATAAGGATTTCATGACGAGTCAAGTTAAAAATGAGCTTTTAATTAGACTTCAAATAATAATTACTAGCCTCTACACCTTTTTAAGTCTTTAATAAGTGCAACATCAGTAACCTGACTTGTCATCAAACATTATCAATATGACCATAGCATATAATCACTTAAAATACTTGTTAATGGATGAATTGAGGAATCACCAAGTTCAGCGGGTGAAAGTTAATGGCTGTTTATAGTTTTGTACTCGAGTAAATGCGCAACACAGTAAACTTGACTTTCTCTGAAAATTTTATGTATATGAGCACGGTTGATTGAAAACTGATAAAAAGGCTTAAGGCCTGTTTATTAATTTTTGTGCCTCAGTCAAAACGCAGTACCATAACTTTGGCATGTTATCGAAACCTTATGAATACGTCGCACTAAAAATTCCTGAAAAAACTTTACGCCTAAGGTCTTGTAACTAAAGTTTTGTGACAGGGTAAAACTGCAACATTAATAACTTTTCATGTTATGTTAAGGTTGTGAATATGAGCACGGCGGATTAAAGATTTCAACAAATAGCCTTTGGGATTAATGTGTTGTAGCTGAGTAAAAATGTAACATTATCTCTATTTTCTATATAAACCAAACTACGTGCTGAAATGGCCCAACTATATATACGTATACTTCAACCATATACCGAAGCGCTGACAAGGTGAAAACAAAAGTGCAATTTTGTACGGTCCCCTAACATTTTATGGCCAGCCTACATGCAAGTGGACACGTTGATATCAAAAACATACTTTTTGTACGGTCCACAACAAATAGCAATGGACACGTCGCAATATTTTTTATTGGGGGGGGGATGGTTTAACGACCACAGTGATCAATTCAGTGGGCTATAAGCAGTCGGACGTTCCCAATTTTGGGCCACTGGTTCCTGGGAAGGGGGACAGCCAGTGCCAGAAGTCAAGCACAACGTCCATGATTCACCGGGATTTGAACCAGGATCCTTCTCGACAAGTGGTCAGAAGCCAGCGCCTAGATCACTCCGCCGCCGTAGCGGCACACGTTGAAATGTATTTTTCATTCGGCCCCAAACGCTCTTATGGACATACTAGATTGAACTGGACGCAAATAAATCATTAATATAATTTGTACTAGCAGGAATACCAGTTATTTGCCCCGTACATATTACTATTTGTGGAATCACCAAGTTCAGCGGGAGAAAGTTAATGAATGAAAAAGATATTCCTGCAATTTTCCAGTAAACTTATTTTAAATTGTTTGATTTAGTTAATTTAATTTTGCGAAACAAAAAAGAAAGAAAAAAGGAATGGGAATACTTACCTTCTAGGAGACATCTATAGAACTGCCGTACATCTGGCGTGTGCTTCTGTGAATCCCGCGACACAGAAATGCAATGTACCTATGTGATGTCGCATGCATACGACTTCACATTGGCATTGATCATCTTTTTCTTACCGTTTTGAATTTTGAATATCTAGAACTCTCTGTTTACATTACATTATATTTCTTTCTGATAAGCCGCTCGTTAGTAGTGAAAGCTAAACTATATAGATTGTGTTTTTAATACACCATTAAACGCATATTTTTGCACTTTATTGTTATCTACAGTCCCTAACTTAGACCGTAGGTTGGTTAGTTGGTTGGTTGATGGTTTATGGTGCAAGGCCCTCAAAGGGCCAAAGAGCGCCTTAGAACGTAGATAGGGTATTCGTAAGAGTAAAAAACGGAACTTTTTACGAAAATTTTGCATGGGGCTACCTTGACCCGGGCCCCGACCCCTTCCAAAAACCGTCTACTGTCTAAGTTAGATAACCATAAGTAGTATACCAAATCTGGTTGTCCTAAATTGAAAACTGTAGATTTTACGAAATTTTTATGAGGAGGGGGAGGGGCTCTCAACCCGGGGTTTGAACCCCTTCCCAAAACCGTCTAGCGTCTAAGTTAGAGTTTCATGATACCAAATTTGGTGGTTCTGAATTGAAAACTGTAGTTTTTAAGAAAATGTTGTATGTCTGTGTGTGTGTGTGGGGCGGGAAGGGGGGTGCTCCGAACCCAGGGCCTTGACCCGTCCCAAAAACTCTCGACCGTCTAAGTTAAAGTACCATGAGATAGTATACCAAATTCGGTGGTTCTAAACTGATACTAGATTTTGTGATTTTTTTATGAAAGGGGTCCTTACCCCTTCATAAAAAAATTTGCAACCCCTTCCAAAATCGTCTAGCGTCTAAGTTAGAGTACCATGAGATAGTATACCAGATTAGGTGGTTCTGAATTGAAAACTGCAGTTTTTAAGAAAATTTTGTATGTGCGGGCTGTGACCCCCGGCCCTCAACTCGTTCCAAAACAGTCTGCCGTCTAAGTTAGAGTACCATAAGATAGTATACCAAATTTGGTGGTTCTAAGATTAAAACTGTAGATTTTACGAAATTTTTTATTAGGGGGGGGCTCCGACCCTGTGGGCTCCAACCCCTTCCAAAAACCGTCTAGCGTCTAAGTTAGAGTACCATGAGATTGTAGACTTTACGAAAAAGTGTTTATTCGGGGGTCTGACCCCCGGGCTCCAACCCCTTCCAAAAACCGTCTAGCGTCTAAGTTAGAGTACCATGAGATAGCATACCAGATTAGGTGGTTCTGAATTGAAAACTGTAGTTTTTAAGTAAATTTTGTATGTGTGGGGCTTTGACCCCCCGGGCCTTGACCCGTTCCAAAAACGGTCTGACGTCTAAGTTAGAGTACCATAAGATAGTTTACCAAATTTGGTGGTTCTAAGATTAAAATTGTAGATTTTACGAAATTTTTATGAGGAGGGGGGGTGGCTCCGACCCTGCGGGCTCCAACCCCTTCCAAAAACCGTCTAGCGTCTAAGTTAGAGTACCATGAAATAGTATACCAACTTTGGTGGTTCTAAATTGAAAACTGTAGATTTTACGAAAAAGTGTTTATTCTGGGGGTATAACCCCCGGGCTCCAAACCCTTCCAAAAACCGTCTAGCGTCTAAGTTAGGGAACCATGAGATAGTATATCAACTTTGGTGGTTCTAAATTGAAAACTGTAGATTTTACAAAAAAGTGTTTATTCGGGGAAGTAGGGTCTGACCCCGGGCTCCAACCCCTTCCAAAAACCGTCTAGCATCTAAGTTAGAGTACCATGAGATAGTATATCAGATTAGGTGGTTCTGAATTGAAAACTGCAGTTTTTAAGAAAAAAATTTGGGGGGGGGGGGGCTCTGACCCCCGGGCCTTGACCCGTTCCAAAAACGGTCTGCCGTCTAAGTTAGGGTATCATAAGATAGTATACCAAATTTGGTGGTTCTAAGATGAAAACTGTAGATTTTACGAAATTTTTTATGAGGGGGATGGCTCCGACCCTGCGGGCTTCAAACCCTTCCAAAAACCGTCTAGCGTCTAAGTTAGAGTACCATGAGATAGTATACTAAATTTGGTGGTTCTAAATTGAAAACTGTAGATTTTACGAAAAAGTGTTAATTCGGGGGTCTGACCCCCGAGCTCCAATTCCTTCCAAAAACCATCTAGCGTCTAAGTTAGAGTACCATGAGATAGTATACCAAATTTGGTGGTTCTAAATTGAAAATTGTAGATTTTACGAAAAAGTGTTTATTCGGGGGTCTGACCCCCCGGGCTCCAACCCCTTCCAAAAACCGTCTAGCGTCTAAGTTAGAGTACCATGAGATAGTATACCAGATTAGGTGGTTCTGAATTGAAAACTGTAGTTTTTAAGAAAATTTTGTATTTAGGGGGCTCTGACCCCCAGCGCCTTGACCCGTTCCAAAAACGGTCTGCCGTCTAAGTTAGAGTACCATAAGATAGTATACCAAATTTGGTGGTTCTAAGATGAAAACTGTAGATTTTACGAAATTTTTTATTACGGGGGCTCCGACCCCGCGGGCTCCAACCCCTTCCCAAAACCGTCTAGCGTCTAAGTTAGAGTTTCATGATACCAAATTTGATGGTTCTGAAATGAAAACTAGAATTTACGAAAATTTGTATGTAAGGGGGGAAGGGCTCTGACTCCCCGGGCCTTGACCCTTTCCAAAAACGGTCTGCCGTCTAAGTTAGAGTAACATAAGATAGTATACCAAATTTGGTGATTCTAAGATGAAAACTGTAGATCTAACCAATATTTTGTGAATGGGGGCTCTGACCAACCGGGCCCCTGACCCGTTCCAAAAACCGTCTACCGTCTAAGTTAAAGTACCATGAGATAATATACCAAATTTGGTAGTTCTAAATTGAAAACTATATTTTACGGCAATTCTGTAGGGGGGGCTCAACCCCCCCCCTCCCCCTCTCCAACCGCTTCCCAAAACCGTCTACAGTCTAAGTTAGAATACCACGAGATAGTATACCAGATTTGGTGGTTCTGAATTGAAAACTGTAGATTTTACGAAAATTTGGTATATGGGGGGCTCTGACCAACCGGGCCCTGCCCCGTTCCAAAAACCGTTTACCGTCTAATATTTTTAGTGCCAAAGAAAAACGTAATATTCCTATCCTGTCTGCGTGTCCAAACTTTATAAATTTGATCAGGGAATAAGACGTTCGAAATCGTACGTTTTCCTGCATTCGTTTTGTATGTAACCAAAATCTGTAAACGCGACGAATTGACGTAATCGACGAATTTGTCCGCGACGAATTGACGCAGTCGACGAATTGACGAGCGACGAATCGTCGCAGTCGACGAATTGACGCAGTCGACGAATTGACGCACGCGACGAATTGACGTAGAACGCAAATAAAACATGATTTTCTTTATTGCCTGATGTTCTACGATTACCAAGCTCAGGCATAAATGTTATACTTTACCAAGAACAAGATGTCTTTACCTGCTAAATCGCAAAAATTACGAGTACGTATTGCATCGATGTGAAGTAGAATAAATAGTCACACACAAATAGAACATGATGTTTGTTTCCGCGTGACGTAGTACGAATACCAAGTTCAGGGGCACTAGTTTAGCCGCCCCGGTGGCGCAGTGGTCTAAGGCGCTGACCTCTGATCATTCGTTTGAAAGGGGTCCGGGTTCGAATCCCGGTCAGGCATGGATGTTGTGTTTGTCTTACGGCACTGGCTCTCTCCCTTCCCTAGAATCAGTGACCCTGAATTAGGGACGGGCGACTGCTTCTGGCCCATTGTGTTGCTCACGGTGGTCGTTAAACCTCCAATCAAAAAAAAAGACACAAGTTTAAAGCAGTAATGATTTAATTGTTGGTTGATTCTCTCGACTCTAAGCGCTAAACACAGTGAAACGTGTTTACAGTACTACAGTGTTCAAACAATTTGTACTAACCTACACAGCCCTCTTGCACAACACGCAAATTATCTGTGTTAATAAGACAAGCCATCGCTTTCAAATATTAAATTTTATTACATGGGACGTCATATTTACCTCGACGGCAATTTTCTGAGATAAAGCAGCTTAACTGAATGCGTCATTTTTGTTTTACCATTAAGATTTAAATCGAAATAAAGGAAAGTTTCCAGCTTTCAACTTTATCTACGTGAACCTGTGGAGTGAACGAAATTTTGTTCTACGATTTGCAGAGATGCTTCAGAAACTTGAAAAACGGAAGAAATTCTACAAAGCGGTTTTTTTATTGGAGGTTTAACGACCGCCGTGAGCAACTCCATGGGCTATAAGCAGTCGCCCGTCCCTAATTTAGGGCCACTACTTCCAGAACAGAGAGACAGCCAGTGCCGTGAGACAAACACAACGTCCAAGCATCACCGGAATTTGAAAACGGATCCGTCTCCGACGAATGATGATAAGCCAGCGCTTAGACCACTACGCCACAAGGGCGACACCTTAACCAGTTTCAGTACTCTGAAGACTTTCAGCAAAACCTAAGGAAATAGTATTTTGTCTACATTTATTACAAATTCATCGCAGTTTTGCGCTGGATGCGGAAAACTTTCCATAGCTTTCCTTTTATGCAGACATTTTCTTTCATGCGTGCATTAATTTTTTCTCAATTCTGCATTCTTAACAAAGTTTTCAAAAGACATCCAGAAATTATTTTGAACTGCAAAAGTTGTTATTATTTTTACTAGTCACTCAAAAGTCGAATACATCTGTTTAAAAATATAGCAATGCTGCTTTTAGGTGTATTCTCTTGATACAAGTGGCAGTTCTTTTAAAATAACAAGTCACAATATATCTGGCGTGCAAAAATTAAGGACGAGACGGTTTTCCGAATGTAACATCGTTCAGAAGTGCTCCACATATACTTAAATCATACCATACGACCCACGAGATGTAAGAATATGTGACAAGTGAGCAAAACCTTCCAAACAAGGAATCCAAAGGACACAAAGGCACTTTATTGAGAAGGTAGTTTCGAGCATAACTGGATAGAAGACAGAAACGTCCATGTGACAGGCTGTTGCCAAGATAAATCCAGTCTTTAGGAGGGAATATGATCACACCTGATTACGTTGCAGGATTTACAACGTCTGTCCAAGCTGAGGACGAGGTTGTCAAGGAGCTGTTGAGGCATCGTGGCCCATTCATCTTGTAACGCCTATCTCACCTGCGGAATCTTTGCTGGCGGCTGGTGACGTGCTGCGAAGCGTTTCCCGAGAAGGTCCCACGCGTGTTCGATTGGATTTAGGTCCGGGGACCTAGCGGACCAATCCATGCGTTGAACATCTTTACTCTCCAACAGTTCTGCAACAGCCACTGTACGATGAGGCGTAGCGTTGTCGTCCATGAAGAAGAACTCAGGACCTACAGCACCTCTAAGCAGACGCATGTGAGGCAGGAGAATATCGGTACAATAACGGACACCAGTGACTGAACCTAGGTACAATAGCGGACACCTGTGATTTAACCTCCTTGGAAGATGTGGAAGTCAGTACGGCTACCAAGCATGATACCGCCACAAACGAGAACTCTGCCACCTCCAAACCGGGCACTTTGGATGATGTTGGCGGTGTAATTGTGTGTTCCCTGCTCTCTAATGATGTGTATACGTCCAGAATCGCTCGTCAGACTAACTGGGCTCTCATACGTAAAGAAATATCGACCCGATTGCTGATGTGTCCAGTTCTTGTGTTGTGGCACCACAGAAACCACCGTCTCCGATGAGCAGGCGACAATGGGACACACCGTACTGGTCGTCGTGCAAATAGATCACCTTTGTTCAGCCACCTGGCCACGGTAAAACGCGATATCGGACGTCCTGTTGTCTGTTGCATGTGCCTTGGGATTTCTTCCTATCTCTGCCATCTGTCTCTTCTCGCCTGTAGGACAATATACCGGTCGTCCGCCGCCTTGGTTGCTCGTGGGAAACCACTGCTTAACTTTTGAACAGCTGTTCCTGTCGTTTGAATTGATCTCCAAGCTCATGAAATGATGCTGTGAGCGATCCCGAACTCCTCCGCAACACTAGCCACACTTCGACTTTTTCCAACTTCCCAATGACGCGACCTCGGATAAAGTCATCCAGATGTCGTGTACTGGATTGCCTGTTGGCCAGATCGCACAATGGCAGCAACTCGACGTCGTTCAAAACGATGTACAGTGTGCAATAGCTTTCACCGAATCGCTGAGCGTATACCGCCCTTGTGCTTTATACCGTTCCGACACTACCCGCTCCCCCTACGTGATGCTACATGTATGCGCATGCAATACCGTACCGGACCCTAGTTTATTTTCTAAGTGGGCTTTCGGTCCGTTCTGCCTGCTCGTTCCACTGTTATGCTAATTTTCCCTCTTCGCCCTTAACTTTTGCACACCAGTGTATATACGAACAATTTTGTTGAGTACTTCCCACAACAATTGTATACGTTTACCAGTTATATAGCATGGACATTCTTTAAAATAAAATTATAAACAGTAAAATTCTTAGTTCTTAGACTGATTACTTTTCGAATTTACCTAACAGAAAATAATCTGTTGCGAATGAATATGCAATTATCCATGTTTCCTAAAGTTTCAAATGACTAAGTAAAACTTTTTCGTAAGTAAATCTAAAAGCTCCCTCCTTTTTACGAGATATATTGGATCATTAAATGAAATAAAAATGAATTAACAGTTTCTAATGTGCATGGATTAAAATCATTCACTTACAAACAGAATTTGAAACGGGACAGCGCAACACCAAACAAAGTCTTACCTGAAACATTGTTCCACGTCATTGTAAAACATGCACTGGAGCACAGATTAGCAGAAAAAAAATTTAGTATGTAAAATGCATGTTTACTATTATTTATGAAAACATAATTGGCAATCAATTAAAGAATTGAATTTTTTTCTTAACACCTAATTAAATTACATGTTTGATACTTGATAAGATAAAATTGCCTGAATTTTATTCTTTAACGAAAAAAAAGCAATCAATTAAAGAATTATAAAACCCTTATGAGGACCTAATTGAATTACGATTGTAACTTAATACGTTTTCTTGTGAATTACTTGTGTCTTCCCCACATCGGTAAAACGACAGGCAAATAAATATCATTGATAAATAACATAAAGCCGATTTTAAGAAATAAAGAAGTAACGATATTTCTTTGTTTTTATGAGCAGTTGACAGTAAAATTGTCAGCTGATTCATTCCCCATGATAAAAAAAGGCAGACACAAACTGAAAACAAATATTCATTGCCAGCGAACTAAAAAAATATAAACAGAAATATGGACATACAAATCTGTATTAATTGCTTTTTAAATATGAAGTGTATTTGCTTCTGAGTATCTCAGTCCCCTTTAAAAGACCAACTGTACTGATACTCTTGATTAATGTATTTTCTTCTGCATTCTGCAGGCAGGTATTCAAGTCAATTAAATGGAATTTCAGCCGAACAATATGATTTATAAAACTTATATATATTTAGGGCACTATATTTTTTTATCTCTTCTAGCAATTGACCAGTGAAACGATATTGTAGTAAAGCAAATTGACTATTGAAACATTAAAACGATCTTTTTTAATAGAAGCCAGTTTTTTTCGCTCTCCTGAAGAAAAAAGTTTATTCAATCTCCGCTAGTTGATTCACTTTCACAAGGAACTTTAAATAATTTCTTTGAGTATTTTATTCAAAAAATGCCTTCAACTTATGATTTGTAGTAATTGATGTGAAATATAAACACTGGCGAATCAGGCAAAATGATTTCAAACTTAATATTTCTGACATGAAATATGATTATCAAATATAAGAGTGATATTTGATAATCATATTTCATGATTCAATCAATTTCTTGTTAGTTCGCAAAAGATGAACAGATTTTCCCCAAGCGAAAACGATAAATTTCTTTAAGATATAAACATTTCTGTTTGCATTAAAATATGTCAATCGATCGAACAGAGAATTGCATTTGGAAACATGGAACTTAAATCCTTGGGTAAAACAACAGCCAATTGGAAAATAATCGTTTTGTTCCAGAATACTATCATTGAAGGGGAATGGCTAAATCCTTCTACCTTCAGCGGTTTATCAGAATAATGATAACACTTATCCTCTGTGTTCAACACTCACTCTCCAAAAAATTGGAGATTAAAACTGTTGATGCGGGATTTTGCTTCCTCCCGATATATCAAACGTCTTCTTCTAACGAGCGAGCTTGGCACACAGAGTGTGTGATGTTTATGGACGTCCATCACACGTCTCACAGAAGAGAGCTTTCGTACTTCACACTCAATATTTTTCTCTCGCAGACATTTCTGAATGTGGTGTTCCCATGATTTTCACGGCTTTCCTCTTCCTTTCTTTCCTGCCAACGGGATGAATAATTTCTGGTTGTTAGCATATCATTACTCTTTCCTGAAAGAAAGAGTAACCAAAACCACCTTGGAAAATGCGTCTCCATCCGGCTGACAGCATTTTACATCATATTTCACATACGAATAACCACTTCATTCCTTACATGATCACAACCCGTCTTACAAAATGATTCCGTAACTAAAGCTTATTCCTTGCGCAGAACATACTTCTGTGTCTACTATTCAAGAGTACCCAAATTTCACTAATACACGCCCGAATAAGAGCAATTACCTTTTCTTATGAAGCCATCACGGACCTTCTCTGGGAACTTTCAGTTTTTTGAAAGCCACCTGAAAATGTTATAACTGCTAAAGCTGAATGTCCCATCCCACTGGTTTCGCCACACATTAAGTTTCGTTTAACAAATAATGTTGCCAAATATATACAAATTAATTTAGGTGATCGAATCCTCTGCCCTAAAGACTGATCTTGCTTTCTGTACTAAACCTGTACATTTTAATTAAAAATGCAACAGTCAGATACTAGTTGATTGATATGCATATCTCTGTCAAGAATTTTCAACCTTTAAAAAATCCATTGAAATAAAAAATCAAAGACAAATGACCTTGTTCCCAAACAACGATAAATGTAATTCACACAAGTTAAGCATCTTTTATTTTTATCTGAAATCACACATACACACAAAGGTATCTGTATAACAAAGTCATGATATCTGTGGTTTTTTTTGTATTTCGTTCAACCGGCCCGTGAACATTCCCAAATATACATAAAAAAAACGGTGGTTTAATGAACACAATAACTAACATCAGAAGTCTTAAACGAGATTTTTATTCTCTTACAGACTGCACAATATTTTATTACTACGCATTACTCCATTTACTTTTAACAGCATATTTTTAGTAATTACGATTATAATATTTCTTTTATGCTACACACATTAAGATGCAGAAATCAGTATATAATTCAAAAAATAATTTACATTTATTTATTTAAATTTATATCTTCCTGTATCTGACCTCTCTTATATTTTCATATTGTGGTGGTACCACCGATTTTAAGAAAGATCTTGTAGGTTGTGGAGATGAGCTTAACTGTTACTTGGTTATCACGGCGCTAACTGTGGCTGATACTTGAAAGTAACTGTGATTAAAATCACGGTTTAGGACCTGTTATTTCACTTCCGTGAATCCGTGAGCGAGTAACGATTAACGAACGAGTAAAGAAACTGATAGCAGAATCATTTAAAGGAACGGCGGGTCGGTCTCGGCTCGGCCATAATATGGGTGTAGAAGAACTGGCCACAAACGTTTTAAGGGGCAGTATGAAAATTACGTTTTTGACCACTTCGTGCCTATGCCCCCCACAGGTTGGTAATCTGAGTCATATAAAGTTTCCGTAATTTGGTCTTTTCTTAATTGCGATAATTAATGTAATTCTTTATAACAAATCTTTTTGATCTACATTTCAACAAAAGATTTCAGGGTTTTCAAATTACAAGTCTGGAAATTATATGAGCTCATGTGTTGACTCGGCAAACCTGTCGCGGGGGGGGGTTACCAAAGGGTAAAATATAAAGCATTTCTGGTCTAATCGGGAGATGTCCAGCATTAATAGCCTACGTACAACTCGGCACATGATCTGAGGGCGTGTCCCTACTCAGCAAAACTATCGGGGGCGGGGGGGGGGGGTATACCAAAAGTGAATGATATGAAAAATTTATTTTCCGATCGGGGGAGTTTCAGTATTTACAAGGTACAACTCGACACATTATCTGAAGGCATTTGCCTACTTTGGAAACCTGTCGGGGAAGAGGGGAGGGAGCATAATACTAAAAGTGTAAAATATACAGTATTTCTCGTCCGAACGGGAGATTTTCAGCATGTGCAAGCTACAACTCGACACACTATCTAAGGGCATGTGCCTACTCAGCAAACCTGGGGGGAGGGGGTAAAATCAAAAGTGTATAATATGAAACTTTTCTCGTCCGATTGGAAGTTTTTCAGCATATATAAGCTACAACTCAGCAAAATTTCTGAAAGCAAGAACCTATTCAGTAAACCGGGGGGTGGGTAATTTCAAAAGTGTAAAATATGAAAAATGTCTCGTCCGATCGGGAGATTTTCAGAATTTACAAGTTACAACTCGACACATTTCATGAGCGCATGTGCCTACTCTGAAAACCTGTTAGGGGGGGCATAATACCAAAAGTGTATATTATAAAGATAATATAAAGTATTTCTCGTCCAATCGGGAGATTTTAAGCATTTACAAGCTACAGCTCGACATATTTTCCGAGGGCATGTGTCCACTCAACAAACCTGGGGGGGGGGGTTAATACCAAAAGGCCGCCCCGGTGGCGCAGTGGTCTAAGCGATGGCCTCTGATCATTCGTCCGAACGGGATCCGGGTTCGAATCCCGGTGAGGCATGGATGTTGTGTTTGTCTTACGGCACTGGCTCCCTCCCTTCCCTGGAACCAGTGACCCTAAATTAGGGACGGGCGACTGCTTATAGCCCATTGAGTTGCTAACGGTGGTCGTTAAACCTCCAATCAAAAAAAAAATAATAATAATAATACCAAAAGTGTAAAATATGAAACATTTCTCGTCCGATCGGTAGTCTTACAGCATATATAAGATACAACTCGGCAAAATTGCTGAGGGCGAGAACCTATTCAGAAAAATAATACCAAAAGTGTATAATATAAAGTATTTCTCGTCCGATCGAAAGATTTTAAGCATTTACAAACTACAACTCGACACATTATCCGAGGACATGTGTCTACTCAGCAAACCTGTCGGAAGGGGAGGGCGGGGGGTAATACCGAAAGTGTAAAATATGAAACATTTCTCGTCCGATCAGGGGATTTTCAGCATTTATAAGCTACAACTCAGAAAAATTTGTGAGGGCATGTGCTTCTTTAGCAAACCTGTCGGAGGTGGGGGCTGGGTGGGGGTGGGTGGGGGATACCAAAAGTGTAAAATATGAACATTTCTGGTCCGATCGGGAGATTATTGGTATTTACAAGCTATAACTCGGCAAATTTTCTGACGACATGTGCTGGCTCAGCAAACACGCGGGTAATACCAAAAGTGTAAAATATGAATAACTTCTGGTCCGATCGGGAGATTTTCAGCATTTACCATATGATACACTTTTCATATTACATCCCCCCCCCCCCCCGACAGGTTTCCTGAGTCAGCACATGCGCTCAGATAATTTGCAGACGTGTAGTTTAAAAACCCTGAAATATTTTGTTGAGATGTACAGCATAAGGTTTGTTATAAAGAATTAAATTAATTATCACAATTAAGAATAGACGAAATTACGGAAACTGTGTGAATCAGATTACCAACCTCTTGGGGGTCATGGGCACGAAGCTGTCAAAAACGTAATTTTTATACGGCCCCTTAAAATTTGTGTCGCCAGTTCTCTTACACCCTACTTGAGTTGATACGTAATTGCTATGAATGTGACATCGATAGAACAAAAAGTGTTAAAAAGGCCTAGGCCATGTGAAATAATATTTAGTGCCTAAATAAAAGCACAATATTACTACCTTGAGTTGATACGTAAACGTTATGAATATGACATCGCTAGAAAAATAACTGTAAAAAGGTCCTACGAATGAGGCATAGTAATTTGGTGTCTAATTAAGTAAGATAAAAATATTATTAACTTGAAATGTTATGTAAATATTTAGTACCTAAGTGAAAATGCAGCGTTATAAAAAAATCCCTCCTTGTCGTCCTTTTCCGAACATATAATGAGTTCTGGCGTAATTGATTTGTTTCGTTGAAACCTAAGGAATATGTTATGTAATCATGAATATGATGTAATCCATATTCATGATTATGTGCTATGCATTTCCGAAACAGGACGATGAAATTTTCAAGTTTTCGGATAATAACCTTGTCATTTTTACACCAAAAAACGATTATCATCTTCAAAACTTGCGCTTTATTATTTTTTTTTTAAATTCAATTGTAATTGTCGTTTGTCTTACAGGGAACGTTTTCACCTTTCAGTGCCCCTCACAGCGCCAAGAAACTGAAATTTTTGTACGGCCCCTAAAGATTTGTGACCAAATTCCTGGTGCCTAAATGTCCTAAACTTGTTTTATTCTTTTATACGTAATTCTGCACTAATTCCGATATTTTGCTGTAGTTTTTACGGCTTTTTCAGTTGAATTATGCGTAATTCCTCTATACGTTTTTTGCGGCTAGTTAAATTTTGAATTCAGATTATCAAAAATACACTGTTCTTTTATGCCTAACACGGTATGTTACAACTTTGAAAGAAACGAGGCAGCATTTTTTTCAGCCTTGAAATGAATGAAGCAACTAAAGATTTACTAAGTAACGGTCACAATTCACTATTTTCTCCGAATTCAAAAATATTTAACCTCACTCACTGCGAAAACGATGAGCTCACAAACAACGCTGTGAAAAAATCACGAATAGCAGGCAGCTGCCAATACGCAACAGCAGATAACGAGTAACAGCTACAGGAGCAGAATTCACTCGGTAACAGTTAAGACGGAACTGTGAAAAATCACGAAGAGCATGATGGGTAGCAATGACAGAATGAGGACCGATTGTTGGACGATCACTGTTACTTACGGTTTTTAGTAGCAGGCAGTACCTGTGACTTTTCGATAACCATGATCAAATCACAGGTAGTGAAATAATGCTCATCTTTAGTAGGTTGGCAATTTACATGAAATGCCGTTGATATCTCCAATTCTGTTGTGAGTCTGATTCCTTGGAAACAGTGCATGGATTTAACGAATTTGAACCAGTTTTTAGAAGAATCCGAATTTTAACGGCCGTGGATTTGGTATCAAAACTATCTGTAACATAATAAGGATATGCCTACTTACGATTTGATCGCGTTTTGTATTTACCTAGACACCTATCTTATTATCTTATATAAGGTAATTATATTGGATCTCTGGATTTCCATGCTGACAGTTTCCATAAACCGAAAAATAGATTTGTCAAATTATTTAAATTAACGCTCTTCTATAAACAGACTTTAGTTATACAACCAGTAGAGCTTAGATTGCAGTAGTCGAATGTTTAACGCAAATATCTTGGCATACATCCTTAAAACAGATTCTGCACAATACGAAAGAATTAGGTGTTTCAGAAGACAATTTTCACATGCCTATACTTGAATGATATTATTCTTTAAAGGACCTACATATCACGTTTATGAGAAAAGTAACTTTTATGAAGTATTATTTCTTCATTTATATATTTTATGAAGTTTTTATGGCATACGTGTTTTTTAAGAGTAAAAGTTAAAGAAATATAAAAAATAGGGGATTTGTTTTGCATCAGTTTTTTAGTCATTTGTTTTACCGCCTCGTAACCTGGTAGACTTTTTATTTGTAAATATTAGTGCATAGCATCGGTCCCTAACTTTTCGCGAAATTTCATAATTTACCAAGCGACAGCGCTGCAGATGTTGCCTTTTTTTTATCTGCGATAAAGCTACTGCCCTAATTATAGCACACTCAGTTGCTCAAGGTGGTCTTTAAACCTTCAATAAAAAAAAATGCTAAAGCTGCAAAAAACAATTTCCGTCCCTCTCCCATCACAGCATTACCGATCATAAACCTGATAAGGGTGATAAGGGGACTCCTCTCTAGTCCCTTATTCTCTAGTACACGGCCGAATAGGTACTGAGAGACAGAGTCTTAAGTTATAAAAGTGACAAAATTTTGTTTGTGATAACGACGACGCAATACAGGACACATAGCGAAGAATCCCAGTAACAGAATATGAACACTAAATTGCAGAAAAAAAAGGTACTGTTTACATTTACGTAAAAAATAGACCACCGATTTGAACGCCTCCTATCACCACTTTTTATCTAGATGGCAGTAGCATAAGTACCCCAGTAGCTGCAGAGTGACACAGGTAACGAAGCTGCGCACTGCAGTTGCTAGTTATAGATTTATGAAAAATCTCCGAATACACTAAAAAAACAAACAGATAGTTAACCCAAAAAATATTTTTTTCCTTTAAGATATACTTAGCTATTACCTAAATAAATGTGATGTTCCACTTGATGTCCTGCAAATGTAAGCTATTCAGCATTTTCAGTCCAGGTTGTCTCTTATGCGATCGTTCTGCAATGGATTGTAACGCGTTTCTGAGAGAAAATGCGAGTTCACACAGGGATTCTCCGCGGAGGATGTGATAAAACAATCGATCACCTATCGTATTACCTATAGTACACGCCACGCACTAATCAATCTCCTGTCTAATCGATTATCTATCTTACACGACACGCGCCATCATTTATTCACAGCAGCCGCAGATCTGCCATGTGTAAGCGGATGATTTTTTATTTGATTTATTTTAGTTTTGTACAAAACAATTACGCGTTGTTATTACTTTTAGATCTCTTTTTTTTCATTTGATTCAAGGTAAAACGACAATTATGAACAACTCGATGGACTATAAGCAGTCGTCCAGCCCTTTTTTAGGGTCACTGGTTCCAGGGAAAGTAAAGAGATACTGTTAACTGACAAACACGACATCCATGGCTCACCGAAACTCGTACCCGGACACTGCGTGAACGAATGGTCATAAGCCAGCGTTTATACCACTGCACTACCAGAGCGGATTCTTAGTTTTGCGTTATAGTACGTATGTCTATCGCATTCAGTATGTGTAATCTCTTATATAAAAGCGAATGAAATCAATTTGCAAAACATCATAGAAGCGTCCAGGTGGAGCACAGGATAGGCGAATGTAAAACGAAGGACATCGTGTGAAGAAACTTCCGAAACTTGAACAATTGTTTCTGCCGCAAGGTCAGTTAACCTGCAGTGCCGTTTCTGATTAAAAGACTTAACACTTCAGTGTTAAAAGTTCAGAAGCAGACATTTTACAAAACCTAAGCACTGCAGAAACCAATGAAAGTTAAATGGGCTGCCATGAAACTGCAAAACCCGTTAAAAATCATCATGTGCGGATAGCATTCTTTGATACCAATACCGTTGGTCATAGAATTGCTCACTGCCTATCCGTGGCTGAAACATACTCGACAGACATTACAATGATCGTTTTCTGGATCCAAAAATCAAGTCCTTCATTATTGCAAGAGGCTCTACAGGACTAAGGACCCGTGTCCACGAGATAAAAACAACCGCTTTTTTCACGTCCTACTGGAAAATAACGACCAAAACCGGAACGAAAGTGACTAGAACATGGTCATGTCAATCTCTCCAAAAAAAAAACAAACGAAGTGTATTGTATTGTGAGCCTTTCCTGAATTTTGCTGATCGCGTAAAACAAACAACCACAACTGGGTAGAAAACAATCTGGAAGAAATTCCCAGGTAAAATTATAAAACGAAATAAATAAACGATAAATTCAAATTCATATTTTTGTATCGGTTCCCGCACTGTATTAATACTGAGTGACTGATTGATAACTTTGTATTATGTATTTCTGTTCCAAAAATTACTTAAAAAGTTAAAACCACAGATTGTAGTGAATTTCCCAGACACACTCTCTGATTTCCTGATTCCCCTACTCCCCCACACACACGCACCCCGCGACTAACACCTTCTCACTCGTGATCGAGTTCTTGGGAAAGGTAATGTGTTCTTAAGGGTGCTGAAGAAAATCTTCCGAGGGGGCGCTTGTTGTGCTAGTTACACCAGTGGCCGACAGGGTGGTGATGACGATATTTCTCAGCTTATTTTCAGTGCTCAATTGCTACAGTGGTAAAATTCCATGTAGAAAGGAGATTTATGATACAATGTGAAGGGGACGAATGTCAATGCTGAACAGCGACAGTAGGTTTTCAGTAACGGTAAAAAATTAACGTTCTGTGTGGAAAAGTACTGCAAGGGAGAAAAATCAATTTGTATTTAAAATATACCTTTTCAAACATGAGAAAACCATATATCTTTGTGTTGTTGTATATCTAGTTAATCTGCAATTTCTAAAAAAAATGCTAATTTCTAAAAAAAGGTCAAAGAATTTTTACGGAACATTGTCTTAGATTTATAAAAAAATTGGACAAATTTTAAAAAGTTGTGTATTTTATCCGGGTGAGTGGAAAAGTTTAAATTACAGAAAAACGACATGAGAAAACCGGAATTCCAATTAAACTATTAATTTCGTATGCACCCATTTTCGATGCCATAACTCTAGTGTTGAATTTCAAAATATTTAAATTTGGAAATTTTCGCGACTGAAACTCACGTTTTAGGAAATATATTCTCTTTCTTGCCCCGTACACAAGGGTTTAAGAGAAAAAAAGGATTATTATAAAACTTTTTTTAAGTATCTTACTGCAGTTTGGAAAATGAAGTGATAAATTTAACTTCTGGACTTGATTAAACTTCCAGACACTCAGTAACTCTAATGTGAGCTTCAGAAAATGGATTAGTAATGTACGAAGCAAAATGAAACAATATTTAGCGTGTACAAGTGGTATGATATTGTGAAGATGATAAACTTTATTTACAAACACAGGTGCTTCCGCGTAAGATAATTGTGTCTTCTTCAGATAAAGCATGAGACGTTTAAATCATGCAAGGAACACTTGAAGCTATTTGCTGTAAGTTCAGAACATTCTTACAGCTTCTCAAAATATTTGCGATCCAATAAAAATAAAAAACCGAGGACATATCTGTACACTGACACACAGTTTTTATTATATCTATCCGCGGCACATTAATTTTCCCAAGGTATAGAACATACATTCTGTACCTTGGGAAAACGTTTGAAATGTAAAACTATAAATCTGATTTGAAGACGAGAGTACATTTAGGAAATGCCCCAAAATGGGAATGCAAATAGTAAGGTACCCTAAAGGAAACGCTGTAGAGAACGAAAAAGCCAAAACGCATGCAAAATTTAAAGCGAAGCAAAATGATGTTTAACAGAGAGAGAAGTTCCTGATACCAGGTCCAATATGAAATTAAATTTTTCGGGGAAAAGAAATTCCTGTGTCTACGGCAGAGCATAAAATATCTCTTGAAACACTTGCAGAAAAATAGCACACATTTGCGCCTAAGAGACACGTGCGCCATCAAACTGTTTGTGCAAGCATCAACTCGGACAAAATAGCTCATCATGAAATTGAGAAAGTATATTTCGCATTTTCAAATTATCTTATATCACTTTTTACAGGTTAGCTGAAATGACAACTTTTCGCCGCAGAAAATGATTCAGCATGCATTTTTGCAAATTATTCAGTCATGAAACCTCTGCTTCAATCTGAAAGTAATCCTAGTTCTTATTTTCTAGAAGTAAACTTAAAGTTTTTTATTGCGTAATTTTTATATCAAATTTTACAGAGAATTCATTATACAGAAAACAAATCGACTAAACCCATAAAAACTGAATTTTGCATAATTTATCTTTTCTATAAATGTAGGCTATATTTTGATTATACCCGTTTTCGTTTTCGTGTTACCACCTGTCCAAATGGGTTGTCTTCCTAGAGATCCCGAGACTGCGGTTATGCTATCTGTGGATAATGACAGTTTCTGACCTGCTGTCAATTATATCCTAAGTTTCGTTCACAACCCTTATGAGGCAAGGCCTCTTGTCTCTCTTTAAATACTCTCCTGCTTTGAAGAGAAATCCCACTCAACTTATTGGACAAAAGCGTACGTAACCTGAAGGCGAAGATGGCGTGCCACTCCCTTTGCAGCCAACGGTGTAAAAAAATTTAAACTAAAGCGTAACATACGCTTTAAAAAAATATCAAATGAAGCATAAAATTATTAACTTTGGGGTGGGAAGATGAGGGTTTGTATATAACAAACAAAATACGTAGATACGACTTTGTACTATTTTGAAATAAAGTATGTTTTAACCTTTGAAAACTAAAGTACAACACTTTTTAAAGCATTTGTGTTTCTTTCTTATTAATATTTTAGAGAATCAAAGCATATCCAAATTGAAAGAAAAGTAAGCTTAGCAATGCCCTTACATTTGCAGACGGGTATATTTTTAAAATTTCTTTGACGTTGAATTTTATTTTAATGAATTGAAACAACCTTTTGTCATTGTTAAAAAAGACATTTATAGTACTTGAACAGTAAGAAAACATATATTTTCCTATCGAACTTTTCAGTAATTTATTCTTACAAATAATTTTTATCTCACTGTTCCTTGAGAAGTTGAATTCTTTGACTAATTTAGGCCGTTGTTTTCTGAAGGTGTGTGACACACTGCCATGTTAGCAAAGACTCAAAAACCCTACTACGACAATAACATTCATATGAAAATATTGCTTCAAATTACGAAAGCGGACTACGTTACCTTTGTCTCATGATACACTGGCTGAAAGTGTAAAAAGAACACCAAAAAGGAATTGGCGGATGATCATGAAATTTACATATGTCTATTGGGTCGAGTTTACGTAGGTGCGATGTTAATTACGGGACCAACCGATGAGCGCTTACGCCATAGCACGGCCTAATAAGCAAATTATCGTCGGTGGTATTTAAGGAGTACGGCGAAAAGAATGTAATCAGTTCTCGGCGTACGGACACGTGTGAAGACTCTAAAGAAGCTGCAATGCCTTGACATGGAAGACGTGTATGATTTCAGCAGTTATCGGATTTTAAGCGAGGTCGTCTAGTCGGACTCCTCGAGGCCGGGTGGTCGTATCGCCGTATGGCGGAGCGAATTGGACGGGAAGTATCGGTGGTGGTACGATGGTGGCGTAGATGGTCCGAGGAACATTCCCACACGAGTAGACGTAGAACCGGGAGTAACAGACGGACTGATGAGAGGACCGATCGACGCATAAGAAGAGCGGCGTTGTCAAGCAGAACATCCACAGCGACGCAAATCCGAGCTGCCGTTGCACCTGAGGTGACTGCGAACAATCCGCAACCGTCTACTTATTGCAGGACTACCTGCACGTGCACGTGTGACTCTGGCATGTGTACCTCTGACTCCAGCCTACCGTCAGGAACGGTTGCAGTGGTGCTGCCAACGTCTGCACTGGAGAACGCAATGGCGATCTATCGTGTTCAGCGATGAAAGCAGATTCTGCTTAGGTGCCTTCGATGGCCGTATGCGTGTTTGCGGACGCACAGGGGTGCGTCTCCACCCTTCTTGCATCCGCCAGCGACACACAGCGCCTACACCTGGTCTCCGGGTGTGGGGAGCGATCAGCTATCACTCCCGTACACAATTACTGTTTTTCTCCATCAAAAACATCATTTAAGCCGTTGTTGTGCCATTTGTAAAGTCGGTCCATCGTGGTGTTTTCCAGCAAGATAACGCGCACCCACACACGGCACGTGCAACGAAACATGCACTTCAGGGTGTGAGACAACGTCCATGGCCTGCACCTTCACCGGATTTGTCCCCCATTGAGCACGTATGGGATTTTTTGGGACAACGACTTATCCGGTCTCCACGGCCAGCCAAGACCAACCCCGATTTACGCGTCCAGGTTGAGGATGCTTGGAACTCAATACCCCAAACTTACATCCAACATCTGTACGGCAGACTCCATGCCAGAATTGCACAGTGTGACCCAGTTTATGGCGGTTCAACCTCGTACTAACCATGTTACTTGGAAATGTTATTTTTCAGTTTACCAGCAAATACAGCTGTATTTTGCTATAATGTTTTGATCACGCTATCCTCTGTATTCCGTTATTATGCTGTATAAATTTCTTTGGTATCAGACGTCTCCTTCTTGTTGTTCTTGTTTCTCTTTCCGCCAGTGTATTAACATGAAAAAGCTGTTCTGGTTAGACGGCACGCAACAAAAGCTTCATAGCTCTGATATTTAGAAGTATTTGTGTGTCTGAATAAATGGTCTAATAATCAATGCTTTGTAGGTGAGTAACATAAAATCATCTATGATGCTCTTCCACTTGCACATGTTTACCTGTGTTTCACCTCATCATTTGGTCAGAATTCTATCACAATTCACAAAATTTCTTTCGTACTACAACCCCACATTAAAACATCATTCTTTTTCTCAAAATGCAACAAATGCATTCCCACCTCAAGGTCGTTAGCTTGGTCAGAAAAATGGTTAAAAATTTACACCAATCATTAATGGATTATTTTTACTTTTCCGTATCATCATCATCATTAATGTCAACCATCATTGCTGGACGAAGGTCTCCCCAAGTTTCTTCCACAACGGTCTGTCTTGGGGCAGTCTTTTCCATGTTACTCCCGCATACTTTCTAATTTCATCGGCCCATCTCCCATGTGGTCTGCTTCTGGGTCTATTCCTGTCATTTGGAATCCAGTCTAAAGTCTCAGCTGTCCATCGATGGCCTGTCTTTCTGTCAGTATGTCCAGCCCATCGCCATTTCAGGGATTTTACTATGGTCATGATGTTTTTCACTCTTGTCATTTTTCTGATCAAACGAGTTCCTCTTCTGTCTCTCCTGGTTAAACCACGCATGCGCCTCTCCATGCTTCTTTGAGTTGTCTGCAGAACTTGTATGACTCCTTTAGTTAAAGTGGACGTCTCTGCACCATATGTAAGCAATGGAAGGATACATTAAGCAAACATTTTTTTCTTTAAAGACATAATGGCATGTTGCTTTTGAAAAATTATACTGTTTCTTTCAAACGCACCACATGAAAGTTTTATTCGCCGATTAATTTCTTCATTAATGTGACTCGCACTTGATATCCGCTGTCCAAGATAAATGTAGGTATCGGTTATCTCCAGCTTATCTCTAGCAATCGATAAAACTTTCTTTTCTGTAAAAGCATTGCAAATTACTTTTGTCTTCTGAAAGTTCATTTTTAATCCAACTTCTTTACTCTTGTCAGCAAGTTCCTGGAAGATACTCTGCAACTCTGAATAGGTAGTTGCAAAAATGACTACGTCATCAGCAAAACGAAGGTGAGTTAGATAATCTCCATTATTCTTTATCCCTTTGTTTTCCCAGTTCAGTAATTGAAAGACATTTTCAAATGTGGCATTAAAGAGTTTGGGAGATACAGAGTCACCTTGTCTCACTCCCTATCCAATCTTTGTAGGTGCTGTGTCCTCAAATAGCCGAATCTTTGCACTTGCATTTTCATAGATGTTATTAATAGTATTAATGTACGCATCTTCAAAACCGCAAGAATTCAAAGCCATTGTAACTGATGATGGTTTCACTGAAACAAAGGCCTTTTCATAGTCAATAAAAGCCATGCATAATGGAATTTCATATTCCCTCGCTCTTACAGTTAGATCTCTCAGTACGTGGATATGATCTTTAGTGCTGTAGGTACTCCTGAATCCAGCTTGTTCTCTCGGTTGAGCCGTGTCCAGTGTTACTTTCAAGCGGTGTGAAAGAAATGTAGTAAAAATTTTATAAACCACTGATAGAAGACTGATAGGTCTGTAGTTCCTGAGATCCTCAATGTCATCTTTTTATGTAGCAGGATCATCGTAGCAGTGTTCCAAACCTCAGGAATCTTCCCTTTATTAAGGCATCGAGTGAAAACTTGGGTGAGTACTGTTTCAATTTTTTCACTTGCTTCTTGTATGATGTCTACAGTAATTCTATCTTCTCCTGGATCTTTTTCCCGTTTCATGTTCTTGATTGCATGTGTAATTTCTGCTGCGAGAGCCGGAAGAACTCTGGTACCTTTTGTAATGTCTGGAGTACATGTATCATACCTTTCATATAGTTTTGAGAAGAAAATTTCACTCTTGTCAAACTTTCACCTCTATTTCTTATTACAGAACCATCTTCTTTTCTTATAGCCGTAATCTGTTTTCTTCGCTTACTGAAATGTCACATTGCTATCTTTAGGCTTTGGTTGTTTTCAATTTATTTTCTCACTTGTTCACAGTTGAATTTTCTTACGTCTTCAGATCTACTTTTTGTACCGTCTTTCATAGCTTTAGATATTTTTCTTTTGTGGTCACATCTCCTTTAGTTTTCCTCATCTCTCTCCTTTTTTGCATCAGAATTTTAATGTTTCCTAATAATTTGTTCGTATGCAAATTGTTCTTAGTAACAGTTATTTTTGTTGCTGTTTCCATAAGATCCTTAATAAGTTTTCTGTTAATTTCAGAAATGTCCACTTCTTCCATCGTTAGACCTTCGAGAGCAGATAATCTGTTCCTCAGTTTCAATTTAAAGGTATTGTGATGTTTTTTAAGGTTGGTCATGTCAATACACTTTCTTTGTTTTATGAGCTTGTGACGCTCTAGTTTAGCTATGAAGTGCATCTTACATCTTACCATTCTATGACCACTACCTGTGTTGAACTTGTTTAGCACACAGCAGTCTTCTATGACAAATTTTTTGTTACACAAAATAAAATCAATTTCACTTGTCGTCCCATTTGGATGTCTCCATGTCCATTTCCTGTGTGGCTTTTTCTTGAAAACGGAGTTTATGATGAAAAACCCTTCTGCCTCGGCAAACTCTACGAGAGTATTTCCACGCTGGTTTCTGTTGCCAAGACCGAATTTTCCTACTGAAGTTTCATTCTGTTGTCGTTGCCCTATTTTCGCATTGAAATCTCCAATAATGATCTTCAAGTGCTGCTTGCCTTTATGATGACGAATGTCCTCATATAATTGTCCATTCTCTTTTTAAGGATGACTTAAAGTGGGTGCGTAAGCTTGAATTATCTGAGCCCGTTATCTTCTCGAGAGTAGGATAACAAGTCGTTCAGCTCTGTCAGAGGAATTTGCAACTTTATCCTTTAGCTTCTTGTTTATTATAAAATAACACCACTAGTTCTGACAGTACCTGTTCCACGAGAGTAGAAAAGATGTTCTCTTTTCAGTTCAATGAGATCTTAATATTTTCTCCTTACCTCACTTAGCTCGACGATGTCCCATTTGATTCTTTGTAGTTCCTTTTCCAATTCAAAGAGTCTTAAATCAAAAGATGGAGAGCGTCCGTTGTAAGTAGCCAAGGTCAGAATCAGATGGCAGCCCAGTCCGGTCTTCCGGTGATTCTTAGCACCCTCCGCCTTCATGTCACACATGCCGCTGTCTTGGCCAGGAAAATTGCAGCTGCCGGAGACTGAGGGACAAGATATAAATTGTGCAGTCATTTTTGAGGGGTTTGGTCATAACTCACCATGTTGGCCAAGCGTGCTGGTGAGTGTGGGATAGCATTTTCTCTAATCCCGATTGTATAGCTATACCACATTTGCAGGTCGTCAGAGCATCTTTAGTGGGAACAGGATGTACCACGAGAAGGCATGGTTGACATTTTTTAATAAAAAGCTGTAGTAAGTTGCTCATCACCGGTCCTTACATCTCGCTTATATGTATATACACTGGTGTACAAAAAATAAAGACGAAGAGGCGAAATTAGCATAACAGCTGAACGAGCTGGCAGAACGGACTCAAAAACCGCTCAGGAGATAAACTAGGGTCCCATACGGTAGAGCATGGGCACAAATGCAGCATGACGTATGGGGGGGTTCGGAAGGGTATAAAGCTCACGGGTGGTGTACGCTGAGCAATTTGGTGAAAGCTATTGCATGGTGTACATCTGTTTGAACGACGTCGTGTTGCTGCCACCGTGTGATATGGCCAACAGGGAATCTAGTAGACGACATCTGGATGACTTTTCCCATGGTCGCGTCATTGGCAAGTTGGAAGAAGGTCGAAGTGTGACCAGTGTGGCCGAGGAGTTCGGGATCACTTACAGCACCGTTTCACGAGCTTGGAGAGCATTTCAAACGACAGGAACAGCTGTCCGGGAGTTTTGCAGTAACTACAATGTGACTCGCCTGTGTATAATCATAAGTAGAATATATTTCTTTCGATTTTGCATTTATCATGATACTATAGTACGAAATTACTAAATTTACGTATAAAACTGAATCGCAATTTATAAACATGTATTAATTGTGTATCCATACTAGAATTTGTAATCAGCGCTGAAGACAAATCATCAGCAAAATATGACGTAAATAGATTTCCATTCAATGTACACGAACTTAATATTTTTTCACGTTAAGAGTCATAATTATGTTTAAGTTTTCTATGCACAAGTTTTAAGGAATGTTTTTACGAAAAGTTGCATTCTGGTTGGGATATTGTCAAAAAGAGTTACTAAAGGTAGCCGTCGACAAATGCCAGGCACCGAACCTACGTAACGATGAAGTCACGATGTGCAATATCAAACTTTTCTACGGGAAAGGATTCTACTGACAGGGTTGATATGTTTGTAGTATAATTTTTCGAAATCTATTGTAATTTCTCCAAAATTGTCTGGTGTAATCGCATAATAGAAGGTAATCGTTTTTTCTAGTACTTATTATTCTCCTAGTCGTTCTTGGGTCGCTAGTAGTAGTGTGAATTGTATTTCTGTATTACCTCAAATTTCCTTGAAGCAAATGCAGGTTTTATGGACTTGCTTGTCTTTTGATATCCTTATTGTTTGAATAAAATATACTACTATTTAATACAGAAAAAATATTTCGTTAGATTTAACAAAAAAAATCATTATGAGATATATTACATAATGTAAAGAAATGATATCACTAGTTCTAGATTGTTCCTCAATTTCTGGCAATACCTGTAAGTATTCAATGAGGAAGAAGATCTTATGTCTTTGATCCATTACGAAGCATTTATTAAATTCGTATTTTTCTTATTAAGGTTGCTTTTTAAACATTTCACTGAATTTTCTAAATAATATAAGTTAGTTAAGTAGCTAACAAACCTATGGTCCTCTAATTACGTAACGAACGCCGAAGAAAATACTCTTGTATTGTGAGTTCATTTTCTGAAAGATAAGGTGCTCTTAAATTCTCTAAATCAAAAAATCTAGCCATTGTTTCTAGAAGGATAAACATTACATAAAAATCACTCAGGAAAGCTTCTTTGTCCAAGGAACGTGGAATATGTTCATTTAAATATTTTCGAATATATAAATAATGTCGAAAATTGTACGGTGTGAATTCTGTACGTTGTAGCATTTTCTTCTTGGAACTTTTTAAAAATGTTTCCAAAAGGGATTTTTCTTTCAGCAGTATATTGCAGAGCATTTCTTTTCACTAGAATTGTGTTTTTTTTTCTGTATGTTTGGTAGGCAAAATATAGAACGATAAACTAAAGGAGGAAAAGAAGGAAAAAGAGTAAACAGAACTACAGAAGTTCCACTTAATTATCTATGCACGTGTATAGTATATTTATTGTTTGTTTTTCACATGATATGCAAAGCGAAGCGTATTTATAAAACAAAAACTTCCTTATCTTTTGAAACTCTTCCATTTGTATCTGCTATTCCGTTGGCTTGAAATCCTTCCTAGGTGTGGCGCTGAGCCATTTAAGCCTGAGGTCATGCTCTTCGGAAAAGCTGAAGACTCATGCTGTACAAATTTTTGCTTAATTTGATTAATACATACATGAGCAATATTTCCTCGGTAGCTTTTTTTGTATTTCTTCGGAAATTGCGCACTCGTAACAATGAGTGAAACACTGAAAGTATCAATGGTGGAGTCAAACCCAAAATGTCCTCGCTGACTAAACGGAAGAAGAGCCGCTTCCTGGACATGGCACCATCCTGAACACGACGTCACACATTTTCTCCCCAGAAATTCTGAGACTTTCTATTACAGAAAGTTTCGGCAGAAAATAGTTCCACACGACGCCACGGTCCCATTACACGAGAACACGAATCTTCTGCAAGTATATCTTGGGTTACACAGCAGCTATGTTCTTTTTCACGTAGTCAACATTCAGTCTCTCGGGACGGCCGGTTGCCAAGTGTGTGTGTTTTGACAGGACCAGTTTTCTCTTCTCAAAATGCGCCGTTTCAGAATTTGCATGAGCTGATGAAAGCGGCATAGAACGTATGATTCCGTATAAACCACAGACAACGCAATTCACATCACCTTTGTCACTTCTGATTTTGTACATGTAAAATTTATCTTCACTTTAAAAATTGCTACGGCGCTTCACATGGCACACGCGAAGGGTTTAGGAATGGTGAGTGAAATAAAAATACAATGCGATTGGAATAACTTGCTCTAAAATCAAAACAAACAGCTACAGATTGTTAGAAGTATTTTTTTTTATAATTCATGTTCCCCCTCCTATTACACATTCTTTTCCACACCAATGAACACCACAATATGTTGCTAATCGATATACAATAAGTATTATTTACACATGTGAAAATTTAAAAAAGTACGGTTTATCAATGTCATGCCTGCTTTTCTGATGAAAGCCTAATTAAAGGTGATTTTTTAAATTACTTGGACAATTCAGAATACATTTTTAATATTAAAAATTGTTATTATAATTTATTATACTGGTAAAACACTGCAGAGTGTCATTTTAAAATGATCTAAATATTATATTCGAGAACATAGCACTGCATAATGTATCTGAAAGCAAGGAATATATTCTATAAAACCACACTTACGTTCAGTTAATGTTAAAGTTATGTGGACTTGTATCTGGGAGAAAGCAACTGCTTTCTCTCCGATCGTAATCATGAATATATTTATTCCTTAAATATTTCTTTAACATGTGAGGAAATACCGATTTCTTTATTACTTGATAGAAGTTGTTCTCTTTTACATGGATAATAGTTAAATTTAAAGTATATTTTTTTTATTGAGGAACAAACAGAATCAAGAAAAAGCTAGCTTGTAATGTTTAGTGTTCTGCAACCAAAAACACCGAAAAGATATAATTTATATAAACTCCAAAACTTTTTACTGGGCAATATTTGTCTAAATGTTTTACAGAATGTTTCAACTGTACCGGGAAATAAGAAGTACAGCTGTTTTCGCTTCCTTTTTGCTGAGTAACGTATGTGATTGTTGAAGGAAATATTTTCCCCATCTTCTTTAAAAAAACAACCTTTGCTTAAAAATTCATGGTTTAAAATTTAATAATGCTACACTGAGCGCCAGTATTTTTGATTCCTGTAATCGGGCAAAATAATTTTGAAGCAATGCTAAAAATTGTGGAAAATCTGCATTATCAGCATCTGCTGCGAAGTACATGGAAAAATAGCCTCCCCTGGCAGTGTTTTCAACGAATGCACCTCTTTCTTTTTCTGTTATGATTTCAACTCACTTTTACCACACTTGCTAAACAGCAACGGAACTTGAATTCATTGTACAGTGAAATGATCTATTTTAAATCCATCATCTCAAACTTTCTGGAAACAGCTTGAATAACATTAACTTAATTTTAAATTACCATATGATTAAATTATGGATTAATTATCAACAATTGAAAAACCAGTCAGTATTCATGTCAGTTTAATCAAACCGATGGAGTCCTGATAATAGCTGCTCCAGATTTAACGTAACTATTTTCCAAAATGATATCTGGGAAATAGTTACATTCAATCAGTCGTAATTACTTGTATTAATATGCTAATGTGATTTTCATCATGACATGCTCTAATTAAAAGTCTGGTTGGTGTAGCACTTGTTCTACAACAAATGAACGGGACGTTTATTCAAAACCCATCATTCACTAAATAGGAGATTCAAACAACACCTTGAATTCCTTCCGGCTAACTACTGATAAGCACGAACGTAGAAAGTGTTTTTGGAGAATATGTAAAAGCGAAATATTTCTTTCTGAGCGAATTCTAAACGATTATAATGGGGAAAAAACCCAGCAAATATGCCGCCACTTAAACTTTGTTTATACCCGCGACGACGTGTAACATATTATTTCTCCGAATTAGAAAATGCAGCATTAACTGTTAAGCCTCTTGTTCATACCACAGAAGGCGTTTGTTGTTAAATAAACAAAACAAGTTAGTAAATTCATGCAATGCATTGATTATGATACGCTTTCCAACATACCATAAATCATTACTCAAGTTATGAGGATAATGGCTGTGGAATAAATCTCGATCTTGTACTCTGAACTTTTATCCCATTTCGATGATATTCTACATAACCTGTTTAGTATACCTCCGAAATAACATGATAAAGTTTTGTCGCAATCGAAGCAATTTTACGTAAGTTATGATGCATAAGGGCTATGGAATACATCCCGCTCCTGTGTCCTAACTTTTGACCCCTTATCGCCCATTTAATAGGCCCTACAACATACTAACATTTCATCCACATCGAAGAATTTTTACGTAAATTATGATGCATAATGGCGATGGAAGGGATTCCGCTCCTATGTCCTGACCTTTGACCCCATTTCGCCAATTTTTAATAGGGTCTGTCCCTAGGTGATCCCCTACCATATACTAAAATTTAATCGAAATCGAACCTTTTTTATGTTAGTTATGACGCATAAGAGCGGAGGAATGGATCCCGCTCCTATGTGCTAACCTTTGACCCCATTTCGTTCACGTTCAATAGGGTATCTTTCCAGGTGATCCTTCCACATACTAAAAGTTCATCGAAATCGAAAGATTTTTACGCGAGGTATCGCGCGGACGAACATACGCACACAAAGTGTGACGCAATGAGGTAGATGGAAGTCGCGACCATCTGCTCGCAAGATGTGACGTTATAAAACTTTAATAGGATCCGCACACAACGCGTGACGTAATGAGACAGATGGCGAGACCGCGCACCAACATATTAAGCGTGAGATTGTGACGTCATAAGATCGTCCACATGTGATCCCCTACCACATAATAAAATTTCATCGAAATCGAACCATTTTAACACACGTTATGACGTATAAAGCCAATGGAATGCATCCCGCTACTATGTGCTGACCTATGAACATACTTCACCCATTTTCAATAGGGTTAATTCCAAGGTGGTCCCCTACAATATATTAAATTTTGATCGACATCGAACCATATTTACGTAAGTTATGACTCATAAGGGCAATGGAATGGATCTCGCTTCTATGCCGTGACCTTTGACCCCATTTCGTCCATTTTCAGTAGATTTCGTCCCCAGGTGGTCCCCTACCACATACTAGAATTTCATCGATATCGGACCATTTTTACGTGAGTTATCGTGCCGACATGCGGACAGACGGACCAAAAAAGTTAGAGCATATAAGCTTCTTCAACCTACGGTCGGAAAGCGTAAAAAATGGGACTACAGTTTTATTCAGGGTATCAACGAATTTCACTAGAATTTTCTCCTTTTCAACAGCTGTTGGAAAATTTGGATTTCCTTTTGAGCGTTAAGTAGGGTATTACAAACAAGTTTGTAATATCGGTACCCACAGTGGCTTGTTACATTTCTACTTTCACCTGGAAATGACCATAAGAGATATAAAGGAACTTTCATCGACCAATTTCAAAGTTTTGTAGTCATGTTGTTCAATTTCATAATCGTTGGAATTTTTTTTCTTAAAGATCACAACTGTTCTCTGCTATAATAGTTCCTACTTATTTTTATATACTGGTTTTCAACTTATAAATGCTTTGAAACCTGTTCTATCATTCAGGTTATGTTTTATTTCGGCATACATGTTAATATTTGGTATAAGTTGAATGGGTTAAATATATTAATTTATTTGTCTTCGTTCATGAGCAACTCGATCCTGAGTATAAAACGAAGTTACATCAACTAGAGCTAGATTTTCGAAACATTTTAACTATATTTTAATACTTCAGTAAATATCAGAAGGATGAGAATGTAGTGCAAATTCCGCATATCCCTTTTCAGCAAAAAACTTAATTTCGTGGAATAAATTTATTTCCTACGAAATGGCAATCGACTAGGCGGAGAAAAAATAAACCAAGTTTACACAATACAATTGTGCAAAGTGAGAGTGACGCTTGGAGCCTAAGTTAACATTCGCTGATCTATTAGAGAAGCCATTGAAATCAGAAATAAAAAGAGATTTTAATGTCAATCGGAAACATGAAATAAATTATAATGATTATAATGAATGTTACCAAGTGTTGATTTTATTTTGCTTGAACGTACAAATGCGACATCGACAGTGCGATAAAAAACTGCCTTTGTTAACTGAAAAAGAAAACTGTTTTCGCTAAACGAAATTAGAAAGATGACACCGAATTTTCGAGTGTAATGAGCACGTCGTTTGAATCCGTTCCGACACAAATTAAATTTATCGAAGGTATTCAGAGTCAATGGAACCGGTATGGAAAACAATAGTATCTGACGGAAGAAAGTTTTTCAATCGGGTTTTTAATCCAGCAGATATTGCGGTAAACGGGATCTTGACCTTACGCCCTCTGGTTGCAAAATTGTGCGTAAGGAGAAATTTGAATTTATATGGAAACACTTCGCAAGAGAAACGTTCTACAACAAAGAAAGAAATTTTCAAATCGGACTCTTCGAAGCAGAGATATGGACGAATAAAAGATATGCATCTGCGCCTCCTGGCGGGAAAACCATAACAGTATTTTAGTAAGAGTATCCTCAAAACGATTTTAGACGTGAACGGTATTGGTCCAAGAAGAAAAAAAATTAGTCGAGTTTTCAGGAGCTCAGATTTTGCTGCAAATACACCAAAAGCAGAGATTTACTTTTATGCCCCCTTGTGAACAAACCATTCACTACCAAATATTAGAAATTATATGAAAAACATTTTCCGGCAGGAGTTGTATGCGATACAAAAAGAATTTTTCGAATCGGAGTTTTACAAGCTGAAATAACGCAGAAAACGCACTTTAACTTTGAGCCGCCTAGCGGACACTTTATGATTTACTTGAAAATTTTGAATTTATATAAAAAATGTTTCGCATCGAAAACACTATCGAAACAAAGGAATTTTTCAAACACAGTGCTGTTTCCGCCAAATTTTCATTCGGCCATCGGCATGGTGCAACTGAAAACGTGATTCATCGGACCACATAATTTGTTTCCAATTATCGACTGTCCAATCATTGTGCTCCTGTGCGAACTGAAAACGTTTTCTCTTGTTAACTACAGACAGCAATGGTGTTCGAACAGGCCTTCGGCTGCCATATCCCATCCGATGCAGCGTACGGCGAACAGTGCGTGCAGAGATTATTAGAGGGGATCCTTGATTAATATGATCTGTAATTTGCAGGCACTGTTGCCCTTGTGGTGTCTATTACATGTCTGGATACTCCCCGTTCCGCCCGAGCAGTCTCTAGTCGATGACAACCAAACTTTGCACGTAGAGACCCAGTTTTGTTCCTGACAGTAAAGTCTTTAAACCTTTCACAACAGCTGCTCTGCAAAATTTCACGGATGCGGCGGTTTCCGTGATACCCGTTTCATGACACCGAGCTCCTACAATCATCCCACATTGAAAGTCCGTCAAATCGCATTTTTCCCCATCTCATCACCCGAAAATTACTTCTACTACTGTCGCAAGCATAACGTTTTCCCCTTTTATACTAACCTCGCCTTCTTGCGGCAACAGAGTGCAGCTATAGCTCATTTGCTTAAAGCTGACAGGTGTTCATAATAAAGTGGCCACTGAGTGTAAATATCGTTTCTATCTGGGTGATTACTATCGACGGATCCATGTCTGGCGGCAACCTGGTAAGCGGACGGATCCGAGTCTGGCGGCAACCTGGTGAGGATCTATGTATGGCGACAACCTTGTGAACAAGCGGATCCATGCCTGGTGGCAACCTGGTGAGCGGACGGATTCATGTCTGGCTGCAACCCGGTAAGCGGACGGATCCATGTCTGGCAGCAACCTGGTGAGAGGACGGATTCATGTCTGGCGGAAACCTGGTGAGTGGACGGATCCATGTTTGGCGACAAACTAGAGAACATTTTAGTCTTTTGTAGAAACAGTTCTTACAATATCGGTGAGTGATCAGTACTAGGCTCTACGTTCTTCTGTGTGAAATGTTTGGCGAATGAGGAAACACGGATATCTCATACAATAAAAAAAGAATCAGGAAACGTGGTAAAGAGTTAATTGGTTTTCAGCCAATTTGCAGGAATTTAACCAAAATACCATAAGGTCCTCTCAAGAATGTTACCTACAACGCATCCCTTCTGACGAGATTTTAAGTTAATAACATTCTATGGAACTCTGGACAAAAAGCTCTGAAGAGCTCAATTTGCTACATCGCTTAACCCTTTAACGACCATAACGCCCAAAACTCCCGTACATACAAACAACCATAGCTGTCCGAAACGCCTGTCTAGGGTGAGTCAGATTCCCTACCCTTACCTGTTCTTTAAATGTCCACGATCTATGACGGTTCAGCAGGTGTTACTGTTAGACACCATTGTTGTTACTAATAAAGAAGTGAAACAAAAGACATGTAACGGGAGTTATGTAATTTACAGTGATACCAAATTTTAGGGTAATGATCGTTAAAGGTTTAATTCGTTACACATGTCACTTTACCCGCTATTGCATACATCGAGGGGAAACAATAATTTGAACTACGATTGCCATTTCAATGTGTGATACTTTTCAATTTAATCTTCTTAATTTCTTGGGATTTTCCAAAACTATCTCGTAACAATTTTGACAAATACTGAGAAATTATCCTAGAGAGACAGTTTTCTTTCGCAAACATTGTCTATATAAAATGTAACAGTATTAACTTGGTGTATAAACTCAGATATACCGCAGCGCGATTTTATTTTAATTCTGTGGCTTTTTTTTTAAATCGTATCAAATAAAAATTAGTTTATACAAAATGTCTCAGGGACTATGATCACGACTTTTGAGATATTCGGATATGAGATGATCAACTGTAACTGGTTTAAGCCACATTTGCTGATGTCATTCCGGTGTGGTACGCAACCTCAGTGGTCATGGTGCGCCGTTGCAGGGACTTCGACTTCGGTTACCTCCTCATCGGACATTACATTCTTTCCGACCAAATAGTAATAAATAGTTTGAAATCATGTTTTTTTCAATGCTTAAGTTCGGTAAGAGCTCTAAATTTCGGTATGTCAATTGTAAAAAAAATATTATTTACTTAATATATGAAGACGCTAACAAATTTTTCTTGAATTGGTACTTTGTGCTGTTTGCCTTTAACCGGGCTTATTGTCAAGATCCTATCAGGGACACTTTTAAGTATTATTGTGATTCACGTTAAACTCAAAAACAAGGTAACGTAACCAACACTAGTATATTACAAAAAGTTTATAGTACAGATTTGCCGCATGTCATCAAATCAAACAATGCATTATTCTCTCATTGCTTCCAAAAAGCATCCATGCTGCCTAAAAAGTTTTGATATACTGTATATCCAATACAAATTTAATGAGCGAAAGTAAAAGTACACACCATATTAGCAATTGATAGCTGGGAAAATTATATCAAGGGTTTCATTTGCGGGGTTTGATTTTATACAATCTCATGTGTAACAGCTAAATCTCACCTGAGACATCTGCTATGGAATTTATTTAAGCAGGCAGCTAAGTTACATTCAAATACGCCAATAAATTAATCTACGTATATGTGCATGAAGTTCTTGAACTCTTCCCTGCGCAATTTTTCATCAGCGGGTCGGAAAGATATATCAGGCATCTGTTTTGGTCAAACTGAATTATTTTTACCTGAAAAGATAAACAATATTTTGTGAAAATCTTATCGGAACGTTCAATTGTTGTCATGTCATATCTAGTACAATTGCAAAAATACTGATACACAAATTTGGGATTTTTTTTTATTAATTATAAAAGGGCGACGGGCTCGATAAGCGTGACTAAATTATGATAATATTTTAATTAATTATCCGGCCAATTGCAAAATTAACCTGAACAATTAGTACGCTTAATTGGAGAAGCTTGGTAATTCGCTTTAGCTGGGTGGAAACAAAGGAATAGTAAGGTAGCCGGTGAAACCCACCAAGAAAATAGGTGACCACCCAGCTCGACGATAAAAGGGAATCCAGGCCCTCATAAATATGTCTTCTATTATGCGATTTAAGTCAAAAAGCTTTTAGGCGACGCTCAAATTATGGATATCGTATGTCGGAGGTCAGAAACGATGGCAGTCTAGGACCGGTGATAAGCGCTCTGTACGAAAAGGGGAGAGCAATGCTAAGATGTGGAAGGAAAGAGAACAAGGCAGACACTTGACAACAGAAAGCAGCAAGTTTTGTCTGCCGCCGAGTAGGGGCAGACGAGAAAGAGTGTCCCGGACAAAGAAATAGCGACGGTACCCGCTTCGCAGTGGTCAGACGATTTGGGTACAGATAATAACGAAACGCGTAGCCGTACTATGTGCCTTTGTAAGATCCCTGAAATTTTTAATCGAGGGCGGCGCGAAATCAGGAGGAATAACGATTCGACCGCTGTATAAAGAGCGGCCCGATATATTTGCAGGGGCCATGAACCGATGTCAGAGCGCTTAGCTCGCCGGAAGTGTCTCATCGTATATACGGCTCCAGCCAAGAATCTATAGCAAGGTGCTAGCGAGATATTAGGAATGGAAGTCTGGCACGCCAAGGAGTCAAGCAACGAAAGAGTTTTGATTCAGCCGAAGACGCGTGGAAGACGCTGACCCTCTTGACACCGGCAGCTGCTACAGGCGCCAAGCTGAGAACGGACCCCTCTGCGTCTTCAAAGAATGCTAACCCCCGCCTATCCTGCCCCCATCCACTTCCACCAGGTCTCGGCAGGAGGAAACAAAGTAGGTTTGCTTCTAAACGAAAGCGAAACGAAGGGTGTGACCTCCCTCCCGTATTTCATACAGGTGAAAGGCTCTCGGTAGCCATAAAGTGTTTTTCCATCTCTACATCATCCTTGTCTGTTTGGTGAAAGCGTCAAGTTAACAACGATTCATTCCATTATCTAAATAATTATTTAAGCCAGCCACGCGCCCTGTCGGTGAGTTTAGCGATCCTCTAATATCACAAGGATTAACCAGAATCGGCAAGCTATATGTGTGTACTTTTTTTGTTATTATTTTGCATAGTTTTGCTGACCTGCGGATTCCAAACTTTGGTGAACTCGGGCCCGCCTAGCGGCGAGGAACTATTTCACAGACTCGAGTGCAGGCGTAAACTTCTTAAGAGGAAGGAGAGACGATCTTCTGCCTCTAAAGCCGGAGGCAACGCCCCGGCCGAAAGGTTACGCAAATAATACAACATGGTTGAGAGTTTAACTTTCGCTCTCTGTTTTCTATAGGCTATGTTATAAAAATTCCTTTCTGACGGTTGGCTAACCTTTGTTCTCGCCTAACCAAACCAGCTCCTGGATGGTAGGAACGCCATGCCACACGTATTGAAACAAAACCAATCAGACACGCATCAATACGTTGCCTTTTAATATGTCGATAAAGTTTATTTTTCACCACTATATTTTTTTTATCATAGCACACACAATTTTTTGAAATTTTACTTCTTAAATATTTCAAATTAATCTAAATGTGTGTTAGTTATTATTGTGCATAATATGTCACCCACGCTTTTCAATTCCTTTAGTAACTCTCTTCACAACTGAGAGGTGAAGACGTAGCGCTGATGCCAAATGAAAGCAAAAACTGGAGAACTTTTCATAAAGTTTCTCCCAGTTGTTTAATACATCTTTATTCATCAAAAAAAGAAATACAGAGATTTATTTAAAGTTATTGTTTTAACATGAAAACCAATACTTAAACATTCTTCCATTTAAAATGTTTCTTCAATTTTATATGTTTTGAAAAAATATATTTTTCATGAATGTTTTCAGATTAATGTTAAAAATTTCATGTCGAACAAATGACAAATTTTAACTATAGTTAAATATATTTTTGTGTTATCTCTAAAATTATCGTTTCTGGCTTAAGGGAAATTTTAATTTTTTAATTTTCTTTGGAAAATAATTTTTATATATAAATATTCACTTAAGTTTTTCTTAGTTTCTTCCGATGCAAGTTTTGTCCTAAAATACTTTAGTTAGGTCTTTAATTATATTAGTTTTTCTCTTGGTTCATCTTGAAACATTTAAAAATTTAGGTTCAGTTTTCATTGCCTACCTTTTGTATTACCATACTCGTTCTTTGATGCTGAAGATTCTGGCTGTATTTTGCTACTGAGTGAGAAGAACTATCGTAAATTTTCAGTCAAATAAGAAATAGTTGCTATATTTTTTCATGTTCAGAATAAAGTATCCCTTTACTTTAGACTTATTAATTCATTGGTATATAAATGTTTCAGTATCTTCCTGTCATGAAATGACTTATTCTTGATGAGTGTCTTGTGATGATATAATTTTGTTCATCTTCTTTACGTTGTTTTGAAAGTATTTGCTTCAGGTGTGCGAGTGTAAATTTATTACTTATAGGTAAATTTAATTATGTGTTTTTAAAATTGACCTAAAAAAATAATTACCGTGTTTCTTTGGTTGTGGTAGGATTATTTATTCTTAGGTTAAAGCTATTAGATACTTAATACAATGTTTGGTGTGTTTAAAATGCTCATGATGTGTTTCATGTTTCTGGAATAATTGCACTTATTAAAAAATTGGTGCGCTACCGCAAAAGAATCTAGCTGGTTTTTTGCCCTTGTGTTAGGAAAGGGACATTTCCTCCCTTCTGCCGTCAAGGTTTTTTAACCCACGTAGTGATTGAAGGATTTTCTTTTATGCATGAGTCGGTTTCATCACAGGAATAATAGATGCGGCTGGTCAAACAGGGAGTAGCCGTTTATCGCATTAAATGTGTAGCATATTTTTTGTTCTCAAACTGGAAGACCCTAATGCTCTTTGATTACAATTTATCGGGGTTTTTGTTATTTTTTCTTTTAAAGAAAACCTAAATTTTCTTGAATTGAAAAATTCATTTCAATCCTACCTTTTTAAATGCTTCCGTAGGAATAATGTTTCACGCGTCATGGATATAACTGAATTTTATCGGTTGTAATGTCCTACTATTTGTTGCAGGTATTTACATTCACACTTTATGTGTTTTTCCATATAAACTTAATTTTAAATCTTGGTTATTTGAGCGACGTTTATACAGTTATATGCGTGCTGCCTTTGGTTATTTCTATTGTGCTGCTTGTCGTGAGTTTTCTCGGTAACAGCATCCCCTGAAGAACTCAGTTCGGCTTCTTTGTAAATATAATTTTTGGAATTTCCACCCGGAAAATTAGTATCATTAACGTGTCGCTCTTGCGCAAGGTTTTTTTCTCCAGAGTCACGCATGCACAGTTTTGTTTCCTCGTTTATTAGGCACGCCCTGACGCCATATATATCACTGTGTGCAAGAAAGCGATAAGTTTATTGAACATATGATGTTTGAAATCTTTAACCTAATTTTACAGCATAAAAAAACAAGATCTGTTTCACTCACAATTATGTTTCAAATATTTCTGACTAGAAGATATCTTTTTTTATTTTATGTAAGATGTTCTTAACTGCACTTTTAAAATGTGAGAAAAATAATGTTCTTTTCAGGAATGCATTTTACCACCATAAATGTTGAATGAGGTGACACATGTTTGTTGTTACCTATCACATATTTCAGAACTTTTGGCATTACACAAAGTTCAGAGCATTCAGTGTTACGATGGAGTAGAGTTTTCGCAAAAATGAAAATACAACACGTCATAGTGAAAAGAACCTATGAATGAATCAATAGAAAGAAAAAAACATATTTGAAATGATTTAAGGTAATTTGTCTTCCTTGTCAGTAATGGACATTACATTTTTTAATGTTCAGAGGCAATAATGTGTACATCTTTTGGGTCGGATAAAAAATTCCTGTATTATAAAGTATTAAAAGATCCGTCCCTGAAGGCATACGCTTTGATTCTTTTCACCTTTATTTCGATGGCAAATCCGATTATGGTGGCGTATTAATAATAAAACAAGTTTCAAATTACAGCAACACTTCGCATCTCCGAACACAAATTCAAGCATTACAAAAATTATGAGTTTGCCTACAGGTTAAAATATTTTTAAAAGGGTTTGCCCGTTTCCGTGGTTTATGTTCATTGCGCCGATTAAAATTGCATAACTAACAATATAAGATCTCCCAGTTGAAAGTCTCGAGAAAATACAGAACGCGATCCTTATAATTGTCCAGGCGTTAATATCAGGATTTATTCAAAATTCGAAATACCTCACTTAAATTTAAATGAGTAAAAAAAGGGAAACACAAACTCGTTGTGTTTACATTAAACATGGTAAAACATAAACCTCAAAATTTGGTTAATCATTAAAACACTCGATAAAAAGGAGCCAGCGCTATATGTAAATTCCATTGACAGTTCTAATATGGAAAATATTTATTTATAAATCAGGTTTCTTAGTACTGAAAATTGTATAACTTATGCCGAAACTTATGATCTCAAAGTTTGAACTTTTAGCTAGAAACAGAGAGGTTATTTATTGGCTGTATCTGCACTCAGGTGATACTGCATTTTAACACGAAATCTAAAACCAATTTATCTTTGTGTAATCTACTTCTTGCGCAAATGCTCGTTACAAATATTTTATCCCATTACTCACTTATATCCGCGGCATTTTATGTAAGGAAAACTTTTACTTCGTTATGTTCCTTTAAAACGATAAGGAATTACTTTCGCGTTTCTACAGAGAATGGTAGTTTATGCTTGGGGTTAAAATTTTTATTACGTTTACACAATCGAATCATTTTATAGGGACCGTGCTTTTTACGTCTCCATCCTTTTAAATACACGCCGTCTTTGTACGATCGTAAGAAGATAAGATTTGAAAATTATGACAATTAAAATATCGTTTAATTTAAAACCCGCTTCTGGTTCATCTTCAGATGCATGTACACTTAATGGAACAATTCTAGTAGGAAGGAATGTCTATATTATGTGTGAACAATTTCAACGCTTGGCATGCCACATGCATAATGAGATTTCACGTCGTAGATCTCTTTGTCGAACTATGGATCCCGTGAATTAGGCAATATCCACACAATTAGTCGTAGAGAACAGCATTTTCCAAGGTATTCGAATATTACATGGAAGGTCATCATTACAGCATCGAGATGCGTTGCTGTACATAAACATGCTTTCTGTAAATATGTTAGTGAATCTAGAGTGTGGTGTGGCTCAAATAATATAATTCAATTTAGGAAATAAATGTTTAACTATTCAAAAATAACTCTCCTAAAGTAATCAGTGAACCCGATCATTCGTTTTACATGGTTAAGAATTGTTCGCCTACAGAATAAGTCAAGTATGCGTTTTTAAATATCACACTATTTTGTAACAGAAACATAGATGTCATTTTTAAAAATGCACTTCACCTGTTACAGGTGAAACGTTTTTAAAACATACCTAATTTGATTCATTGCTGGGAAATTTCTTTCAACATTCTTTCTAATTTAATATTTTTAAAAGAAATTACTGAAATCTAAAATGGGTAATATCTGTTTAGTAGTTATTCAGAAATATTCAACAGCAATACAACTGTATACACTGTAGCAGGAAAATATTTTGAACACTTAACTAACAGCTTTTCGAACTCATTTGACCTTTCAAAAAATTTAGATTTAATGTGGTATGGATTCATTGAGGTGCTGATATCGTTTTGCAGATATGTTCAGCAAAACGATGTGAACATATCTGTCTATTACAAAATGTTTACTGAAGAAGGATCTGTATAACGAATTGCTCTCTCAATCTCAACCCGTACATATACTTTAAAATTTAATACAAGACATCTTAATGTTGAATGAAAATATAACATTTTCATTAAAGTAAATGCGGAAGTGTAAGTTTTATACACGCTTGTCATTGTGATTCAATTCAAGCATTACTTCTACTAAACGTAGTTCAACGTTATCAACCGGTTTTCTTTCCGCACTTCGAAATACCTTTTATCTCTTGCTCGACATGTTTTGCTTTAGTTTTACACGCATTAATTTTCATCCGTATGCCGCCTCACTCTGATGAACTTAGCACACCACGTTTTATTATCACAGTATTTTCACAGTTTTAACAACTCGTTTTAATGAACTACACTAGTGAGTAAATGTAAAGAATAATCAAGACAAAGGGTTAAATTATAAAAACCAGAGTTCGCATTACAATAGGCTTTTGCTAAGTGTAGATATATCAGTGAGGAACTAAATGTGCAGCACAAATCCCATAAAAAATTATGAACCAGAAAAATGTACCAGTAGTCTAACATGGTGAAAAGACTAGAATTTTTCGGAGGCATTTTGATTTTGTACAACAGTTTAGCAAAGTGCATGGTGACCTATTGCAGCGATAAAAGTGCCACACTGGTGCCTGGTGCTTTTGATAACGGAAATAAAACGACTATGTGGCACCAAACCCTACTCCTGAACAAGAGAAGATCGGAATCCCTAGGGTGTTCTGGAAGGAATGTGACGACCTGCAGTATATCTCCATAATTCATCCAACACATGTTCTACTTGGGATGAGGTCTAGGTATTGCACTGCCATAGCATACGGTGTATTTATGCACCTTCGATAAATTCATCGACAATAGCAGCCGAGTGTGACCTTGAGTTATCGCCCATAAAGAAAAAACTTAGGGCGACTGCACACGAAATAAGCATCACGTATGGACCATGGATTTCGTCTGTGTATCTCCGATCTGTTAAACGTAAACCGGAATAGACACTGAACTGTGTGGGACGCTGTGCATAATGTCCTTCCAGAATAGTACACCTCTCCCTTTGTGAAGGTGCATTTCCTGAATGTTTGTCGGGGAATAACCGGCTCCAGGTTCTATCCAGATGAGAAAACAATGGCTCACACTTGGTTGATTGAACATGTATTTGCCTGTGATGATGACATATTCCATTGATTTTCGTCCAAGTCTCGATGTCGTATGCACCACGGTACCTTGTAATTATTTTGCCGATGGAGTGAGTCCAATGCGAACTGCAGGTATTTGCACAACGTACAGTCCTTGTTCGTTGAACCGTATGTATACAGTTTGCGGCAAAACAGCTGGTCCACCAAACGAAGACAACTCTGAAACAATCAAGGACGCAGTCATCGAGTTGTTTAATCTCGCTTTCAGTCAGATATGCCTATCATCCTGAGCCTTTGTAATCCGTGGACAACCTACCAAAGGTTGACGATTAACATGTGCTGTGTCCTTGTACCTTATTCAAAGTAAAGACACAATAGATCGATTCTCGCCGGTGGCTCCGGGAATGTTACTTTGCGTCTGGCCGGGCTCCAACATCCGGAGAACCTGATCACTTTCAAACTGATCCACTTGCCGTCTTTCTAATATATTGTTTAAAAAAATTCCATAATTAGTAGCGCGCGATAACAAGAACTGTAACATTTCGCATTTTTGAAGACCTTCCTTGACTCCGTGAACTACTTGCATATGTGGCGCTACACATTCTTCAAGGAGAACATTTCCCACTATTCTTGGGAGCATAACTTCACATACCTACATTCTAGATTATTTATTATCTCCAAAAATTTAAATATATTTTTCCTCATCACGAGAATACCCCAAGTACGTTAATATGTTTTATTTTATGACTATCCTCAACATACCAATTTGGAAATTTATTTGCAGATAGGACTAAAATATACATCATTTACAAAAACTGCTAACATGTCTGGATTTTGTAAACGAATATTTGGAAATCTTTTACAAAACATTTTTTATCCCACACTTGCTCTAACTTTTTATATACAGAAAAGTTACGCATCATCAGTCCATGTCCTTTGGCGTTTTCAATATTCAGGTAAATGTCTTGCGTCGAAACCATTTATCGTAGAGAGAAAGAATAGTCCCTTCACTGCAATGACTAGACCCTTTTCAAATAATTCAACAGTAATTTAGAGTAAAATAATATTTTATTTATTTTATTTTGCTGACATTTTGCTGAAAACAAAAAGGAAAGCTAATGTTTTCCGTGTTATTATTCTGAAAATAGGATACATATTTTGTACATATCTCTTGAAGAAAATTAAGCTTCACAGCTGTAAAATGTGCATCAAAAGGAATTATGCAGACGCAAAATTTTGAAATTTCCCAGACTTCCTTAATTCCTGAACTGATATATTTTACTTTCTTCTGCTTATCTCTTTAAAGTCGTAATTTTTTCAATTATAATGCCTGTGAGATAAACATGTCTTTTGTACTCCATCGAACACTTAGCTTCTCTTCGTAATTGTAGCTGTCACCTTTACAGATGTTAGTTTTTTTTTAATTGCCAGTACTTTTCTTTTTCCTCCTCTTTTTGAATGATCGAAAGACATCTCTACTAATTTGGCTAGTTTGAATTGAATAACATTTGTGAAATTTTATGAATCTATTGAACATAACAGAGTTTCATTAAAAATATTCTTACGATATTCTTCCAATTTTTAGTTTGAAAAACAAGCAGTTACACTTCATAAAAGATGCTGTGAAGTCAACGAAACTGTTCAAAATTTGATATGCTGCCACGAAATAAAAATATTAGCGTAATTGGAAAATCAAATTATAAAGCTGCTTGAAGCAATTACATTCTTCATAGCACGGCAAAACCTAAGGGATTGAAAAAGGCTTGAAAACATTGAAAATTGATTTTTTGTTTGGATCTTTTGTTTGTGATAACAAAAATGCTTGGTACATCAGTTGAGGTAAAAAGTTAATATTGTGCGATGCTATCAGTAAATTAAGAATCAAAATTACATATTTTTACTTTTTTCTCTATCGGCTTCGTATGCAATTGCATGAGAATACTCTGATGAAATTGAATTAATCCAGAAGAGACAGGCAAGTTTGGAAAAGATGCAAGGTTTCAGTATGTTCTCATTTAAACATGAATTGCATACAATTTGAAGGAAATATTAGAAAGTTGATTTTACTTACATGGGAATTATCTAGGTGTATATAACTTATCAGCGGATTATAATACACACTAAATAAATTTTTGGAATAGAATAGGATGTTTTAGTATTAGAAACTGAAATTAGTAGCAAATGATTAGTTCTGGGATATTTCTGATATGAAAATATTTTTGATTGATAAACAAATCTTGTGTTCGTGTGACTTCATCATTTGTTTAAAATACCTGAACAAATATCTGAAATAAAAACCAACATAACTCAAAGTTTAAACAGTGTTCTAAGATAATGAAGTAATGCTGTAGAATTATTGCAGATGTTAACGCACATGAATAACTCTGAATTACTTCATAATCTTAGAAAACCTTTTAAATTTTGCTTTCTGTTGGTTATCCTTTCATGTATTTGTTCAGGTTTTAAACAAATGATTAAGTCTATACGAATACAGGATTTTTTATCAGTCAAAGGTGTTTTGGTATCAGAAATATTATTAACACAGGGCCAAACAATATTTATTAAAATCAGTTTCTAAGTGCCACTTGAAAGGCCGCTGGTGGCTGAAGATTTATGTATTAAACTCTTTATTCTGTCTGTTTTGCACAATTCTCAAACTTACTTACTAATAAGTTTTGCACAGCAGTTTTATAGATGGCGCAAAAGTCTACTCAGTTTAACAGTGTGGATATATGTTTCCATTCAAATCGGTAAGTGATGTTTTTAGTTTGGTGACCTAAGGATTAAGGGATGGTCTTTTGTCCATGGTCAGACTCTTGTCCTGTTCGAAAGTTCACTTGGTGAACAGGCGCTTCCCTGAAGAGAATTGTTCAGATTCTATCACTTCATTATATTTGCTTTTCGGGATTGAAGTATGCATTATCTTATTATGAAGAGTGCTAGCCTCAGCGGGGTGAGTTTTATCTTATGCCTTCCACTTTTTTAGATTTTATGTTATATTCAGCCCGGGGTAGGGAATTTTAACCACATTTATGTGCTACATATGTTTCAGTGTTTTATGTTTGTTTATTCAGTTCTCGTCTTTGGTGTTGGTTGAATTATAAATGAAATATATATATACATATTAATTAAAACATAAACTTTGGAAGGCAAACTGTTTTCCTAAGCAAAGATCAAAGTGCATCGAAATATAAATATTTAGCTCTCCCAAAACCAATGAAACACATCGAATACAGAAAACCTCGAATTTTAAACTTGCATATTTTCCTTCCAAAATCACCTGTGACGGACATTTATAGAACGAAATGGAACACCACTTCATAATAAATGATTCCTTATTTTTAAATATCTTCGTTCTTGCTCATCAGATTTAAGCAAATACAAAGAGCAGCGTGGGAAAATCTGGCAACATTTCAGCAATTCTTTCGCACCGATGCATTTCTGACTCAACCCCTAAAAGGAAATGTATTTTGAAAACATGTTTACAAATAAAAAATTGTATAGAAATTAAAATGCTGTTCCATTTCGCTGCCTTTGAGCCGCAATAGTCTTAAGCCTGGTTTCTGATCATTCGTCCCAGAAGGGTAGGGTATCGAATACCGGGGGGTTCTGGATATTGTGTTTCTCTTATATCACTAACGCTGTCCCTTTCTTGGAACCAGTGGCTCTAAATTACGGACGAGCAACTGCTTGTAGCCCATTCAATTGCTCACGGTTTTCTCTAAACCCTCAATCAAGAAAAAAATGCAGTCCCATTTCGTGTCTCAATTAGAACCTGATTCTCTTACGTATTTAGTACTAGATTTGTTGTAAAATTTTAACAGATTCAGCAGGACTTTTGAATGGTGTAACTGACCGTAAAACGTGCGCAAAATATAATTTATTTTTCAAATGTAATAATGAAGTAGCGAAAGTACAAACATCAAATTTACGTTTCAAAATTTCAAACACCAGGAAATCTCAGTTGATAGATTACATTGTTTGCCAGTTTTCCTGAAATAAAGGTATTTACTTTCGTGAGGTGCGTAAATAGTTTCAGAAAGGTACATCAAATAAAGCTTAACGCAAGTTATATTTGTCTGCCAGTAATTATATTTTTTTATGTGTTACAATTTGCATTTTCTGTGTGACATGCGCTTTCAAACTGCAACTCAAGAAAAAAAGTAACTTCATCGTCATCTTATGCATGCCATGTTACAATAAACTTTGAATACTCTAGCACAAGCAGTTATTGAAACAGTTTACTAAGCCTGAAAATATTCCTTTCATAGTATCTTAAACTCACGACAATTCCCTATTCCAGAAAACACAATCTTCGGTAGAATGCAACTATCTACATAATTCTCTTCAACAATGGGTCGAACTTGAAATTGTAAAACCATGTATGTATTTGGGATAATAAGGCGTGTACACGTGACTTTAGGAATAGCCCATACTTTATTAGGTTTTGCGCTGTTTCACTCAATTGGAATTAGAAATGTTGTAAACATTAGATAATGTGAAGCTCTGTATCAGCCACCTCGTTCAGTGCCACAAGATTAGTTTTGTATCTACTGATTTATGAACAACCTAAATGGCAAAATCTTTTCAAACGCTAAATCACTCTTCAACTGTAGAACTGAAGTCAACATCTATCTTGTTTTTGGATTTTTCAGATTGCACAACCTGATAAAATTTTAAAGCCAAATAAAGTTTATAATCGATTAAAGAAAGGCTGATTCTTCTCCGATTTTTTTCCATAATATCAAAGAATCACGCTGATGGCAAATCTTCTTTGCTAGACTCTTCATTAAGTCAGGCATAAATTGATCAGGTACATTCATTTCAGTATTACTTATCCTCTCCTTGTTATTATACAGGGTTTTGGAAATTGATTTTACCTATTTTCAAATGACTGTATTTCCATGTTTACGGAGTGTGAATGATGTATCAACCAAAAGAAGAACTGTCTCCATTTTGTCACTCACCTTGTAACTGCTCTATGTGACTTCTAATGGTTACACGAACATTGTCGGAACGGTAGCTTATTTCCTTCCATGCTCGCTCCAGCAAGTCCATTGTACATGATTCCGCAGCAGTAACAATTTGTTTTTCCTGTTCTTCCAGAGTTGTAAACAACGGGGACATATACACAGTATCCTTAATGTATCCCTAAAAGAAAAAGTCGCACCTCTGTCATGGGGTCCTCTGCGACTGATCCAAAGGAGAGGGGACAATTCTTTTAAGACATGGCGAATACCATAATGCTAATCATGCCGCGCCACAGCGACAGTGGAGCACTCTTGCGGTGAGCTACTTAGACTCGCAGATTTCCTTTTTCATTTGGTTTATGTCAAGGTCATACACGGTTTCAGGTACGGAATCACGTAATTTTGGAAGCAGAAGAATCATTTTGAACAACCTTGTCAGTGCAAAGCAGGAGAATAAGGCAATTAGTATCCAGAAATTAATAAAAAAAATCGCTCGAGATTCAAAAGAAATAATTTATTGCGAGTAAAATTATGATTTTAAATGTGTCATGTGCTGTTGACGAATGTCTAAGGAATAAAGAGTAAAAATTGAAATTTCATTAAACTTTTTATCTACGATTTTCAAAATCTTTCAGTAAGATTTTATAAAATTTTTGATAAGACTGATTTTGGGAATAATTGATGCCGTTTAATATTTCTATTCCACTATGTGTAAACGCGATGTCACAATCGATATGTTCGTTTTGTCGTCGAAATTAAAGGATCACATGGAATACACTATAAAAATGTGCGCCGCTGGGAATCACGGAATTCCCTGTATCTCTCTCCCCCGAACGCGAGACGGTCACAAATTGATACACAGAAAATACGGAAACATCCTCTCAAACATTCACCAATTGGAACGGCCTTCAGGGTTAAAACTCTGAAAAAATACACAAAACATACACTTCCTCTTTCACACTCAATCATACTTCACAGAACAGGATAGAATATCAAATAAATAGTGTCATTCCGTTTCCGCTCAGAAAGCAGGCAGGCTCCGCTGCTCTTGATTCCTGAAATAAACAAAGCTACAAATTGTGTTAAAAAACCTTGAAGGCAAAAGGGGAAAATTCCCCTTCCCCAACACAAGGGGAATATTCCCACCTTGATATCTCGGGCAAGAACGGACTATAATTTTCTAATAAAATTAAATTTCTACTTAACTTCTAATTTTCTTACTTTTTTATACCAATACCTATTAATATCAACTTTATCCTAAAGAATCAAGAAAACTCACCAAGAGGAACAAACCAAATTCTTAAGTTTCAACAAATGAGAAACTAAACTTTTTTAGTTTCATTAACTGAATTCCAAGCAATTTAATTAAGGAAAGTGAATGTAACATTAAAATTAACTTTAACATATACTAATTAAAATAAACGTCTGCAAAAGCAGTTCACAGTTTACACTGTGAGAAGAAAAAAGGCGTAACAACAAAAGGTTGAGAAAAACATCCTATGGAATATCCCAAATTTAGAGAGTTCAAAAAAGAAACATTATTTTTCTAAAATCATCAAAAAATTGTGAAGTTAAACACTAAAAAAATAACATTTATCAAAGTAAAATACTTTATCTGCGTACAAACCGAAAACTATTCCCAGTGTAAATATAAATAAAATTTCTACGTCCAGTGGTTTGCTATTCACGCTGTGAATATGAATAAACTACGCAATGACAAAAAAAGGAGAATTTCATTATAGGGAATATCCTGAATTTATATAATTCAAGAAAGAACATTATTTCCCTGATATAAATCGTGCAAAGACGGTTCGATATCTGTGTAATCATACTTTAACACGATAGAAATAATATTTTATGTTATGCAATTAATGGAAAATTGTGAACATTTTTATCTTTGTGCTGCATTTTAACTACCTTTACTGCAAAACGTACCTCCAAATACGACGATGTCAACACACGATGCGGCAGGCTTTACACGAAGCTGACCCCAATCTTGTCACCGCTGAAACGCACACCGTGAACTCCGGCGGTCAATTCACTGGCCAATGTCTACAAAAGGAACCGGATAAATCCGTGTCATGAAAGAGTTACATATTGTAACGTCAAGCTACAGAAAATAGTTCTTCATTTATGACCCAGTGATTCAAAGCGCACGCTGAGAATTGCTTCGTTCTTTCGCATATGGTTCCCTGATACGAAATAGAAATTATGCAGATAATTTATCCGCTTCTAGAAAAGCGTTAAAGTAAATGCCGCGTACTCTCCAATGGAAGTTAGACGGCAAGTAAGAAGTGAAAGTTTTGGTTATGGTATTGATGTCCCAGCTCAGTTTGTACCCCAGTTACAAGCATCTTTTGCATGTACCTTTTATCTATTTTTTTCCAATTCTGGCAGGAAAGGCAGAGGGCTCCATCTTGTATTGTGTCAGAAGAAGAAATCCTTCTATCTGCTGTAATTCGCAACGAAGTCAGGATTCCAAGTTATCTGGCAAGAGAAATCAAACCTGCGGACAAAACTCTGAAATGGTTTGAGCGCCGTTGACTCCTGAAAGGTACCTGCGCACAATACGGTGACCTATGTAGACTGGTCCGGTATTTCCAAGCAATTTGTAAGAAACCATGGAAATTCAGTAGAAGCCAGTTCACCCAAATTATCATGTATTCATACTTCCACGGACGTAGCCATTTATCTCTTAAGAATATCGCTCTCGTTGTCTATTACTGGTGCAAAGATTATTCACAAAATATCATTTATCGCGCAACTGTGGTTTGAAGGATGTCAGTCATCAATCGGTAGAAATTATGTCGGGAAGTGTGTTATACATACCCTTTCCGAAGTCGGGCACCAATAGGAGTATTTGTTGACAATCGAGATTTAATGGTTGTGGAAAAAGACGAGACCTTTTTATTTCATAAGAAAAATCGTCAAAACCTTTACGGGAAAAGACATTTGGTTTTCGGTGGCATCGATAGGGAATCGCGAAATGTCTCTTGCTGGAGGTGACCAATCGGAAAGTAAAAATATTGAAATGCTTGATTGTAGAACAGATACGTATCATCACGAAACTACATCATTTGAAGCGATCGAGCAACATATGCGGTAATATGCACTTTTGAAAATGGTATTCATGATCATTCTATTGTAATCCCCAGTGATAATTTCCTTTCATTCTGATTATCCCGACACTAGTGCACACAATGTGGAAAACTTGTGAATGAGTCTGTAAAAGAAGCTTAGGCACCAGTTTGGCACCGCAGAGGACTATTTGGCTCCTCCGTGAACAAATACATGTTCGGAACTCAATTCTCCGACAGAGGTACATTCTGTAACTTCTCAGTCGTCGTTGCACAATATTAACGGAGGAGAAAAAAATGAGGAATGGGGTGTCACGCAGTCCTGTTTAAACTCATTTCTGGAATCACATACGCTATTTATTGTTTATCTTTTATATAGTGTTTAACGTCCACCATAACCAAACACTTTTTTTCAATCATCTGTCCGTAATTTAGGAGATCTGGTTCCACTGAAGAGAGAAAACTACTGCCGTAAGGCAAACACTACATATATTTTTACCAGGATTCGAACCCACACCTATGTGTAACGAATAGTCAGAAGCGAGGGCATAAACCACTGTGCCACATGGACGCCCCATTAGTAAATATGTAGATTGTAAGCACTCACCCGTCACTAATTTAAAACAACAGTTTTATTTTGAATTCGGGGTTTAACCACTACCGATGGCAAGTCTAAGGGCTATAAGCAATCGCTGATTCTTTATTTAAAGGAACTGGTTCGAGGAAAGAATAAAAACAGTTCCATAAGATAAACATACCATCTATGCCTTAGCCGGTACTACAATATCGATTTCAACGAATCGGAATCCTACGCTTCAGACTTCTTTCTCGCTTGGCCATGCAAATTTACTGCCATCGAGGACAAATCAAAGCTAACCTTTGCCTTTGAATGTTCTGTAATTATCATGTTTTATATCATCATGATGGGGTAGTTGCAGAAATGACTACGTCATCAGCAAAACGAAGGTGGGTTAGATAATCTCCATTAATCTTTATCCCTTTGTTTTCCCAGTTCAGTGATTGAAAGACATTTTCCAATGTGGCATTAAAGAGCTTCGGAGATATGGTGTCACCTTGTCTCACTCCCTTTTCAATTTTTATGTGTGTTGTATTTTCAAACAGCCGAATCTTTGCACTTGCATTTTCATAGATGTTATTAATAATATTAATGTATGCATCTTCAATACCGCAGGATTTCAGAGCCGTGGTAACTGCTGATGGTTTCACCGAATCAAAGGCTTTTTCATAATCGATAAAAGCCATGCACAATGGAAGTTCATATTCCCTCGCTCTTTCAATTAGTTCTCTCAGTACATGGATATGATCTATTGTGCTGTAGCCACTCCTGAATCCAGCTTGTTCTCTCGGTTGAGCCATGTCCAGTGTTACCTTCAAGCGGTGTGAAAGAACTTTAGTGAAGATTTTATAAACCACTGATAGGAGGCTGATAGGTCTGTAGTTCCTTAAATCCTTAATGTCACCTTTTTTATGTAGCAGGATCATTGTAGCATTGTTCCAATCCTCAGGGATCTTCCCTTCATTAAGGCATCGAGTGAAAATTTGGGCGAGTACTGTTTCAATTTCTCCACTTGCTTCTTGTATGATGTCTATAGTAATTCCATCTTCTCCTGGAGCTTTCCCCCGCTTCATGTTCTTGATTGCATGGGCAACTTCTGCTGGAAGGACTGGAGGAACTCTGGTACCTTTCATGATGTCTGGAGTACATGTATCATCCCTTTCATATAATTTGGAGTAGAAATCTTTCACTCTTGTCAAAATTTCGCCTCTATTTCTTGTTATAGAACCATCTTCTTTTCTCAGAGCCATAATCTGTTTTCTTCCCTTACTGAGATGTCCCTTTGCTATCTTTAGGCTTTGGTTGTTTTCAATTGCTTTCCTCACTAGCTCACAGTTGAATTTCCTGACGTCTTCAGTGATACTTTTTCGTGCTGTCTTGCATAGCTCTATATATTCCACTTTGGAAGTCACATCTTCTTTAGTTGTCCTCATCTCTCTTCTTTTTTGCATCAACATTTTGGTTTTTCCTGATAATTTGTTTACATGCAACTTGTTCTTAGACCCAGCTAATGTTATTGCTGTTTCCATAAGAGCTTTGGTTACTTTTCTGTTAACTTCCGAAATATCCACTTCTTCCGTTGTTAGGCCTTCTAAAGCAGAGAATCTGTTCTTCAGTTCCAACTTGAAAGTATTATGGTGTTTTTTAAGGTTGGTTATGTCAATACATTTTGTTTGTCTTATGAGCTTGCTACGTTCCAGTTTAGTGTTGAGGTGCATCTTACATCTCACCAATCTATGGTCACTACCTGTGTTGAACTTGTTTAGCACACTGCAGTCTTCGATGACGAATTTTTTGTTACACATAATAAAATCAATTTCACTTGTCGTCCCAATTGGATGTCTCCATGTCCATTTCCTGTGTGGCTTTTTCTTGAAAAAGGAATTCAAGATGAAAAATCCTTCTGCCTCTGCAAACTCAACGAGAGTATTTCCACGCTGGTTTCTGTTGCCGTGACCGAATTTACCTACTGAAGTTTCATTCTGTTGCCGGTGCCCTATATTTGCGTTGAAATCTCCCATAATTATCTTCAAGGGCTGCTTACCTTTATTATTTAGATGACGAATTTCCTCATAAAATTCTTCAATTTCTTCTTCAGGATGACTTGTGGTGGGTGCATAAGTTTGAATAATCTGAGCCTGGTATCTTCTCGATTGTTGGATAACGAGTCGTGCAGCTCTGTCAGAGGAACTTTCAACTTCTACCACTTTATCCTTTAGTTTCTTGTTTATTATAAATCCAACACCGCTAGTTCTGCCAGTATCTGTCCCACGATAATAGAAGAGATGTCCACTTTTCAGTTCAATGAGATCTTCTCCTTTTCTCCTTACCTCACTTAGCCCGACGATGTCCCACTTGATCCTTTGTAGTTCCTCTTCCAATTCAAGAAGCCTTGAATCAGAAGATAGGGAGCGTCCGTTGTAGGTAGCCAAGGTCAGCATCAAATGGCAGCCTAGTCCGGTCCTCCGGGGATTCTTAGCACCCTCTGCCTTCATGTCGCACTGGCCGCTGCCTTGGCCAGGTACATTCCAGCTGCCAGAGACTGAGGGCCAAGATTTAAGTTGTAGAGTCATTTTGGAGGTGTTTGGCCATAACTCACCACGCTGGCCAAGCGGGTTGGTGAGTGTGGGATAGCATTTCCTCTGATCCCGATGGTATAGTTATACCGCTATTTGCGGTCATGATATCTCCAGAAAAGCGTTAAAACCCAGATGCTTTCAGATTGTTTAAAAAGAGATAAAACGCTCGACGGAAAAGTGAGTACATACATATCGCCTCAAATAATCATACGCGAAAAAACTAAGAATTTATCTGCTTGTGATATGAAAAACTGCGACAAAAATGATAAGCTATCTTCTGCAGCGTAGCCCTACAAAATGATAAGCTTTGTTGCCAAAAACGTAAGCGTTTCGGCTTGTAGCCTTCCTTCCAAGAATTGACGCCGGAGAGAACAGGATGATCTTTGTTTAAACGGAATAAAGATTGACGTTGTCGCCGCATCGTTTTTTGAAATCAACGTGATCGGAATTATGTTTATTTCGGAAAAAAATTTACAAGATACTTTAAAGATGAAATTTTTCATTTGCTCTTAAATTACATACTTCAAAATACGGATATATCTCATTTTCTATAAACATTTTAGACAAATAATTTAGGATGTACTAAGAGGGAAATTTCGTGGAAACATGTTCTGTAATTGCTATATAAGACGAAATAGATTGTCCCAAACGGAGCATTTTTTTTAATCAGCAGATGCTTTTCCGCACTTCAAACGGGCTTGTGTAAACTTGTGAATAGATTAAATTTATAAAGATGAGATACCTGTTACATAAATTGAATTTTATTTTCCTTCTAAATACTGAAAGTTTCTAAAGATGCATAATCTACTTGTGGTATTCAATTATGCCAAAAATAAATAACTAAATGAAATAAAATAAATCGGAGTACTCAAGACGAATCATTCAAACGAAAATGTACGGTAAAGGAAATTATTGCAATTCCGAAGCTATTGTTAATTACGATAACCAGCTATACGAGTAGCAAAAGTCAGTGAGTTGTGGGGTCACCACTGTCCTGGATACAAGTGGTTTTACGTCGTAGCATAGGCCCATACCGTTCACACATACTGTCCTCATATACTGCATGACAGATGGTAACCAAACTGCAAGCTAGTTCACAGACATTCCGGGATGGATATAGATGGCGTCACTTTATGTCCCAGATATGTTCGATTGCTGATATATCTTTCTTAACACGAATTAGTGTTCGTCGTTTTTTTTAAGAATGTTGAATACGCACATGAACTGACTTTCTAAACTTCCTTGTGTTTAGAAGGAAGCACAGCTTTAGTTAGCCAGTACCATTTCCCGTTGAATTGAAATGGACTGGATGGTTTTATTGCCCAAGTTTTCAGATTGTCGGCCCTTATTTACAACCTCACCTAGAAGGGAGAGGGAACGGAAAGAATAATTAGAACGTAACCGAATGTAAGCGAAATAAGTAGAAACTACTGTCACATGTTCAAAAGCAGCATGAGGATGAAATATGTACAGATAAGATTGGTACATATTTGTAACATTTTCTCATCATTGTCAAATAACGGTTCCGCGAACTCTGACCCAGCTACCAAAAATTATGCACCCCAATAAACTGCAATCTGCGGAAGTGGCAAACGTCATCCAACCGAAGTGCAATGGTTAAAGTCAGTTAGGGAGAACGCCGTTGTTGATCAACGAATACCCTCTGCAAGGTAAGTATGAACCTTGAAAGTATTTGTCATTTTCTTGTAGGACTTCCGTCTACAATGAGTAGAGTTTAGGTCCCAGCCACCTACAGCGAGATCGCCTTTTGGGCAGGACACAGGAAAGGAAGGAATGAGATCAAGTCTATCGACTTTGACAGAACAGTTTGTAGTGAGATTAGAGTACAGTAGATGGCGCCACCGTACAAGTACGATTTTGCACACAGAGGGGTGAGAGAATTTCAGGGAGAGCATAGGAAAGGATACCCATTTAACCAGTGGGTCGTCACTTAACGTACTTGTCCGATGCACGGCGGATAATCAGCGATTGTTAGTAAATCACACCATCTCTGAAAGATCAGCCCAGGCTCCAACATGAGGACTTTGCAATGATAGTCTGACTCGCTGACCACTAAGCCATCCGCGGCTAAATATGAACCTTAAATTTTTAGTTATTTATATATTTCATTTTTCCTGTATTATATTGAATGAAAATCGCAGTAGTAAGTAACCATTGTAAAAAAATCCTAATTTGTAATTTGCTAGAGTTCTCCTCCGTGCCACTTTTTAAGTCGTCATAGCAATAACTGAGAAACACATATTTGTGACGTCACGCTTTGCTTTTCGTGTTTTTGTGTAGGTGACGTCATCACATACACACACACAGTATATGGACTTTGTTTTGTTGTCATAGCAACAAAGAACACAGTTGCTGGTGTGACGCCATCTAATCCAAATTATTCTCACAAGACGTCAGGGATACGTTACGTCACGCGGTCAACTCTTTAGAGATTCGAAAACTTTACGTCAGGAATTTTGGTTCTATTTCATATAGGATATATAAATAATAATGATAATAAATTTTATTTTTGGCCGCATACAATGTAACAGCAAAAAATAAAATGAATTCTTATTATTATTTATATACCCTTGATATGCTTTATTACGTTGTTTAACAAAAAAAGACGAACATTTATATTCCAGTGTTCAAACTGAGTTATCCGTAACCGTTCCTGTTTATTGTTTTGTTTACATCTTTTTTTCTTTGTTCGAAGTTAGAGTTTTTTTATCAGGTGTCTTCGATTCGTAGTCATTTAATTCATAATGTGGTTCATTTGTCTCCAAACATCGACTTTGTTTTGCGTGAGTTTTAACAACAGCACTGCAAATATGCCTCCTAAACGGAAAAAAATTTATTGATGAAGCAGGTTTCCAGAAGGAGGGAACAAGAAGACGAAACGCGGAGCAAGAAAGGGCCCTTCGGGAAAGTTTGTATGCTGCGCAAAGAGAATGCGATCGGAATCGTCATCGCGTGGGAAATATAATTCCTCAGCAAACTGAACGAAGTCGGGGACGACACTGAATTGCAATCATGACGTCAGAATAAATCGCACAAGGTCGCGAACGACATCATATTGCAGACATGTCACAATCGCAAATATTACGCCAGAAATGTGGTGTTACAATCCGCGGACAAAATGTACGAAGTAGAAACCAAGCCATTCTTGACGCACTTAACGTTGTAGAACGAAATGTAGGCGATCATAAATGCGGTTCCATGGACAGTGTTTACGAATTTTGTCGTGCAAAGTATTTTGCTGCAGAACAACCTTCTGACAAACCTTTTACGCAGTGCTGTCATAAAAGCAAAGTGAAATTAGATGCTATAAGATCAGCTCCTGTTAATTAGCAGCTAACGAAAGAACAGCATGAGCATTCGAAAAATTTCATGGACAATATAAGATCAATAAACAGCGCTTTGGCGTTCGCGTCCATGGGAGCTAACATTGCTCCGCCTCTTTTATACGGTCCCTGTTGTTTCCGAATTAATGAACAAATTTATCATTACCCTGCTAATTTTAGTTTATTGTTAGAGTCGATGCATTCTGGAAGAATAATTTTCACAGTTTTACGGCATAATGTTAACGTGATCGTATATTTAGAATCATGGATTTGTTCGTTGTTTAGTGCTGTCCCGACGTAAAATGATATGCATTCGTGCGATATACATGGTTTTAAATTACTTAGTGAGAAACTTATTACAGAAGAGAAGGAAGTACTCCAAGGGAATCTAACGGGTATTAACTATTAATGAAACCTCCCGACGTAGCGCTGCGTGGAAAGGTTTAATCCTCTCTTGAATAACATAGGTGCAATAGCGACGCAAACACACCTCGTAGTTAGTAAAGGGTCTGAAGCCATGGTTCAAAGTTCAAGCAGGGTTGTTGGCTAAAGGTAGAAGCTGCTTGAGGTCGTACCGTGAGAGAATGTTATGACGGAATACAACAAGCTTCTGGAGTAAATTATTTACAGTATAGTACGGTAACAAATTGGGTGGCATCCATCAAAAAAAGAAGAAGAAGCGTGGTTGATGCTGCTGGACGCGGAAATCTCCTGATGAATGAAACTGAAATGATCGCTGTGTATGCATTGTTGGAGAATGACTAGCGGTTGACATTTTGCAAAATCGCCCACGTAAGTAAGCCGTTGAACATTAGTGCTGCACATTTTGAAAAAAAGAAACCCAGCAAACATGAGAAAAATCGCATCACGTTTGGTGCCGTGATGTATAATGACAACGTTATGAGGCAGCTCGACTCCTTTTGGAACGGTATGAGTGTGTATAGGACACATTTCTACGGCGTATCCTAAGGGAACCGTAGAAATTGGAGAGGTGTTATGAACCCTAACTAAAATGCCAGTCTAATGTATAGAGGCATTACAGTTCACCCGCAGAAGAAATGTTCGAAATAACACGATAAATGTTACAGCAGAGGTCATCGCCGTTTATGTCTGGGATGGCGCCGGAGTTATACATGCAGTACTTTGAGAACAGACGGTAAGTGCAGATCATTGTGCTCTTTGTCTCGAATAAAACCTGAGTCTAGTTCTCCGGAAGAAGCTGGGTCATTTCCTGGAGCGTACTCTAATATTTTTGAATGACAAAGCCAGCTGCCATATTGCTGCCGTTGTCACCGACCAGTTCGGTCAATCGTGTTGGAAACAGTTGTACCACTCTCTCTATTCGCCTGTCTTAAGTTCCTGTAACGTTAATTTGTTTTCTGAGATGAAAGCATCGCTTCTGGTATTAGTTTCAAGTCCACCAATATTCTATCAGCGTAGATCCGTCCATGGCGATGATCAACAATTCTCGCCTTGTTGAGGGCATAGAGGGATTTCGACAAGGGTGGCAGTGGGTTTTGTATAATGCCGGTGAATATAGAAGGACTATAGCCCACATGAGTCGCATACTACGTTACATTCAAATGCGACCATTACGTTCTCAGTTAAAAACTTTAAACCTCTATATTTTCTTGCAAAGACATGTGTCGCCAATCCCATTACGGTAAGTATCTCTAAGCATTTCTCAACATGATAATTACTGGCCGTACACGACACTCAGCTAAGCAACCTGCTTCTGTAATGTGAACACTCTTCAAAGGCCAGCCTGATTGCCCGACCTCTCACTGATTAAGCATGTTTTGGACATAATGGTAAGTCACCTACGACTATCCCGGAATTTTGGCAAAATGGGCAGAGATATTGATATCATTTAGCATTCTACACCCCAGGAGAGCTTCAGTGAACTGTATACGTCAATGCCACATCCGTAACCGCTTGTATCCGAAGGTGAGTTGAGGCTACACCTTACTCATTTGTTCTACTCGTGTAACTGTTTAATGCAATGCTATACTTCAGGACAGCTTCAGTGAACTGTATACGTCTATGCCACGTCTGTGACCACTTGTATCCGAACGACAGGTGAGGCTACAACGTGCTGATTTGTTCTACTTGTGTAGCTACACTGGCGTGCAAAAGTTAAGGTCGAGACGGTTTTTCGAATGTAAAGTCGTGCAGAAGTGTTCCGCATCGACTCAAATCATACCATAAGATCCCCAAGAAGTAGGAATATGAGACAAATGAGCAAAACCATCTAAACAAGGAATCGAAAGAATACAAAGGCACTTTATTGAAAAGATAGCTTCGAGCACAACTGGACAGAAGACAGAAATGTCCATGTGACAGGCAGCTGCCAAGAAAAATCCAGTCTTTAGTAGGGGATATGATCACCCCTGACTGCGTTGCAGGATTTACAACGACTGACCATGCTGAGGACGATGTTGTCAAGGAGTCGTTGAGGCATCGGAGCCTATCCCTTTTGTAGCGCCAATCGCAGCGGCGGAATCGTTGCTAGAGGCTGGTGAAGTGCTGCCAAGCGTCTCCAGAGAAGGTCCCACAAGTGTTCGATTGGATTTAGGTTCGGAGACCTTGCGGGCTAGTCCATGCGTTGAATATATTCACCCTACAACAGCTCTGCGATAGCCACTGCACGATATGGTGTAGTGTTGTCGTCCATGAAATGGAACTCAGTACCCACAGCACCTCTAAACAGAAGCACGTGAGGCAGGAGAACCTCGGTACAATAGCGGACAACAGTGACTGCAATTCTTTGGAAGATGTGGAAGTCAATACGGCTACCAAGCATGATACCGCCCCAAACGAGAACTCCGCCACCTGCAAACCGGTCCCTTTCGATAATGTTGGAGGTGTTACTGCGTATTCCCTGCTCTCTCCAGATGTGTATACGTCTGGAATCGCTAGTCAGACTAAATTGGCTCTCATCCGTAAAGAGAGTTCAACCCCATTGCTGATGTGTCCAGTTCTTTTGTTCCTGGCACCACAGAAACCGCCGTCTCCGATGGGCAGGCGTTAATGGCACACACCGTACTTGTCGTCCTACAAATAGACCACCTTTGTGCAGCCTCCTGACCACGGTAAAGCACGATAACGAACTACTAGTTGTCTGTTGCATGTGCTTTGCGATTTCTCCTGCTGTCTGCCGTCTGTCTCTTATCGCCTGTAGGAAAATATACCAGTCGTCCGCCGCCGTGTTCGCTCGTAGACGACTACTGTTAAACTCTCGGACAGCTGCTCCTCTCGTTTGAATGCTACCCAAGCTCGTGAAACGATGCTATGAGCGATCCTGTACTCCTCTGCCACACTAGTCACACTTCGACCTTCTTCCAACTTCCCAATAACGCGACCTCGGGTAAACTCATTCAGATGTCGTCTACTGGATTGCCTGTTGGCCATATCACACGGTGGCAGCAACTCGACGTCGTTCAAACCGATGTACACCCCGCAATAGCTTTCATCGAATTGCTGAGCACACACCACCCGTGTGCTTTATACTCTTCCGATATCCCCCTACGTCATGCGGCATATATGCGCATGCCCTACCGTACTGGACCCTAGTTAATCTTCTGAGTGGCCTTTTGGTCTGTTCTGCCTGTTCGTTCTGCTGTTATGCTAATTTCACCTCTTCCTTCTTCATTTTTGCACACCAGTGTATTTTATCCAATGCTATATCTCCGGACAGCTTCAGTGAACTGTACACATCTATGCCAATTCGATAACGTCTCGTATCCGAAAGAGAGGTGAGGCTACAATGCACTGATTTGTTCTACTCGTGTAGCTATTTTATCCAATGCTATACCTCAGGACAGCTTCAAGGAACTGTATACGTCTATGCCACGTCGGTAACCGCTTGTATCCGAAAGAGAGGTGAGGCTACAACGTACTGATTTTTCTTCTCGTGTAGCTATTTTATCCAATGCTATACCTCAGGAGAGCTTCAGTGAACTGAATACGTCTATGCCACGTCGGTAACCGCTCGTATCCGAAAGAGAGGTATGGCTACAACGTACCAAATTGTTCTACTCGTGTAGCTATGTATTGTATCCAATGCAATACCTCAGGTCATCTTCAGTGAACTGTATAATTCTATGCCACGTCGGTGACCGCTCGTATCCGAAAGAGAGGTGAGGTTACTACGCACTGATTTGTTCTTCTCGTGTAGCAATTTTATCCAATGCTATACCTCAGGACAGCTTCAGTGAACTGAATACGTCTATGCCACGACAGTGACCGCTTGTATTCGAACGAGAGGTGAGCTACAACGTGCCGATTTGTTCTACTCATGTAGCAATTTTATCCAGTGCTATTCCTCAGAACAGCTTCAGTTAAATGTATACGTCAATGCCACGTCGGTGACCGCCTGTATCCGAACGAAAGGTGAGGCTATCAACGTACCAAATTGTTCTACTCGTGTAGCTATGTATTTTATCCAATGCAATACCTCAGGACAGCTTCAGTGATCTGTATACGTCTATGCCACGTCGGTGACCGTTTGTATCGGAAAGAGAGGTAAGGCTACTACGTACTGATTTGTTCTACTCGTGTATCTATTTAATCCAATGCTATACCTCAGGACAGCTTCCGTGAACTGCATAGGTCTATGCCACGTCGGTAACAGCTCATTACCGAACGAGAGGTGAGGCTACAACGTGCTGATTTGTTCTTCTCGTGTAGCTATTTTATCTAAATAAATTTCTCAACTCCTCTGAAATTACAACTTTTACATTTCTTATACATGTGCACTGCACACGCAAATTTTCATTTCGATTGGATCATTCTTTGTTTGTGCCTTCTTTCTTTTTTGGCAAAGAATGTATTTTACATCCTAACAGTGACTCCTTTTAAACCAGCTAAAAAAACTCGCCGTGTGATTTAGAAAGGCACAAAGCAGTACAGGAAATACCTGGCATCTTCTTTGAGTGCAAATAAAATAAGCCTCCCACCAGGCAAACAGCGCTTATTTAGCTCAATTATTGTACTTCGCCCCATATACACAGAATGCCAAACATTTAATGACTGTGTGAATTTTTGAAATTTATGATTTCCAATAAGTAATTCCATACAATTATAGGTCCAGCGAAAGCTTCTGCATGCATTCTAGAAAATAAGCCATTATTCTTTAACCCTCTCATATCAGTTGTACAGAGCCTACACCTGCCAAAAATATTATAAGCTCGCTTCTTATCATCCATGTGCAGGCTCAGTCACCCTTGACAGAGAAACCAAAACAATAATGAGCAGAAACAATTGATTCAAACACCTTTTCTTTCCTTTCTTAAGTTGCTCGACATTGGTGCAGGACTTTTTGCTGGTAACGAGTTACTCAGGATTTGAGTCAATCTTCCCCTTAAATTACCATTTAGAATAGCAAAGCTATGGGAAAACCAATGCTTTCCGATGTGCAAGGTCCATTTTTCCCGCAGCTTTCTGCTAACTTCTCAGTCAGCGAACACAACTTTTAGAGCTGATTTAAGCTCCTTTGCGAAACTCTAGTTAATTCGTTTCAGGCCCTTAAAGGTAAAGCCATACTTTCATTTGAATTCGAATGTAACATGTCAAACTTTAACTCATCAGGGCAAGTTGCGTCGATGGTGCAAGCTTCATACGCGGTGTAATGAAATAGTATACAGACTGATTTCTTAGGTTCCGTATCCCGCAAAACTGCAAGAAGCGGATTGGTACAGATTGTATATTGGAACTTACTCTGCTTGTGCCGTGATTCACATCGCCCTAGGTAGTAAGGTTTTTTGCAGCACTGCCTTGTTATTACATGCATGAAGCTGCTGGCAGGAGCCGTCGTTCCAAAGAAATTTATCAACGGATTTTCATCAGATTTTGTAAAGAACCTGACAACACTTGCGAAGACACGTACTTAAAATTATGGAAAGCGGATTGTACGTGTGGTGCAGAAGTTTATAAGTTGTATAAATGTTTTAAGGACAGTTGCGAAGGTCTTGAGTTTGATGAACTATTATGCGAGAACCGCAAATAGAATAAATGTGAAACACATGTCGAACTTGTGTTCATAGCTGTAAGGGAAAATCGACGAATCACTATTCGTTAGTTATCCGAAGACTTCAAAATTAGTTTCGGTTCAATTCCTTCGATTGTTACCGACGATTTGGGTATGAGACACGTCTCAGCCAAATTTGTGCCAATATTGTTCTCAGTTGATCAAAAACAGGTCTGTGTATCAGCTGATACTGACCTGCTTATGTGCTACGAAAACTACGGAAAGTTTTTAAAAAATATCATAGCTGGTGTTGAATCGTGGGTTTCCGGGTGTGAGTCCAAAACTAAGGCTCATTTTTCAGAATGGAAGATTAGGGATCCAAAGAAGTGCGAGGGACAGAGCAGTAGCAATTAACAGGATAATGCTGACTGTATTTCTTTTCAATCGTAAAAGGAATTATGCATCACGAATACGCTCTATCTGTCGAGATAATCAACAAGGAATACTACTGTCAAGTTTTATTGAGTTTCAATGACGCAGTTCGTCGAAGTCTGACATTGCATAATGCTTTGGCGTGGTACCTGAACCACGACAACGCACCTGCCTTTACATCACAATTTGTGCAGCCGCTTCTTGCTAAGCAGAAGATTGCGCAGTTCCATCAGCTACCCTATCCCTGAGATCTCTCTCACGGAGAATTTATCTGTTCCTAGATATTAAATACCACTTGAAATAAAAATATTTCAATGCGTTGAAGTGATATAGTAGAATGCGGGGAAGCAGCATTTAATAATTTCAGATGACCTCAGACAATTCTTCGAACAGTGAAAACACCACTGGGATAAAAATGTGGCTTCGGTAGGGGATTTTCCAAGGCGAGTAAGTTTGAAATATGTAGATATTGTACTTGTTTTTAATAAAGCCAGTCCGGTTGCTTTTTGATCACATCTTATATTCGAAATATCAGAGGGATATAAGCAGCAATAATTTATCATAAAAAAATTTAATTTTATAAAATAATTTTCTTGTTTTGGTTGTATATTCTGCTGACAGTAAAATTTTTTAAGACTGAGCTGGAAAGTTCCCAAAAGTTATGAGCCTAAATTGAAAAGTAGGGAATCTCCACGCATCAATCGGTTAACGCAATGTATTCTGTATAACGTGTATCGCCACAAGACCAAAAATTTGATAAATCGTTGTATTTTCGAATTTTATCCCTAGCTCTGATTTTAGCACTAGAATTACGGTATAATCAAGCAATTATCAAATAATCGCAGGTTTGCTGAGAAGACGAAACTAATTCCTTTCATATTGCGATAATTACGGAAACTGCCACATTTTAAGATATCCAACATCCGAGTACCGTTACTCATAATGCCCTGTAGCGTCCCAACGTCGTCACGGACTCCGGCGAAACGATGACTTTCCAGTCGTCCTGCGGCTGACATTTCATAGTTCTGTCAAAACAAAAAACATGGTTGTTGTTTTATTTTTTTATTTTTTTGTAATGATCATAAAAACTGAGTTGTAACGCCCATTCTGTCCGCAATATTGATAAATTTAGAACTCTTCTTTCAGAGCAAAGCGGATTTTTGTGAGATGCAAAGGCTTGCTCTGCTCGTTGTTCACCACCAATAAAATGGCCACTTCACTGCTAGACGATAGTCGTCTCGCCGACGCAGCGGGGTCGTGGAATGCTCGCCCCAGCGTAGGTACACATCACCGTACTTGCCTGTAAATTTTAGATAAATGTGTGCTTTAGGGTCCCAAATTATTTCGTCGGAAAATTATAATTGTTTGGGAAAAGTGTGAGGTACAATCTTTAAAGCATACAAAATAATGGGGAAAGGTGCAAAAATATAGTATTTTTAGATAAAAGGAAATAATTTTTCCGAAGTATTAACCTGTGAGTACGATGGTTTGCAGCAGTTGGTGCGGTAAGCTGAAGCGATGCTAACGACCAACACGTATAGTTTCCGTGCGTCGGAAAGCAGTACAAGTTTTTAGTGAATGCGCGGAAGAATACAACAGGAGTGGGTGTATTTTTCGGAAGAGTGTGATGCGTCGTGCAATAATGCGCACGCAGCAATAGTTCAAACCTGTTTTATTAATTTTTGAGAAAGATGTGTGCGGACTATCGTTATTATTAGTTTCACAATGTCTCCGAATGGAAAGAAATTAAGAAATGTTCATGATTTTATGTACGACAGATGTTTTGTGGGAAGAAGCTTTGGTTCCGCTTGAACTAAAAGTTTTGGTTATTGTTTGGAAGATGTGCAGGGCTAGGGGATTTCTTCAAGCACTTCATTTGTATTTCTGCTGTTATTCCGTACATCGTAGCTCACATTTTTTTCCTCGTGAAACGGATATTTTTTAAAATAAACAATTTCCTTCACTTAAGGTATTGTACTATGGCAGGGAAGCCTACAGCTTCTTGAATTGTGGCGCACAATGACAATTTAAGCCTTGACCAAATACGACGTAAGGTGTGGAGACTGACGATTTTGTACTACCGCTTTCTCAAAATTATCGTTAAAAAAAAAAAAAACTTACAAAGCTGCGTAAAACCGACTTCTTTCCCTCCGCGTATTCCTACAAGACGCTTCGATAACTATGTACTGCTCATCCGCTTCCTTCTGTATTCTTCCGCCCGTTACTTGCTCTTCTCGACAAAGCTTCTATTAACAGGACTCCACTTTGACGGCTTTGCCGCACCGTCGTCTTAGGCCTACCGTACTTTCTCTTCCAAACCATCGCACTAACAGATAAATACTTCGGAAAAAATATTTCCTTTTATCTAAAAATTCTATGTTTCTTCACCTTTCCCCATTATTTTGCATGCTTAAAAAATTAGAAGTTGCACTTTTCTGCCACTGTTAAATTTTTCCGACGAAATAATATAGGACGCTAAAATACACATTTACCAAATTTTCTATAAAAATCTTTAAAACCCGTTGTAAAGGTGAATTTTTTTACCATTTCGCATCAAATTACACACTTGAAAATATGTACATTTGTTTTCCGAAATTTTTCGTAATTTTCCTGCCAAATAATTTAGGACGATTTACCGATTTGATAAACCGATTTTTACTACACATTTACCGATTTAATAAACCGATTTTTACTGCACATTTACCGATTTGATAAACCGATTTTTATTTCCGCAAGAAATCCGCAAGGACTCTCTGCTAAATACATTTTCATCTAATTTATTTTAAGAAAATTTAGTCATAGTGGCTGAAATTTTCTTACATATTTCCTGACCATCGCATGGTTAGGCTCAAGTGTTGATTCCATTCCAAAAATTAATAAAATTATTGAAACAAATGCGACATGATTAGAATTTGTAAGCGATCGGCAAGGTGCCGATATCTGTTCAGCAGATCTCAACGTCTACTTGAGGGAAGAACATTGATTTTTAATATATTTATGACTGAGTTTTACCAAATATTAAGTATACTTGGCTGTAATTTAAAGTTGTTCTTACCGATGAACAAATTTACGTCCTCAGAAATGCAATAATTGAGCAGAAAATGTCTGCAGAAATTTTTACCATTGGAAACATAAGGCAAAGCTTTTAGATGGATCCATTTTAAAAGCATTAAGAACATGCCAGCCTTTTTCGATGTAGCATTATGGTACACCAGAAAGTCTGCAGAAAATAGATTCGTAACCTACCTCGTAGACGCCGGATTCACAACTAATCTGCTACGGTAAAGTTTTTTTTTTTTTTTTTTGATTGGAGGTTTAACGACCACCGTGAGCAACTCAATCGGCTATAGGCAGTCGCCCGTCCCTAATTTAGGGTCACTGGTTCCAGGTAAGGGAGAGAGCCAGTGCCGTAAGACAAACACAACATCCATGCCTGACCGGGATTCGAACCCGGACCCCTTACGGACGAAAGATCAGAGGCCAGCGCCTTAGACCACTGCGCCACCGGGACGGTCTTACAGGAATCCACGCTGTACAAACATAACAGATTACGTACATGATTCACAAACATTGAAATGGTAATATAATGTAGAGAAATGCGTAGTAATAGATAGACAAGTTTCCTGAATCTAGTAGGCGTATAAGGCGAGAAACATGTAAGAACAAGCACGTTTCAACATGTAAGAACAAGCACGTTTTCAACATTTTATGATCAGAAGGGTATTATGTAAGATTTTATTTACATCCATTAAATATTTAATAGGTTTTTACACTTGTTTTTTAATCGTGCGCAGACGGTAGTCATTTGAGTTGTATTAACGTATACACGATTTTGTGGTTTTTATCAAAAGACACGCTAAACGTTCTTCTTTATTTAAATGTTCCCAGAGAAAACTCTCCAAATATTCTTTCAAAAGCTCCACTTCTCCTAAAGCATTACTTTTCTAGCATTGTAATAAGAAATGTTCGGTTTTCGGCATTTTCAGAAAAATCTGTGCTGAGTATGTGTTAGGGAATCTTGCTTTAGCACACTTGTTTGGAACTTTGAAAAAGCAGCTGGAAGCATCCCTCAGGCGAGAACAACGGAAATGAAACACCGAATGATGTATTGCTTTATAGAGCTCAGAAATAATATTTGTCATCCAACATGTAGTTTTATTCTAAGTAGGGTTTTTACTCTACTTTCAATTTCGCGCTAATTTTTATTTTCGTTCCCTCTTTTCCGTTGGAGCAACCGTGATGGAACGAAACGTTTTGTTTCCGTGCAGGGTATTTGAAACGTTTTTCAAATATTTTATGTAAAATATCTGTAAAAAACTTTTAATAAAGAAATTTTAGACAAACTTTTGTATCAGACGGCGATCCACGTTGTTAATGTTAAGCGATTTTTTAATCGCAGCAAATAAACACAGATCGTACTGATTTTGTAGGGTTTAGCTTATTTGTAGAACTGTACATCAATTTTGCAATAACTGTGGTAAGCGTTATCTAGTATTCATTTCTGAATAAAATTTGTGATACGCTTTGCGTGTTCTTTAAGCATCGCTCACTTTAGGACGCTGCTATTTATTTGTAGAAAGGCGATTTTGAGCTTTCCGTTTTTGCATACGTATACGGAAATGTGCATATATGTCGCAACCCTACACAACTGTAAAAAAACTGCGTGTTTATTGTAGCATATGCGTTGTAGTTCTTGAAATTAGGGGTCTTCAAAATTTCAGGACTGAGAGCCACATCAATAAATCCGAAAGCTTCCACAGGCCGCACGTCGTAGACACTGATTGAGGATAATAGATGTCATGTATTAGTTCATACTATCCTCCACTCATATAGCCAGAAGTACGTTCAGGAGAAATATAATTCGTACTTTATGAAAAAGAATGGAACAGCACTAGTATAAAATCACTTTATATTACAAGTAAAATCCATTTACAATATGTTACTCACATTAGAGCAGCGATGGATGTCATAGCAGTTTTAAGGTTAAACCTGACATTGTTTTTTTCTTGACCAAAACCTTAATATCGGGTGTACTCCGTGTTGTCTAGATTCACAAAGTGTCAACCAAATGATTATCGCACCGACGAGTTCTTCCTTTTGATTTTGTGTTCTTCATTTGACTGAATTGCCCACATAATGTAGGTACTGCCAAAAGGTAGAAGACAAGAACAAAGCACAATCATGTATTTCTGGACCCTTTTCGTCAGTCACACATATTTGGAATAAAATTACGTTACTTAAGGAACATGTAAAAACTTAAATTTCACTGCAAAGTCACACTACAGATCTGCAAATTCTAATTGTAGATGAGGTGGAACACTTTCCATGTAAACCAAAGAAGGGCGAGGCGAACATTGCCACAGAAATTTCGTTCTTTCTGAAGTCAGCAAATCTGCTGTTGAACTCCCCTGACAGATTTGAAAAGTATTGTACACAAGCATCTAAGGTCCAAGTTCTATTTTCATTCAGAAACGCCGCTAATGTTGGAAAGTGACTGCAGCTTTTATTTTGCTACTGACGTTCCCCACATGATTTCTTTGGTCTCAAAAGCTTTCACATATTCATAAACATTATGAACAAATTGACCTTTCCCAAGTAAACGGTGGTCAATCCATTGCGGTGACGGACAAGAAATGCAAAGTCACAACTGCTACTCCTCATGGACTTCCAGAATGGGTCTTCCTTGGATTTCATGAATACCTGAACTTCCTTCTCCAAAGAAAAATGGCGATGAGGCATCTTCCGGGAGCTCAAGCAGCGTACTTTCTCGTGATAATATACGTCACCATATTCAGTTAAAAATCGCTCAAGAACTTTGAAAATCGCCTGTGATAAGGACTTTTCGTCATGATAATATTGATCGCTAAACAACAATAATCATTAAATGTTTAAATTTGGAGAAGGACTTTGCACACAGTTTTTCTTGATAGATGATGCAGTGGAAAGCCATTATCTTAGTGTTGCCGCACTCCTTCGCGATAGTGGGCTAGATTTCATTAAAAAATTATACTCCTCCATTCTTTTCAGACATATTAGGCTCTGTGATTGTGGCGGATATGTTGCTCAAGTATAACTCACTTTTAGCCAAGGTATCTGTAAGACATGAATACAAATCTGAATCCCGTGCCAAGTCTTTAAGAGCAACTACGCTGGCCATTTCCTCTACAGTCGTGAAGTTTCTATCGACGCCACGAATGAAAATGGCCACCTGTGCAGCTGTGAATGTGGATTCATGAATCTCTATTAAAAATATAGACATAATCTTCTTGGAATTGGGTACAAATTGTTGAATACATTTGCTGCCAGATCCTCTACCCGCCCCTCTACTGTCGCACAAAACAATTTAAACCTGTAACATGCAAAGCATATCAACAGCCACTCAAGACACTTTTTAAAAAACGTTCCGGCAATAAAATGCTTTCCACGTTTCACAATGTTTCTGCTATCATGTAGATAAATAGAACACTGTGTTCACACGGTTTATTTACCTTGGAGAATCAGCATTTCTGACAATTTGACTTGCGCTTTAATAACAAATATTTAAAGGTTCGAGCTGGGCAGTAATCAAATCAAACAGCTGACGAAGAACGATAAAAAATATACGATTCAGATCTCAAAATATTTTATAAATCCTAAAATATAAATTGGTTCATTTACTGCAGAGAAATTGATTCGGCATTTATGTACAAAAAATGAACACTGTGGACCATCGGAGCTATCTGCAAAATAGTGAAGGTCGATGAGGCCAAGTTTAGCAAAAGAATAGGCAATGAGAGTAGGAATGTTGACAGCACTTGGATTCTGGGAACGATCCAACGAAATTCGAAATCTTTCCGATCAGAAGTATGACCTCGGAACAAGAGATGAGCAGCAAATTTATTGCTCTTTATAAAGAGACATATAGACGCGGGAACCACGTTTATAACAGATGAGTGGGAAGCATACAAATAATTAGATAAAGACCGCAATTACACTTATAAGAATATGAAACACAGCGCCAATTTCGTAAACCTCATGACAAGTACACGTCACCAGAAGATCGAAGCATCACGGAGACCGATTAAGCAGCGTTTCAATCATGGAGGCTACACTAATGAGACCCCAGCGCATATAATGATGGAGTACCTGTTCCGGAAATGTCGATTCGAAACGAAGATCCTTTTGAAAGAATAGTAGTTGTTATTCGAAAAATGTTCTATTTCTCAGAGTCAACCACATTGCATGAAGATGTGTCTGCAGAGAATGAGGTCAAAAAAGATATTTGACTTGGGGTAGCAATATGGTACTTGAGCCAAAAAAGTACTTATAGTGCATCATATTTTAGGATAAAAATCTTCATTTCTCCTTCACAAAGACGTGATGCGGTTACCTGACTCCACATTTATAGCCTACTTTAGCTACCGAACTCAAAATTTCTTTTCGCACTTCGACGTCCTTCCGCCTTTGGAACGCATAGATGGTTTAAACATTTTATATCAAAGCTCCACTCTTCCGCTTTGGAACTCATTGAGCTGAGACGTATTTAGGAGAAAGGTAGGCAAGCTTTCTCCGAAAGTGTTCGATTTGTTTTTGGTTTTTGGTTAAAATGAGATTTGCCTTAAAATGCGATTTGCGCTAAAATGCTTTAATTTTTTCTTGCATTTTTCATAAACTTTTATTTTGTTCTTGTAGATTTCAAAAACATTCATCTTTCATCAGCCACCTCCGAAAATGTTTTTTATGTACTCCCCTGTCACTGAGTATTTAGACGTTTTGTGTGACAAGTCCGCAAGCGTCTGACTGAGTACATATGAAGCATTAAGGGTTAGAAAAAACGATCCGTTAAGCATTTAAGACTTCTGTGTTGGACGTCTTGTGTTGGTTTACTCTGTTAAGACTTCTTCTTTTGGTTACCTCACAGCCGATATAGGACGCTACGTAAGATCTTTTCAAAAAGCACGAGCGTGCTCGCTGCAGTAGATGGCATTCACTTGGATGGAAAAAGCAAAACCCACAAAAATCTCGGAACTTAAATTTACAAATAAAAACATATAACCTAACTTAACGGATTAAATATACTCTAAAAAACACTTAAAACAACTACAAATGTCACAGCAGACCGTATAGGAGACACATTTGGTGTATTTCGCCACACAAAACTCAGTTGGCATCTTCAGAAAACTTAGTTACTCATCGACCACCAGCAACAGAGTTTCATCGGTGTCATCGTAGAACACGCAAGTCCACGATCTCATCAGCTTTGCGACGGAAGCACCATCGTTTTCGGAATCTAGAGTAAGCAACTTTGTTTATCGGAAATCTACTTCTATTCTTTTTTCTGCTTTATATTTTACTTTAATTGCATAAGTTGGTTCCATTATTTTGGTAATTGCTTGTTCCGAAACAACGACGCCTTTTTTGTTCTTCTGGCAAAAAATGGTTGGAGTACTTTAATGGCCCCACACAGTATAAATCCAAAGGCAAATCTCTCTAGAAACTAGTGGGAAAAGGTTGGCCTCCGAGATCGTAATAGAGAGAAGCGCTAGAGACTCCCTCCGAGCTGCTGCTTTTATAGCCTCTAGTTTTGTTTGGCGTGGAACACGGAAACAAAGTAAGTTACATATCCGGTAACTGCGGCACTAGTACATATCAGGATCTGTACGCTTGTATGTTTTCATTGAATTATATTAACTAAGACGAAAACAAAAGCTGCTTCAGGGTATTCAAAAGTATCATAATGTAATCAACATCGTGTATAGTTAAAATAGAATGATAAGTAGTTTTTAAAAGGGACAGTCTAATCTGAAGTCTGTAACCGCCCTAAGGAATTTAGAAGATACAAGATGTGAGAAAGTCAACTCGATAGGAAAACGGAACAGGTAGTAAGGGAAAGGTACATAAAAACAAATCTACGAAGCAATTGAGATAGTAGCATCAAAGAAAATGTGCAGTTGATGCAAGGAAGAAACACCTTGAGGAGCGCAGCGACATCTATCGGCAAGAGGAAACTTAAATGCGATTATCTTGAACCTCAAGTTTGGTGTAAAGAGACGATCGTTTTAGGTATTAATTTTATACTATCGACACCGCATGGAATACTGAAACAAATCCATCATCAAATGCAATGTACAAGCATTGCTGACGACAACTAATAGGAAAATCATCTTCGGTACAGAAATTTCACCCGTACCAAAAACACACGACCTTATAAAAACTGAGAAATTTAGCCGTTTTTTCGTGTACATTTGCACTTCACACTAAAATACAAGGAGTTCCATAATTTGCTCTCCCACGACACTCTCCCACTAATACACGAAACGAATTACGGTGAACTTGTAAGTGCCCCTTAGCTGATTGTTGTCCAAATCGCGGAACGCACTGTGCCTCATCTCCCTCTCATGAAAATTGTAGTCAGGAGGTCCGTTTGTCAGGTGACACAGTCACACCAACTCTACACCCAACACGGCTTAACAATCAAATGCACATAATCCCCCGACACATGCTAGCCTGAGAGAAGTAGCGGTGACTCTCACGTTCTCCAGCAATCACTCGCATCCTGAACCGGCACACCGCATCCAACATGCGCACTACCTTCAATCACAAGAATTCAAATAAATAAATAATTAATTAAAAAACACCCACCCTCATTGACACCCCTGGACTCCATAACCTAAAAAAAGAGAGGGAGCTTTACCGTGAAAGAAGGAAATACCCCTTCCCATTTGTCAATTGCCAACGCAACTGGTTTGGAGGACATTAAAGCACGGAACGAGTCGGGACTCCACAACAATAACAACAAAAAGCACCAATAGACTGAGGAAGGCTGTTCAACTGACTTCGAGAGTCCGGCAGTCAAATATCCCGGCCGCTCCGCTCTTTTTAAGAAACACTTTGGCTTGAAAAATATTTTAAGCACTTTAGAAAAAACAAGCGAAAACTCATTTTATGAGAGAGATTGGTAAAACAGCAAAAATCGTGATTAAGTATAGGGAAAGTTCTAAAACTAAACGCGCTTATTTCACCAGAACAGACTTGTTTCCGCCCATCATGTCTTAGGAAGTTCAAACTCGCAAGGAAGGAAATGCCAATGAGACTGGTCACTGAAACATTTAGAAAAATATGCTGGTGCGAAAAATAAAAAAAAAAAAATAATTTATAAATATCAAGCAGAAGAGAAACACATTTTCATAACTTTCATGTATTAGCATCTTAGTTTTCTAATTTACAAGAAACCGCAGTAGAAGAAACAATATTTAAATTATTTTGATTCAGAAGAAATAAGTTTTTGCCTTATTTCGCTGGCGGGTAGTGATAAAAGTAGAGCTGTGGTTTGGGCAAATCGGAAAGTGCTGAGTTCAAGAATTGAGCAAAGAATAAAGATGAAATGTCTCGAAATATTCAAGGAAACGCCATCCTGATCTCTTCGTGTGTTAAGTGAGGCGTACAGGGAAGAATTAATGACCCTCTTCGCATGTGTTTCGTGTCATTTTCAAATAATAACTTTTCTTTCGGCTATTTGTATCAAATCAGGAACTGCTGTGACTAAACCACGACGTTACACAAAAGCCATGAAGCACAATAGTCTCATTGAATGAAATTTAGTATATATTCAGCTGATAGGTCCAGAACGATGAACAAATGTACCCTAAACATTTTCACCTAAATGTATCATTTAAGTGCAATTGTTACTCGAAATCAAAATTGTATATATGAAATTTATAGTTATGAATGAATCAAGCTAAAGAAAAAAGCATCAATATGATTTTGAAGTTTTTGCTGTGACAGAATTTGAAGAAAATCTCTGAAAGATGTTTATGCACAATTTACCTAAACTTGACAGGAGTGCAAATAATGTTTGAAGTACGTTTTTCTAATTAAACTCTTTGAAAATACATGTAATATAAGAAATGGGGTTTCTCATTTGAAATGAAATTTTGGTACTTTCTGAAGTTTACCTTTCTAAAATATTAAAAAATTTCTTTTCTTTCGTTAACTTTCTCTGAAACCTGACTAAATCGAATGCGCAAATTAGAAAAATATAACACTCCATGTTAGGAGAAACCGTGGTTTGTGATGGATAACAAAGAAAAAAATTATGTTTGAGAGTGGGATGTGAAGGAATACGTTTTGCGTATCGAAAGGGAAAACTACTTTGAGCGAACGAGTATTTTTGTGCCTGTCAGAAAAGAGGCTTAAGTACCAATGAGTTTCATTGTTAACCACATAACACCACTGCAAAATTCAGGAGTGTAATCACAACGAAACAACGCGCTTGTGAAACCGAATGCCGAAAATTTTGCTTTGGACAGGGTGTGATCAAAGATCACCTAAGCTCAGCTTGCCAAATTTTTAAATGCAGAAATATGGGATTTCAAGTCTTTGATAAGTATCAGACTGTACATATTCAGAGAGATAAAAAAGTGAATTTGAATCAATAATTCATTTCAATGTACATATAGGAAATCAAAAAAGGAATTTGTTTTTCGAAGACATGCATTTTTTTGGTATTGATGTATTAGCATAAATGCTGTTTGATTTGGACGTATAGAAAGAAAGTCCTTTTATGTCATCCTATCTAATATAAATCCAGTCTTTTTCAGCTACATTACTTTGTGCAACAAGAAATATCTATTTTATGTGCATCCCGTTAAAGTTGATCTTCCTGCTGAGAACCCTTTGCGAAATCATTCATACCTTAAGTGTTATAAGCCAGAGTGTCGCAGATAAGAGGGACACATCTACAAAGACTAATGCCACGCATGCACTTTCAGAACGTCTGATGACAGCGTTCAGACTAATATCTGATTCAGTGAATGCGAAACGCTCTCACTGAGTGTATAGATGATGTAGCTACGGGAAGAAACCTTTCTTAAAATCTTATGCAGACCTACAAAGTCTTACATCTTCCTGCAACTTTCCTACTGCATTTTTGGTTCATTCCTTCGCTTCCGAAGATAAAATTATCAAGGACAGATAAAACTTTTCAGAAAACACTGTTCACTTCTGAAAGCAAATGATGTCATTTGATATTTCATCGTAATCTATGTTAAGATGTGGGGAAAATCCGATGACAAAGGAATTAGAGTAGCAGAGAGAATATAGCAAGGGTGATTGCCGTCTTAGGTTTCATCCGTAGTACAAATGTATAGCATGTTATTGGCCTATACGTTCCTAATATACTGTGCTTGGAATTCTGATTTTATTTTGCTAACTGGGAAAAAAATCGTGCGAAACTGATTACTTACCTATGCAAAAACAAATGAGAACACTGGATCAAAATTATGGCTTTTTTATCTTCCATCATGTAATTGTTGGAAAGCATTGACTTTGGGCAAAAGTTAGTGAATTTTAAAGTCTGCAAAATTTTAGAAATATATAATATTTTTCTTACAAATTTGTGCAAAAAATATTTGTCGTTATACTTATACGAAAAGATAGTGTAGTTGTCGTTAAACATCTGTTACAAACTGTACATTCATCTTCATACTCCCCTCTCTCATGTATTGAATTTAAGGAAGAAATAACTCCGCCGCGGAAAGCCTAAGCGAACGTTCCAAAATAAAAGGTAGTCATATGCTCTGTCTTCAACTGAGCGATTTTTGAAGAAACGACCACATGGAAAGCACCAACATTTTCTCAGGTCAAATCACTACGTGCGATGGATCTTGAATTTTTCTACCAAACGTTGCGCATCTATATATCAGAGACATGCTACTCCGTCTTGTAAGAGGATTAGAGTTCTTGTAAATTATTATAATCCGTTTGGGCAACGAAATATTTTTCCAAAACCTACCCGGAGAGGAATTTCTTCTGGAGATGAAAATGGTGCATGTGGCTCATTTTCATTAAGATTGCATATCACAACATAATGTTTTCGAAAAAAAAAACTGCTACCATCCGCTCTTTCCGACCTCTTACTTCGAGTGTGTCCATTATATTCAGAGACAACTCGGGCTTTTTGTCATCTTTAGGTATACAGAGCAATCGTACGGATGTTTCATCCATGATGTTAAAGGAAATGACGCGAAATTTCTTTTAATTTTGCCATACTTGCAATGTTATACTTAAACTTTTGTCTATGATTAACAGACACTATTCTGAAACTTCCTTTATTAGCAATTTTCAAAAGATGATACCTCTTTTTGTGGTTGGTAGATCTGGTTTGTAAGGGTTTAAAAATGTTTCTTATGCAGGGTGGCACAAAATAAGCTATTTAGTTTTGAATATTTCATTTTGTTACAGTGTCTGAGCATGGTAAAGTTTTCGCTGCGATTGAATAATAGGAAAATGTTTGTGCTGCCAGCTGTTGTTCTGATATTTGTTCTTATCAAATAAACTTACAGTATAAAAACGAATCGGGCAAATTGCAACTTTGTCAAATCACTCATTCTGCACTTTGATTTTCAAGCTGTCTTTTTACTAATGTCTAAAATTTGGCCCTCAAATTTTTCTGAAATATGACATGTTTTATGGGACATTTTGCGCATATAATAAAAAATATTAAACCATATGTCTGCATTAACAACTCATATCAGAAAGCATTTCTTGGTATTTGGAATTTCTAATACCTATTAATATTTTTAATTTTCATTCTGATTTCCATTGACAAGTATTTTTTCCTTTGACGAAATGACATTAGATCCTCTGTTGTCACTGTGCAGGTATTTCAAAATGTCCTACTGAGTTATACTTTAGAATTTATTCTCTTGAATTACCATGACGCGATGTACTATACTATAGTATATTGTACTATATTACATTCAGTTTTTTTTTTGCAGTTCAGTGAGCAAAGTACATTTTTCTTGGGTTAAACCATATAAAAATGTTTTCTTTACGTACTGGGATTAGAAGTTTGTCCTTTCTGATCACTTACATGCTAAAATAGAGAATTTTAAATTTCAAGTGTGTTGCTCACTTGAAATCCTTCTGCAAGAAGAATGACATTTAGTTTCGCCTTAATATCCAGTTACTCTTTAACTGGCCTTTTTCTTATGAAATTCAAGTGAGTCATACTGCTACCAACCATGACGGGTAAATACGCATTTCATTTTTCTTCAAAGTCTTCGTATATCTGATTGCAGTAGAAAGCGTCTCCTCGAAAATATCGTATGTATTCGAAAAAAGTCCTTGCGATATAAACCACCCTTTGAATTGCGCTGGGAATATGGAACTTTTATATATTTTTCTGCTCCAGCAGGTGCTGTTGACTTGCATGGTATTGATTTCTAAAGATCGGGGTTTTTGAACTGCTGTACGTACCGCACGGTTCTAAAGGTTATCTTAGATCAATACTCCCGTTTTGGAAAAGTGGAGGAACAGTTGCCCAGTACGGAAAGCAAAATGTATTTTGTCAATTATTCTTGTATCGGAAAACTGTACAGTAAAACTTTTAGGAATATTATTTTAAACAAAGGAAGGATGAAATTGCGATGTGTTGCAAGTTACTGAATGAAGCCATGGCATTTCAAATATTTTACAAATTTTCGAAATTAATTCTGAAAATTTACAAGTAGGAAAATACTTTGAAATGCTTTTTTCTGATTTATGTACTAACGCTTCATGTTCATATAGTGTACATGGAATTAACACTGTACTTAAAGAAGCAAGTAGAAACTCACTTTTAAAATTTAAAACGAATGTGGTAGGGAGAAAGAGTGTTCCTAGAAATATATTTACATAATTTATTTTGCTTACAAAATATTGCTTCCAAATATTTGAATTTGAAAAGCATATTGCTCTGTCTACTAACCGTATAATGCAAACGAGTAAATATATCTTTGTTTGCTTTTATCAGGAATACATCCTACAAGAGTCATAGCGGATTTACAACAAAACTTTCTTTTAGTAAATCACCTTTCCCATCAACCTTACACCTCATCGCTGTTAGAAGTATTTTCCAATATAAGTTTTTCTTTGCTGTTGTATTAATAAGCTTATATTTCTTCCTAAATAAATTAAAATTAAGTAAAAAGCTTATTTCTTCAAAAGAACAAATACAAATAACTGTAGTTATTAAACTTCGTACAGTGTTTTGTATGGTGATTCGCGCACAAAATCAATGGTTGTGCTAGGAACCTTTTGGAACCAAATGCTAAATTTTTAGCGCAGAACATTTTTAAAACACAATTAGATTGATATTTAAATATATAAGTTGTATTAGATTGCATTAATGCCTCTTTCGAAAAATGGCAGTTATATCTGTATTAGGGTAAATGGTATTTCACAGCTAATCCAAAAGCAAAGGCAAATTTCGTAGCATTGATATCAGATAATTAGTGAGCCAAAACTATATTATATATAATTTTCTATTGCCACACATCAATAATGCGTCATCGTCATTGTACTACGAAACGTAAGCGAATCAGTTTCCGAATCAGAATTTTAGATGTACTGATAATGATTTCTGAATCCTTGTGCGGACGTCGGACACAACTGTGCTTCAAGAAAATATTTTTTTTTCAATATCGGACGAGTACAAAGAATACTTACTGAACCTAAAAGCAAAGGTGCGTGGTGTGATTACCAGTGCCAACATATTAGGATTTTATAACAATGCTTTAAACAAGCTTATATTTTTACTCAAAAATTAAATATTGCTTTTGTGTTAAACAATAAGTATAATTGATTTAATTTTCGTTTCATTGTAAGGAGAGTGATGGAGCGAAACATGTTTATTCTTTTTCCAGCAGGACAACTTAAAGTGTTAGCACGGGATATTCCTAAATATGAGAAATGTCCACATCTTCCTGTGCTATGTACAGTATATTCACACCCTCTGTGAAGAAACTGATATTAAAATGATTCTTTAAAAATGAGAGGAACGAAAAAACAATCAAATGACTGTTAATCGGCCTTCAAGGCTTCCATAAAACATAGAAAATGTGTTGAAATTAATTTCTTTTTCATATACTAATAATATATAGCATTTTATTTCGAAATATTACTGCAAGTAATTAGCCGTAGTTCATTGAGCCTGACTCTAAACTTGCAAAGAAAATGGTAATGCATTTTCGTTATATGCAACAGAAATTACTAAAGAACCAACATGATAAGATTGGATTCGCCAAGTTTTGTTCGAGTATAATGATGTTGGAAGCCAAATCCCGTTTTGGGTGCCCTCCGTCAGTGCTAGATGAAGAAAAGTCGGAAATAGCTAAGTTCAACTCTAAACTTGCAAAAAAATTGATAATATAGGTTTATTATATGTGATGGAAACGGTAAAATAACGATCCTGCTGAGGTGGTTCGCAAAGTTTTGCTCGAGTAATTGGTTGATAGTCAAACTCCGATTTGTGCGCCTTCTGGAAGTGTGAAGAAGAAATATCGACACTAATTGAATCCGACTCTAAACGTGCAAAGAAATTGATAATAAAATTTCTGTTCATCGGACAACTTTAACGAAGAGGCTTCAAACTACAAAAATTGTCCCGAAACAGGAACAATCGGTAACTGATTAAATATCAGCACTAACCAAACAGAGTAAACAGACACAACGATGGTAAATTTATCTTTGTAAACACTTCATCAAACAGCTTCGTTTTTGTATTGAAATGTGAGGAGCGAAGAAATTTTCTACGTAATAAGAATATTGAATATCTCAGAAACGGCTGAAAAACCTAATTGTCACACAAAGGAGGACTCTCTCTTTGTTCGAGATATTTGAAAGAAATAATCATTCATAATTTTATGGAACCTAGTTAGCAAAACACTGAAAGGATATAAGCTTTGAAGTTTAACAGAATGAACGAAGTCTTGGTATTTACAGATTTCATTTCGATTGAAATAAAAGGCCTCTTCTTTTACGATAGCAGTAGGACGTATCCGTTTATGGCAACTCACTAGAAATAGCAGAACCATTACTTCGAACTGTTACAGTAAACACCTTGTTCTCCAGATTTAAAACAAAAATATTTTTTCACTAGTACGGGTTATCAAAATACCACATGGCTGATAAAATCATGAAAGGTTCTACAGTGATCAAAACTGCAACGTAAAAGCGTTTAGACTCATTGGATATTATTTTCCTGGAGAGAAGAATTTGGCTGGTAACGAACGTTGTAAACAAGTAATCGCTAAATTTGTGCCAATGAAATCCATTGAAATAAAATTATTTGTAAATACAAACTAGCTTCTCCTTCAGGAATGCGAAAGCCTACAACATTTACTCTTAACTAAATTAAAGATTTCTAAACGGAAACGATTTTCCAATGCCCGGAAAAACAGGGCAAATACACTCTTTGCGAAAAAAAACACCTCATGGCATTTCAAGAAAATCGTTCGATCTTGATGAAACTCCTGATTCGCGTATCTCAGGGGAGAAAAACGCAAACTATTAAAAATAACAATGACTAATTATTTGTCAGCCACAGAGAACTCGCACCGTGCATAGAGAAGGGATAGCCAAGATCACACTTGACATACAAATATAATTGTGACAGGGGATTGCGGTTGCATTCACATCCACGGACTCGAATGATGCCTTTACGTCGGATCTGTGCACATTACGTGTAGTTGAGAGCTTGAGAGAAAACGTATAATTTGGCCCTGGCCAAATCATCCGCTAAATTTCTTCACTTTCCAGCAGCTCATCAACTGCTACCTTACGATGAGGTAGCAGTTGATGAGTTCTGGAAAGTCCTATAGCCCATTTACCCGATCTGTGTGAGACAATGGCATCTGGGAACAGATGAACATGTGACAATAGCACGTACCGTTTGAAATGCCTCCTCTCTGTATCTGGATCTCCATACGTTCATAGATAAAAATGCTTTCCATACGAGATCACCGAGGACACCATATCTATTTCATTCATTCATGTTTTCCTGGCTGTGTCTACCACACTCTAGATTACCTAACGTCCAGAATCGCTCTAGAACCTAAATCTACTCTACTCAGTAAAAAGTACCGTATTAAACTGTTCTGCTGTCTAGTCATTTATGTCTCTGGACTACTGTAAACGGTGTCTCCTCTTAGAATTTTTTCTAAAATATCTGAAAAAGGGCCCTTCATAGAATTAAAATTGGTACCTTTCATTTAATTTGTTTGGCATGATTCCTTCTGGTGTGAAATATTAATAAAGTAGGGATATAAGAAGGATTTAAATGTTTCTTAATAAACTAATTTTTTAAATATGTTTCTAACTAATAAATTATTAAATGTCATTATTAAAGTTTTCGGCATTTTCTCGTGTAAATTCAAGCGAAGAAGAGAATAAGAAGTGAAAGATTTCAATAGCAGTGATTTCTTTGAGAAAATGCTGAGGAGCGTACCTTGCCAGGCTAAAGTGAACAGGAAGTAAAGAAATAAAGGGGAGAGTAATATTCTTTTTTCTGGTATCTTTTTTAAGATACATTTTAGGCCTTATACAGTATAAAGAAATAGTGGTATCTTATTTATATGTAGTTAGAATGATGGGGGAACAAAAGAGTGAAAGCAGTGAGTCGTACAGGTGTGTCACTTAATAGCTTAGAACGCCAGTGCCCCAGTATGTTTTGTATGTAGGAAAATCTCAAATTATGTCTTTACACAGTTCCAGTTTTTTAAGAGTGGTGAGTACTCTTCATGGAATCCTTAGAAGTTACTTCTAAAAAAAAGTGGGAGACAGTGAGTGGCCTCCCACTCATGTAGTGCATGCAGAGGAGGACTTATCTTAGAAGTCAAAACCACTTTAATATATATAATTTATAATTATCCGGTAAACACTCAGTCAGATCGATTAAAAGTATACACCGTAAATTCCAATTGTTTTACAGCACATATAAAATTTTTTAAAGTGATTTATAATTATTTATCTAAAGAATATCTGCTGTCAGGTGGTCATGTCAACGCATCCTAGAAAATACATTGTGGTGACATTACAGAGGTGAGTTCCCATTTTACGGATATTATACTGTAACCAAGTCCTCCGGTTTGATTTAACGCTGTCTAGTACGACCCAAGCACGACACCGACATATCAGAATATGTGATATAAGAGTTACGTCAAAAATGGAGAAAATTCGTTTCTCTAATGTCATGGCTTTGTATTTTCTAGATGATCAATGTTCTATCAAGGGAGGACTATGCGAGGTTTTTTCATTGCCCTTTATAGATCTACTTCCCTTAACATTCACATCTTCCTTGGAGGGAGGAAGGTTTTTTTGAAGCTTTGCATCCTTTGATAAAAATTTTAGAATGGGATGTATATTGAGTTCACAAAATGCGTATGCATCCCTGCGTAACTTGCAATCGCGTGAACATACAAACACTTAAATGCTGTCATACAAATTACTGGCAGTAATATATTTGCAAAAAATTATAAGAAAAATTAAAGGTAACGTAGCTTATCTCCGGTTTTATAAGCTACAAACTCCAGAAAGTGACTTTATCTCACACGTCCATGTATGTCACCATCGCCGTCGCTGTGAACCTTTATTAATACACTGTTGGACGAAGGTGTCTCCAATTGTCTTCAACAACTGTCTGACTTGGGCCTGTCTCGTTCACGATACTCGGGAAGCATTCGCATTTCATTTACCCTTTGGCCATATGGTCTTCTGGGTCATTTTCTGTGTCCTGGAATCTAGACATTGCAAATTCAGGGATTTCATTGCGCTCATGATTTCTTCCAATTTTGTCATTTCCCTTATCTACGAGTCCCTCTTCATATCTGTGCTGAGCACCCCAAGAATGCATTTATGTATATATATTCAGCGGCGCCATTTGAAAACATGTTGAGTGGGCTCAAAGACTTGAGTTATGATTTCATAAAAAACTCATAAACCCTGCTTCACATAGATCCCGATGTTTACTTTCAAACTATCTATATGACTAGGGATGGTGTATAATATAGAAAGATGAAAAAAGCAAATTGGGGTTTAACACAAAGATTCTGAAATTTTGGTAATAACAATCACCTAATTTCTATACAGTTAGTAAATAATCCTAAAATGGTAATTAGAAGTGGTGTGGCGTAACTGTTGGCCTTGGGTGTGCGCAGTTAAGGGAAAATAAAAGCCCGCAATAATTTTATCATGTAATCGGAGCTGAAACATTCACGCAGTTTTTAAACATAGGAAAACACTTTTTTATTCAATGGTCGTTTAATTACTCATGGTAGAGATTTTTACACACACTTCATTGTTAGAAAATCTGAATTCCCTATGAAAATACAGTGATAAACTGAGGAACGGACTTTCGGACTTTTTTATGATTTCTAAATACAGTCACATAATTCGTAAGGAAAACTGTAAATGTAATCACTTCGTAACATATTATATTTCAAGATATTATATTTCTGTCCTGAATGCTTTTAAAACGTATTGACCTCACTTATTTATATTCTAGTTCTAGTGTCCCGTTTTGACGCAGGAATTGCGTGATCGCATCATCGTAAAACGAGTGACTTTTCTTCAGTTCTACCAGCAATGCTGTTCGAACGGGGATAAAGTTTAGCAGCATAATTTTTCCTGTGTTTGCGTTCGTGTGCAACAGGTGTGTATTCGCTTTATCGCAGAAAAACAGCGTTCGACCATCGCGGTGGAACTCGGAGTCGCCATGCCGAATTCTGATAATTTGTAAGTTTCTTTGAACGCACACCGAAGTTTATTTTCTTGTATGAATTTTTCAAGCTGGCGCAATGGTTTCCTTGCAAATTCATCGGAAGAAAAGATAACTTTTAGTTCATTTTTAAGCAAACGTAGTCGAAAAGTGGCCAGTAGAAATCTTTTAAATTTTCAAGAATTACATCTAGGAATTGTTTTGCTTACTGATCATATTTTACGCTACAAAGTAGTAGAAAAAATTCAAGGTTCCGAAGTGAAGAGTATCTTTCTTTCATCTCCAGGAATATGCCGTCAGCTATTTCCTCGTTTAATCGAAGAAATGCTCTTTTCTCCTCTTCTTGCGATGTTTTTTTTCGTGTTTTAGGTTTTGATTCATCAATCGTATGAATTTCGTTTGCTACAGAAACACAAATGTCATCATATTTATCTTCGTGATCATTCCTAAGCTGTTTCACAGTATCATGCACTTTTTTACAATAGTACAATATGTAATACGATGAATTTTGTAAAATATTATTCAAGACATCAGTACAGACAAACAATTTAGAAAATATTTCGAGAAACAAAATATCTCTAAAATTTTACAAAAAAGACAAAAACTCACGTGGTTTAATTGCAGCATCCACGTCCGATCCACCCCCAAATTCTCCACAATGTGTTCAACAAATTCCATAAATTGACTTCTGTGACAATTTACAATGTTCGTTGAAAGGGAAGTGAAGTTCCACCTGGTTAGTACGACGGATGGAATTTCTTTAGCAACAAAATCTTGAAAAGCATATATTCTTTTTGATGATTTAAAACACTATACTGCTAATCCACTCATAGTTTGAAAAATGCCCGACATGCCTTCATATTCGAGAGGCTTTGCTTCAGAACTAAATTTAAATCATGGGCGTAGCATTACGTAAATATTGCAAAAGAGTAGGTCTCAATAACTTTTATCTGCAACTCATTAATATATCTACTTATTACACAGGCACCACCCTACGTTTGGACGACCAACTTGCTCTTAATATTAAATTCCTCAACTGTATTTACAACATGTTTAAAAAGACCACTAGTAGTTCTGTCATCACTTAGTTCTGTCATCGTCTGTAAAACCGATGAAACTTTCATGCATTTGCCCATTATGAACATAACGTAGAATAGTTGATAGCTGAGATTTTGTCACGACTTCGTAAGCTGCATCCAGGAGAATGGCGACAAATGTGGTTGAAGTACGTTCTCTCTTTATATCGTCTTTAACCACATTGGATATTGCATTAATTATATCATTCTGTACAGTGGAAGACGTTACTCGAATAAAAGTCGAGGATTTTAAATGACTGTCTAAAAGAGGGTCATGCTCACGGTACACGTTAACAAATTCGATATAATTGCCCCGATTACATGAATCTTCAGACTCGTCATGACCTGTGAAATGATGTTCTTGCGTAGCATGATAGCATACCGCCTCAGTTATTATTTTAAGATGTCTATATTTTTCTTCACTTCTTCATTATGATGGGTTATTTCAATTTCTCCCTGCTTGTCAATGAAAGTGTTAACTCTTTGTTTTCCAAATATATTGTGATTTAGAAAAGACTGCAAGTGTGACTGAGAGCAATCACGTTTTTTTCCTTCCTAAAGCTAAATGATTAAGATCGGAATAAGCGTTCTTAACCCAAACACTTTTCTCTTTGGAGAAAAGTAAACTAGGCCAACAAAAAATTCTGGACCGTACTTCACATCCAGTTAACCATTCTACTGTATCGTATTGTGAAACAGATAATGTCTCGTGTGCTCGTTTCTTTTATCTTTATGCTTGCACAGTAGGTTTGGAATAGGAGGACGAAGCTTACCTTCCTTAACTATATTTACACAATCTGGAAAAGCTCTAGCCGAAAATGGGACACTTAGTGCATCGTCAATACGGTTTCTATCCTACATGAATAACAAAAATTCAAATTCTATTTTTAAATCGGTACTGATCAGCACACAGATTTACCACTACGACGGAAAGACAAAAAACAAAAAAAAAAACAAAAAAAAAACTATTCGCAGTGGAACGATGGACTGTGTCGTGACTACGAGATTCCGAACGGAAACAAAAGTGAGCAGTGGTGCTTTTTTAAGGAGCGCACACCCTGCGAAGTTTTTAGCCATGCTTTGAAACCACAAGGGAATATAAACGTAACCTGTAACGCCATTTGGAGAGCACAACTCTTTTGCGAAATTAGGTGGCAGCTGATTGCACAGCACACCTGTAGATTCGAATATTACTTACTACAGTTTTTTACTCAACAAAGCAACGAACCTTCTCCTCTTTATGAAACCATTGTGTAAGGGAATTAATTTTAGCTCCCAAGCGAAGTTTTAGACAAACTTTAGGGTGGTTTCTTATCCAAAAAAATAATAAAAGTAACTCGGATCAACGATAAACTGCATGATGCCATGGGATTGCAACCGCTGCTTTTTTGCAAACACACTTTGAGAGATCACCTGTATTGCTTAGGAAAATAAAAACGTGACCTGCAGCGCCATTTAGGGAGCGTTTCTACCACAGTTGCTTCAGCATCATAGGATTGCAAGTGGTGGTCTTTCTGTCTAGCACACCCCGAGAGATCAGTAGTAATGTTTAAAATAGAAGGAAATAAAAACGTGACCTGCAGCTCCATCTGGGGACTGCTTGTATCAGAGTTGCTTAACGAGTTCGGACGTGCGCCCTGCCGCACTGGCAATCACACCTTCCTGGAACGACACTGGCAATCGCGCCTTCGTGGAACGACACTGGCAATCGCACCTTCGTGGAACGACACTGGCAATCGCGCCTTCCTGGAACGACACTGGCAATCGCACCTTCCTGGAACGACACTGGCGATCGCACCTTTCTGGAACCATTGGCCGCAAATCAGGAATTGAGGACTGCTAATAGGCCCCTATTCCTCCAAATGGAAAATGTTCATAACATATAGCAAATGGAAAATGGTCATAACATATAGTGAAATTCATTTCTAAGATGATGATAGATATTTTATTTAGTTAATAAGCTCTGTAGGAATGTAAGCACAAATGCGTATGAGGAAAGATGAGGACATACTAATATTTTCCAATTTCCAATTAGTTTAAAAATATGTTATGGGTGGCCTCAAATAACGTTACGAACGTTACAATATCCACACTTTTTTGGCAGCGAATTTTTGTTTAATGCGCACACACACATTACGGCTCCGCTAAGAATTCACTTGACATACTAGGAGGCCGTGGGGGTCTTCGACCTTCAGAACTTAATACGGGTCAACACGCTCTACCAACGTTCCGATCTGGCGTGAACCCACTCAAGGAAATTAGCTTCGCTTTTGGCAAACATGTGTCTGTAAACCCTAATACGTAAATGCAACTGAAAATCCTTCAGATGAAACAATTTAGATATTTGTAATTTATAAAACTTTTATAAATATAAAGTTAACTTTGCTTTCGTAAACGTTAGTGCTCATGCTTTTAAATCGTTTGCTTTCAGTATTCTATTTCATAATGAATGTCTTTAGTTACTGTTTACATTTCGTCAACATCAACGATTATATTTTATGTTCAAACGTTTTGAGAATGCACATTTTGAATTGTTATTTCATGTTTCGCCTACCCAAACTGAAATCTTTTTTAATCATAATGAACAAAAATAGGTTTATAATACGCTGTTGAACTACGACTGGGATTAAGGGATTTACATGCTGCAAGAATCTCATTATCCTGTGAATGTTCTTCTAATCCGCAACGGGGTTAGAATGCAAGTGAATTAATATATTTTAAAGAGAAAGACACAAGACAAAAAACTGTGAAATGCATTTCTTGTGTTTGACAGAAATACATGTATTTTTCCTTAAGGCAGCAAATGGAATGGACATGTTTTTCAACCTAAAATGAGCGAAAGTTTTATCCATACATTATTCAACCGAAAATGAGAGAACGTTTTAACCAAATATTCTTGGTTTTTTTGGGTTTTTTTTTTTTTGTGGAACATGTTCATTACAAAGCAAATGTTGTGTATACTATATCGAAGAGATAAAAATTGATGCTGTTTTGATGCTAAATTGACATTATTCTGTCGTGTTATTAGTGACAGGTGTCGTTCTTCTAACGGTTGCAGCAGTTATTTGGAAGGGTTTAGAGTACCTGGAATCAGAGAGAAGGTTACTCGCTTTTTTGAAAGAAAGTGCTATCGTAAAATCTTACGAATCGGATGAAACCAGGGGATAAGAAATGAAGAAATGTACAGAAGAATACAACTGAAAGAAACCCTATTTCAAAAATCGTAAGAAGAAAACAGACTTGTTTGGACACATCCTTATAATGAAAAATGGCAGAAAGATAAATACATTGGTGTTTGGCTTAACGAACAAAAGAAGTGCAAGAGGATGCCTTCACTGTGTGTGGACTTATCGTATTAATGACTAGTGCGGTGGAACCCTTCAAGAACTGAGCCACTCTGCAATGAATGGAATGCAATGGGACCATTCTATTACAGTGACAACATTCACTTACTGCAATTGTTCCCATGGTTGTTGATGATGATGTTCACTTTTTTTAACCGAAGCATTCAAAATGAACACTTTCCAGGAAAACAAAAGGAACATACAGACACCCTTTATTTGGTTGAATTCAATTCCTCTAAAAAGATAGTTATTTTTACGAGATTTTACCGTAATGTTAAGTTTTGGAAACGAGTAAACAGAAATATCCGTTATGCATACACCGAAATATGATACATTTTATCTACTGCCACTGTCTGAAGATGCTTCACAACAGAGTGCAAAAGTATCGAAATTTCTGTATACTGTTTTCCGATTAAATAAAAGGATATATACATCTAATAAGCGTTTGATCTTGGATAAGTGTTTTTAGGGTGTTTTTCATCTCTATGCAATAAAATATTTCGAAACTAAAAGCTAGACATTTGATCAACGAAACATTTGAAATTCAAGTTTGAAATGTCTGTAAAAATAAAGGATATGAAATGTGGACTGCTGCCTGGTGGCACAGTTGTCTAAAGGCAGGTTTCCGATCATTCATCCGAGCTGGGTCCATGTTCGAATCTCGGCCGATCCTGTGTCCTTCGTACGGCACTGGCTCTCTCCCTTCTCAGCAACCAAGGACCCTAAATTGTGGATGGTCAACTACTTATGGACCATTGTGTTGCTCACGGTGGTCCTTAAAAGCCCAACCAAAAAAATGCGTAAACAGCATTTTTTTAAATGTTTTGCAGAACCGTACAAATTTCCTTCGAAACAGATAAACCAACTTTTCCGTGAACACCTTGCCAGAGAGATTCTAACGCGATTTGGTTTTATTACTTTGATCGACATTAATGAATCTGCATCTTCAAATACAAGTTAATGTTTTATCACATTATCTAGATGCTGACTATTAACCACGGCATTTTCCAAATGTCTCCATATCCAGGTCCAAAAATGAAAAAAAAATATGTCTGTGATCGCAAAAAAAAAAAAAAAAGAAATAATTGAATAATGCAAGCTTAAACCTAAACTGATCAATAAAAAAAGGCCAAGAGTTTTATCACAAACCTGAGGTAGCTTTAACTTGAAAACGAGGCTGACTTTGAAATCCCTAATTCAGATTTGGTGGAAGCATAAATTACATCGTTAAATCAATTTTATCTTCTTTTGTGAATAATTATCGGTCTGTATAATAAAGTCCTATGACATCCTAGGACTTTGATGGATTCGGATGAAATTGTGCTACAAATGTTTAATTCCTATGAGGAAAATATCTTAAGCTTTCAGCAAAAGTTATCGGATGTGCTCTTTCTCCAATTCCATGTTAGCTAGCACTTACACTCTTCTGATTTTGACGAATAACTGCCACTGATTTAAGCCAAGTATATGCTGTGGAGTCACAGTTTCAAATGTGCATCGTTGCCGGTGCTTTGAATTCGTGATCGGACATTACTTTGTTTCCAGCCCAACAAATATCCAACTTTGCATGATTTTGTGAAACATTTCTTGCGGAAACATACGGCAGACTTTAGAGCTTAGGTTGCCTCCAATTTTATCTGTAATTTAGATTGGATATGGAGAAAGGTGTTATATGCCTTGTGAATAAACACTCCATCTATTTCGAACAAGAACAGCGATTTCGTCAGGATCAAGGCGTGTTCCGCAATAAACTGAATGTCTTTACACATGTACTTATTGAAGGACTTGAACATATTGAAACTGCCAGTGTCAGGAGTATATTCCATTTCCCTGTCGAAGAAGCCCATATAAACGTCGCATTACGTAGCATGGTACTTGTTTGTTTCGAATCAGAAATTCCAACATGCTATCAGGGTTAATGACAGACTTTACCTTAGTGGTGTTTTCCTGTTAAAAACTGTAGATAACCTCGCTTTCTCACAGGTCAATGCTTAAACAACTTCTTAAAGCAAACCGGTAATTTTTTCCACTTCAGCAAAATGCAAATTCCATTGATATGAGGCTACGTTTACAATTTAAGATCGGCAAACCATGTTCACCGAATTTGACAGTAGAGTATGTTGAACTTCCTTGTAAGCTTAAGTCATATAGATCGCATCGTCGGTTAAGATTGCTGAAACTTTTTTGAATTAAATTTCTGTTTTTGTCAGGCACTGCACGACAGAGAAACTGCTGTCGATTGGATTGTTTTAAGATGAAAGCTGTTCAATAGGTAGGGACACATCGCTAAATCTGTAAATTGTGGAACAGAGACAATATGTAAAACATAATTGTCTTTGTCGTCGCTGCCTTCATCAAAACCATTGCAGAGTGGGTCTGCTGTCTTGAAAATTTATTTTTTCTTAACCAAAAATAAATTGGGTAGATAGTTCTGCGGTTGAGAATTAGCGCAAGGTAGGGCGTATGCAGCTGTGAAGTTCTTAGTAAAGAATTATCTAACGTTAGGATGATCTAGTTGTTCTATGGGAAAATTAATACTTGCAAACCAGTCGACAATTTTGAAGTGCAGAGATGGCGCATTCCGTTACATTCTGTATATCTTTTGGACATTGATGGTCAGCCGCTAGCCGCTTTTTTGCTTGTCTTAATACCCTTACTCGGGTTTTCTTTTCTTCATGATGAGTACTTTTCACATGTTGATCGACTACAAGCTTTCTTGGGTGATAGATTGATACTTTGCAGGTTGTACAAAACAGTATGCCGTCTGAAACGTGAAAAATGCATGGACATGCATTGCACCTCTCCTCGGAAGAAGTACTTATGATATCCGTCTTGTGTTTTTATAAGGACATTTTGTCAGCGTCTGTTCAGAAGGATGAAAACCGATTGTTATTCTCTTGTAAGATATGTTGTTTGTATGACTTACCACAAAAGACAGACCACGGTGACATCTAAGAACAGGTGGACGAGACCCTGACGCGAAAATGACCTTGAAGCAACTGCCGGTCCCATCCGATACCTAAAAATGTGAGAGGAATAAGCAGGTTCGGATATTCATCAGAATTATTTGAAGTCCAACAGAAAAGTAGTGAGTGGCGATTTTGACTGAGAATTAGTAACTTAGTCGAGAGTCCCAAACCATAGACTAAATTGATTATTTGCAACGGTTGTCAAATTAGTTATTCATTCACTCGCACTCCTGTCAGTCATTGTTACCAGTACTTGCTAACTTATCGAATAAATAGGTCTGATTGTCTATCCGCCGCTTGTGCAAACAAAACACGCTATAGATGCAGGGGAAGTGTTTCTTGGCGTTGTACGAAGAGGATGGTGTCGGCGTGGAGAAACAGACTGCGTATGTGTTACTATATCGATCTGATACGAATAGCCATTGTGTTACTAAACGACTAAATCAGTCGATTGATTTTGAATCAGTCGTTATTTGGTAGGGATACTAAACGACAACATCATCTCGCCGACGTCTCGAAAGTTTGGTCTAAACAGTAATCACTAAGACAACCCACTTTGTGAAAATAAAATCTAGAAATTATGCGTTTTAAATCCAAAAATTATGCAAATTGTGCATTTTGCGTTCAAATACATGTACAGTTAGTAAAAAGCCCATGCTGAATTTGGTAGACTTTTTTTATTATGTTTTTTGTTTATGTGAGAAAAAGATAAAATTTGAATAATACATTTCGAAAATGCCTTTAATTGATACCTGGGCGTTGATGTCTACAATATTTAAGCAAATTGTCTAAGTTAAAAATCAAATTATACAATATTAGCTCACCATTTATTCACAATCTGAATCCCGAGGAGGAATATGTTCAAGTTCTGATTCCAACTCTTTAGCTGCTCTATTAAAGGTCACTCGAAGATGGCCCTCCTGGTTCACTTCGGAAAATCTGGATCTATCATCTGATATTATCATATTGTGGTAGGAGAAGCTTCTTTCAACGTCAGCAGTACTTGATACGACGGAAAGCGCGTTTAGTGCTGCGTCACTTAACAGAGGACAGCCCCGTCTCATCTGTTTCCCGAAGGACACCTGATCAACCACTTTCATCGATTTGTCTTCCTCCAGTGTCGCAGCATAGAGTGAGATCTCTCGGCCTGGTATATCTTATATTGTAACTCGTTGCGATTCCTGGCACAGAGATGATCCCAGATCTTCTGGAAAAAACTTGCGAAGATAAAAAGATTGTACTTCTTTCCAAAATTGAGCACAAGGGTTCCTGCCGTCTAGGTAGGCCTGCAGCTTGGATCACGGAGGCCACTTCGTTGCAAGAGGTTCCAGATCGAGGCTAGCAGCAACAAAATCTCCGAGGAATGTGTTCTATGAGTTTCCATCTTTTAGATTACAATATCCAAATCGACGGCAACCAATGCAACTCGCTGCATATGCTCAACCAATTTGGGGTTCCAGAGCCGTTCCTTCAGTTCTTCTACGAACAGGCTGTCGTCGTCAAGAGCTTCTACCCACTGCACTTATACCTCAACGCTCTTGGAATGGTACTTGGCGGCTCGAAGCCAAGTCCCCAAAAGGTTAATTACTGGAAGGGGCTGAAGTATTCGGTTTTTCTCGGCAGCCCGTATACATTCTTTAAGGTTTTGCCTTCCAGCCGGGGCATTAGACAAAGCAGACTTGACGCATGCGACGTAGTGATCAAGAATTTTGTGCGAAGATTGTATTTCTTTGAAGGCTAGGAAAAGAACGTGCGCCCAACACGTGCTGTGCATAAGTGTCCTGCAATCAACTTTCAACCGATTGGCAGCAACACACCTGTAGGAGAGGGGGGGGCATTGTCCGTGGAGTACACCACTAGGTTTATCCTATTTACGCCTGCGGTCTTCATAGAATGAGGGTGACGTCTACGATAGTATCTGAGTTGCACTTGTGTATGAGTTCTGAAACGACCAGTCTTGGCCTTCCGTGGCTCCCCAGTGGGTTCAGCAACACGTTTACTAATTTCCGAGTAAGAAAATCTAGTGTTTCGTCACCTATTGCACAACAATCGCGATCTTTGCAAAAGCGGTGCGTTTCTTGGAGATCGGAGTTGCTTACTTGAGGGAGGATCCGTCTGCGTGTGGTCTCAGAAGAAAGATTCTGGCTATTATGGACGATTTTATTCTTCCACTGAAGAAATCTTTTGTTCCGAAACACGTGCAACGGAATAAGGGCACATACGAAATCCGACACCATTACCTTCACATTTTGTTTGCTGCTATTTTGGCGGTTAAGGGTTTCCTCCAAACTCTCTTGAAGGGCGTGTCCTTCTTTGCACTGCAAATGTTTCCCACTTGCGATATGGACAAACACGACAGATTTTCTTCTTGAGAAATCGACAACTTCCAAACAGTACTTGCACTACCGATTACTCGATTTCAATTCAGGTCCAGTTCTTGGAAACTGCATAAGACGAAATCTCCCTGTAACTTTGTCTTATCCCAACTTTGGCGGCTTAATAAATTTTAAAGTAAACTTTAACACCTCGCCGGTAAAAAAATGTGCATATGCGCTGCTTTCCGACGGCTGACTGGCGCGACTGCGATAGTGAGAGAAATCAGAGAAGTTTGGACTTTGGCACCTGAACTGTGGCATGTGAGCAGATTTCCAGCTTACACTCCTACAACCTATTCAATGAATCCTAAATTACCACACAGCTGTGGACCCCACCCCGCTACCACCGAAGACAAATACACCCAACACCGTCGCTTCGCCGGTCGCGTTGTAATCAGCGCACGCCACGAATTTATCATATAAAAAAACTTTGGACACCATATATTCCTTGGAAAAATATGGTATACGCATTTTGGAGCGGAAAATGATGTAATGCAAATTGATGGAAAATGTATGCATTTCACGCATATTGATGCATTTCGTGCATTTCACGCATATTGATGCATTTCGTGCATTTCATGCAAAATGTTTTAGTTTCAAAAGTACTATCTCAGCATAGTTCTTATAAGCATCTTATTTAATATAGCAACCCAGGGTCTTCGGGTTCGAAATGCATTTTATGCATTTCGGCTTTTCAAGTAATTAATAATTCAGTCAATATTCGACTAATCAATAGATAATTATTCTTATCCATTTCACCTATCGTTATCTAAAACTAATTGCTTAGATGAAGGGGAATATAACATGCTGGAAAAAAGAACGAAAAAAAACATAAAACTGAAAATAAAATATTATACCGCAATTGTAAAATTAATCCGAAAATTTCTGAATATGCAAAATTTTGCATTTTTGCATAATTTATATGGTCCCAATTACGATGTACAAAATGAACATGAAATTCCTTTAGGTAGTCATTCAATAAGTTAATGATTTGTTACGTAATACCTATAAGATACTAGAAAATCACAGTCTGTTCTATATAATCAACTGAGTGTAGAACTGTTGTACGATATTGACTTTTCTTATAATGAAAATATATCTGAAATAATAAATGAGAACTTTAATAAAGTACATTTCATTCATTTACATTCTTGTTTTAGTTATTTCCATCTCTCAACAGAAAAGAGTCGAAATGCTGCTTTAATTGCACAGATAAGCTTCATGAATATGGATAATCATAAATTTGACTTTCAAAAGAACCTGATATTTCTGATATATTTCACTAAAATTGTGTTATGTTGTGTATTTGGTTAATATATAGAAATATAGTATGCTCATGAAACACATTTCAAAAATAATATACCAAATTTACAAAACTGGAATCGCGGACTGTTAGCTCTCAGTAATTTATTGTTTACATTAAGCATGATTAACAAAAGATTTTATCAGCGTAAAACCCTGAATAATGACTATATAAGAGGCCTTCAATCAGATGTAGGAATGATTGGAGGTAGTGAAATCAAAGCCACAGTAGAAAGTAAGTATTGTTCCCGATACATTCAGCACGATAAGAACTTCAGAATTAGGATAAAGTACCATCATGGAATACCGATTGTAAAAATTGCAACGCTGTGAATGACGACTGGTAGCTTGAAACTTATAGGTTATGTACAAAATGTTAGGACATGCAAATGATTAAAATTCCAGTTAAAATGTGCTTGCCATTTCAGAACAGCGTTCTCTGAACTCTCTAGTCTTAGATATAAAGTGCTAGATCAAACGCGATATTGCAATCAATAAAAATTGAAATTTAATCAAAAGGATGTTTTTGTGGTAAATGTGTACTTTAGCGTTACAAATTATTTCGTTGAAAAAATTTCACGGTTTGGGGAAAGTGCGACGTAGAATTTTTTAAGCATTCAAAATAATGGGGTAAGGTGCAGAAATACAGTAATTTAAGAGAACGTGAATGAATTTTACCGAAGTATTTACGTGCGAATATGATGGTGTGCAGCAGTTTGTGCCGGAGGCTTAAACGATGCTAACGGCGACGACGTGGGAGCAGGAGTTCGTGAATGCGAGGAAGAATACAATAGGAGTGGGGTGCATTCTACGGAAGAGTGTGATGCGTGGTGTAATCCTGCGCAGGTGGAAGTGGTACTCTTTTCTTAATTTAAAAAAGAAATGTACGGTATGGCGTTATTATTAGTTTCACAATGTCTCCGAATGGAAAAAAAATGAAGGAACAATGTTTCCGCCTTTAAGCTAGGAAACATTGTTGGGAGGCGAGAAGCAGGATTTTCCTAACGCGAAGTCGTCACTCGTTCACGACGGAGATGTCCCAAACGCCAATCTAACGCGACAAAAGTTATTTTGGTCACTCTTGAAAAAATAAGTAAAAATAGTTCAGTAATTTTATATACAAATTGCCTTATCATGATTCAACGTTTCAACAACACTAATCGATAATATGACTGCGTGGCAGAACCTCATAGTTAAATGTTGATGTAACTGACTTTCCGTCTGACCTCAGACGGTTCATGTCTCTGTAAGATTAGTCAGTGGCTGCAAGAGAGAGTGAACAAGTGGAAGCTTTCTTTCCTGCTGGATATTTTAGTTTGACCTATGGTTTAGCTGCAAGGCTCTGATTGGAAATGTTACTGAAATAACATCCTATGACCAGCCGGCGGTTGAACTCGGAAAGTCGACATCCATTCGACATATCCTCTTCAAAGTTACTGGTAACACCACAGGGCATGTCAACTTTACACAGGTGCCTCCCCACTCGCCGCGCACATTCTTAGGCAGCCATCGTTGTACATGCAAATATATGTTTGTGTCCGAAATGTTTTGATAATACAGTGCGTGAGCCTGCCTCTAAACATTAAATATCGCACCTAAAACATCAGCATTTCAGGAAAAACTGACCACTTTGGATTTGTTAACTAATTTCAAAGAACTGAAATAACAATTTATATCGAATAAAATTATTGTCACACCTCAGCAAATCTGACACTTTTTTACAGATCCAGTAATGATATTGTGTAGGAACTGTGGGAAACAGCGTTTCTTCAAGAAACTGGTAAGGAGAACAGCGTTCCCCTAAATAGTACTGAACCTAAGTACTCAAGATTTGAAAAAAAAAACCATTCTGCTCTACCGAGGAAATTTTGTCTCACAATTTACTTACATCTATGAATTCTATTCGACAATTGTGTGAGAACTTTAATTGTGAAATTATTTTCACGGATTTTGGAGTTTTCAGTGCTTTTGACAGTTTTTACAATATATTCTGTCCTTCGGACTCTTAGCTGAAGGGCTGTAGCCAAAGAGGTTCTCAAATTCGACTGATTTGCATTCGCATTTGTTGTACGTTATCTGAATGGTCGGAATATATAAATATAATCTTAGTCAATCTACAGTAGATATGTACTACTACGAAAGGTACGAAACAGCTACGTCCGCTACGAAAAGTAGTCATTCCGGTTCAGAGCGAAACGTGGCAGAATTATTACTCATAATCCATTTTTGTTTAATGGGTTTTGAAAACAAATTTTCCAAAAGCCGTAGTATTTCGGAAATAAACCAAATGACAATCCGGAAAACTTCAGGTGAGGCTTAAGAAGGCAGCAGGGGAAGAAGTTGTACACCTCCACAATCCTATTCATTATGCGAACTGCTTCATTGGTGTGTGGGTGGGGGGAGGGGGTGTTTACGAATTTTTTTGGTTGGATGTTTAACGATCATCATCAGCAACACAATGGGTATAAGCAGTCGTCCGTCCCTAATTCAGAACCACTAGTTCCAGTGAAGGTGAGAGCGAGCGCACTAAGACCAGCACAACATCCGTGGTACACTTGGATACCAACCCATTACGGATTGTTAATTTTGAGATAGGTTATATCTTCACCTATTCCGGCCCCGTGCTGGGAGTGTGCGACACGGATGAGGATATAAATTTAGCAGACTGGAAGATTCTTCATTTTAGGATGAGGTACGCGTGCGGCTGACTGAAAGATTCTTCATTTGAAAGCGTGCCAGTCCAGGAAATAAACATGTAGACATAGGCTTTCGGTAAAGAACGGTAGTAAAGGGTGTGTGTCCTTATAGGAAAATGGAAAATAGTTTAATGTGTTTAAGAAAATTTAGAGTTTTAAGGAGTATACCATTCTCCTGTACTGTGTTTTTGCTAAGATGGTCTAGTTTCGTGTGTCCGTAGAAAGGGGCTGTCGTTTGTAAATAACTTCCATATCAGTTTTAAGACGATCTTAGTTCAAGGAGTTTAACCGGGATATGGTTCTTATTTAAACTTCATAAATATTTAAGGGCATTGTAACCCCAGATTTGATAATATTAAGTAGCTATTGATAAGAGCGAGGGTTACAAAATCACATATACTTCCTTTTGTAAATATCTCTGTCATCCAATTGTTCATTTAGTTGCATAATCATTGGAACTTCGCTCAGTTTCATTACTTGCTGTAGCGTTGTCGCTTTCCCATATATGGACACAAACTTCTATCTAATTTTAGTAGACATTCTAGAAAAAATACTGATTTGAACGTTTGCAAACGAATCCAGTCTGAGCAACATTAATGCAACCAGTGTTATCAACAAAAAATTAATGCAATAATCTCCAAAAAAACTCTAAGTTAAGATCATACTTCATAGAATCATTTCTATAGTATGATTCGCGAATTCACTAACTGAACTTGGCAGAAGACCCAACCACGATGATGTGGAATGGGGTTTCCTTCGAAGTGTGAAACTGACTGAGGAGTTTACCTTCTCTGTCATTGATGATCGCACCATGCTCTTACGAGCTTTGGTGGGAGGAAACCCGTTCGAGTGGTTGTTTTAAATTAAGAAAAGACCACAAATTACAATTTTTGCTTGAAACAATAAGCTATATCCGGGGTAGTAGGATATTTGTAGGTGATGGCTACTAATTATTAGAATTCATACTACCGTGGTAACGATGCACCTTAAAACGTTCATAAAAATATGACACTAAGAATTTTACACTCAAAAGTTGTGCAATCTGTTTCGTTTTCAATAATTTATTAAAAGCCCATTATGATATTAATGAGACGTATTGCGCCATTCAAAATCCAGTTTTAGTAAAGGAGTGCGGTTCTCCTATCTTCAAAGTTACCATTTAGAAAGACCTTAGAAGTGTGGAATAAGGAAACTGTGTAAGAAAGAAAATATGAAGTGGCGTCCCTTAAACGATTCGTTTACAACGAATGAGTTCCTCATGAATTGTGAAGAATGCTTACCGATTTCGCCATTACCCCTACACACAGCGAATCGATAACCCATTTAACATTCTTCTGCCCTACTCTGTTTGAAAATAATAAACGCGTTGAATCTGTTCTTTCCAGCTAAATATACAATACGACTGATATTGGAGAGAGCTGGTGTTTTACTTTATTTCTGTATCCAAATGTGTAGAGTTTTGACTCAAAGAGCTGCGACTCACAAATTTTTGTGAGCATATTCAACCAAATTAAGTTCTCTCTCTGAAACCTATTTTTTTGTTAGAAACTTGAATTCCTCTTCTTTGCGCGATAGAAGATGTAGCGCTAATGTGATGCCATCTGTAGGCCCATATGAAAGATAAAAGCACGTAACGTCGCTCTTAGTTACTACTTTGGCGAGCCATCGAAAGTACGTTCAAGTATGTTAAGTGTAGCACCACTCCGCAATACTGAATCTGAAAGGCAAGTATTTTTCCTAATAAATCGGATCTCCTCCCTTAAGCAGAATCAATCAAGAACATTGAATACCTGCCCGAAAAGAACTCACATGATGCGAATCAACTCCTCACAGCACTGCTCTGAGGAAACGCTATTGCGTCGGGGAAAAAATCAATCATATGGTCTGGCAAATTAATAACTTAATGCCCTCCACATCGCGAGGATTATTGTACTACTTTCCATGTGTACAAGAATTTCGATGATCCTTATCTGTAATGTGCTCCTGACGACACCTAAATTATCCAAAATATTGTGACAAATCCACTCGAAGTGTTATTGGATGAATCTGGGAATATATTTAGGTCGTAAACAATATCTGCTATTCACACCACGTAATGGACGTATCCTTCGCACAACAAATTTCACCGAAACCACTTTTAGAATTCCACATGTTACAGCGAAAGAACACCTGTACACTGAACAAAACAAAGGCATTGAAAACCTTTATGGCCAGAAAACTCACAAACTATAGTAAAGTGAAATAAAGTGAAGCTAACAGGTAGGATTGTTAATACCTTCCCACCTTGAATATTACGAAAAGCCATAGAAAAAAATTTACCAACTTTACTTTTCATTTTAGTTGTGAGATGGGAGCAAAACAGGTCTAATAATTCTATTGCTCACAGCGGGCCATGGAATGTAGTATACCACAGAATTTTTTTTTTAAACAATAAAATTCCTCTTTGGAGGAATTTACAGTCAACATAAGAATTAATAATCAGATTAATTTGTATAAGGAACAACTAGGAAAGATGTTCGAGCAAAAAACGGAAATGAAACCTGAATGCATTCATTTGACTACTGTGTTCGCCACAAGTGGAGATTCATTCGCGAACTATGAATACGTTCTAACTAATTTAGAAATTTGCGAATATCCACTCTGGAATTTGACATCAAATTGTGTTTTTGTGAAGAGGTGAGATATATTCGTCAATGACGAATGGTTTCCAACTAAGCTCTCGTAGTTTTTCCACTATTTTACGCTTTCCAACCGTAGGTTGAAAAAGCGTATATGCTTCAACTTTGTTGCCCGTCCGCAATATAACTTGCGTAATAATGGTTCGACTTCGATGAAAATTTAGTGTGTGGTAGGGGACAACCTAGGAAGGAACCGTGTGGAAAATGGACGAATTGGGGTCAAAGGTCAGGATATAGGAGAGGATCCATTCCATCGCGCTTATGCGTCATAACTTACGTAAAAGTGCTACGATTCCGGCAAAACTTGATCATGTTGTTCCGGAGATGTACTGAAACGGTTCTGTTTCATATCGTCCAAATGGGGTCAAAGGTCAGGGAACAGGAGCGATATTTATTCCACAGCCATTATCCTAATAACTTGCTTTAAAATACGTCTATTGCGACAAAACTTTAGTATGTTGTTCCCGAGGTATACTGAACCAATTTTGTTTAATATCATCAAAATGGGGTTAAAGGGGAGACACGGCAGCGAGATTTATTCCACAGTCATTTTCCTCATGATTTGAGCAATAACTTGAGTAATGATTTCTAGAACGTTAGAAAGCATATCATAATCAATGCACTGCATGATTTTTCTGACTGTTTATATAAACGTCCGATTCTTGAAGTCAATGTTTTCGTCAGTGTGAGAACTAGGACCACGGAGAATGGTGAAAATTAAAAGACTATTCGTTTGAATAATCATCCAGGAATGACTTTTTTGAGTATATGATAAATGAACTCGCAAGAAGTTGATTATTACTTTTGATTTATGCCTTTACTACTCTTTTACCATCGGAATCGCTGAAATTTCAAGCACCATACTGGATTCTCAAACCTTGGGGTTTTAGAACAGAAATAAATTTACTTTATGTTCTACTGCGTGAAAGCCAAATGGACATTAAAATTGAAGCTTATTTTTTTCGGAAATACACATCAGTGTCGTACTCTGTAATGCAAGCAACTACATTTGTCAATGGTATAGCTCCCGTTACTGGCACAATTTCTTTGGGAAGTAGGGGCGTTGACTACCGCCGAGAGCAACGCGATGGGCTATAATTCTCGCAGGTGATTGCTCTGTTTTTATTAGCAGGTCTTTTGTAAAAAAAAAGATCGTGCTTCTGTTATCGGTTTGTCCGTCCTTTCGTCTGTCCGCCTGTACCCACGGTATTTCTGAAACTATTAGTCCGATTTGAAAAATTCTTTTTCCATTCGGAAGCTTGAAATATGCGAATGACGATCCTTTATTTCGTTTTTTTTTACGATGTACAATTTTGCCGCTAGGGGCGTAAATGAAGATGATGTCGAATTCAAAATTACGTTCTAATCAACATATTTGCTTCTAAACATCCGATTGAAAAAATTATTTTATCTTTCGATTCCACTTATGTCGAACAGTGCTTTAGATATAGTTTCCTTTTCAAATTACGCATAGATTTTCCGCTTGGGGCGTAAAAGTAAATTACATTTTTTCCGATAACTCTTCTCCTAAAACTCATATTTAAAAAATATTTTTTTCAGCGGATACATCTCTTAATGGAAAATCTTTTGCATATAATTTCGAATTTTTAGTAATAATTACTTTGGCCACCAGGGGTCGTAAGTAGTAATTTTTGCTTCTGATGTATTTGCCATAAAATCTGATCTTCTAAAATATCGATGGAACCACGTCTTTCGTGGACTGATGCCACTCACATCGATAAACCTTTTCGGAATATCTTCTTCCTAAAATATCCCACAGTTTCTCCGCCAGTGGGCGTAGATGTGTATCTTATTTTTGTCAATATCTCTACTTCTAGGAGGCCGATTTGAAAAATTCCTTCTTTGTTGGATAGTGTTTTCCGTGTGACATGTTTTTTCATAAAATTTCGAAATTATCAAGTAATTCATAGACTTTCCGCTAGGGGGAGTAGATTGCGTTTCGCCCTATATCTCTGCTTCTAAATCTCCGATTTGAAAAATTCTTTCTGCACCGGATACAAATCCTGATGGTAAATTGTTTGCACATAATTTTTTTATTTTTGTAAAAAAATGGTTTGGCCACCAGGGGGCGTAAATCATAAATTTCCACTTCTGATGTATTTGCAGCAAAATATGAGCTTCTAAATTCTCGATTAAAAAAACGTCGTTTGTAGACCGATACTGCTCATGCCGTAAAAGCTTTTAGGAACATTTTCTTCTTAAAATAGTGCTTAGTTTCTACGCCAGGGGGCGTAAATGTAAATCTTATTTTTGGCAATATCTATACTTCTATAGGTGCGATTTGAAAAATTCCTTTTTTGTTAGATAGTGTTTCCAGTATGACATGTGCTTCACATAATTTCAAAATTTTCAAGTAATTCGTAGACTTTTCGCTAGGGGGCGTAAAGCTAAATTTCGTTTCTCCCTGTATCTCTCCTTCTAAATCTCCGATTTCAAAAATTCTTTCTGCACCGGATACAGCTCTTGATGGGAAATCGTTTGCACATAATTTCTAACTTTTGTAAAAAAAATGGTTTGGCCACCAGTGGGGCGTAAACCTTAATTTCCGCTTCTGATGTATTTGCAGCAAAATATGAGCTTCTAAATTTTCTATTGAAAAAAACGTCCTTTGTAGACCGATACTACTCGTATCGACAAACCTTTTAGAAACATTTTCTTCTTAAAATAGTGCATGGTTTCTGCACCAAGGGGCGTAGACGTATATCTATTTTTTGTCAATATCTCGACTTCTATGAGTCCGATTTTAAAAAAGTCCTTCTTTGTTGGATAGTGATTCTAGTGTGACATGTTTTTCCCATAAATTCAAAATTTGGAAGTAATTAATAGACTTTCCCCTAGGGGGCGTAAAGGTAAATTGCGTTTCCCACTATTTCTCTGCTTCTAAACCTCCGATTTGAAAAATTTTTTTTGCACTGGATACAGCTACTGATGGGTCCTTTGCACATAATTTCTAATTTTTGTAAAAAAATGGTATGGCCACCAGATAGCGTAAGTCTTAATTTCCGCTTCCGATGTATTTGCAGCAAAATATGAGATTTAAAAATCTCGATTAAAAATAAAGTATTTTGTTGGCCGACGCTACTCATGTCGACAAACCTTTTAGGAACACTTTCTTCTTGAAATAATGTATGGTTTCTACGCCAGGGGCGTAGATATATATCTTATTTTTGTCAATATCTCTACTTCTAAAAGTCCAATTTGAAACATTCCTTTGTTGTTGGATAGTGTTTCCGATGCGAAATGTTTTCCCTATAAATTCAAAATGTCCATGTAGATCATTTAAGACTTTCCGCTAGGGCGCATAAAGGTAAATTGCGTTTTCTGCTCCAAAACTCGATTTGAAAAATTCTTCCTATATCGCATACAAGACCTGATGGAAAATATTTTTCACATAAATTCTAATGTTTTGTAAAGAATGGTTTGGCCACCAGGGGTCATAAGTGTTGATTTTTGCTTCTGATGTATTTGTAGCAAAATCTGTGATCCTGAAAACTCGACTAATTTTTTCTTTTTTGGACCGATAGCGCTCATGTGGATAAACGTTTTGAGAATACTTTTTCCCTAAAATAATGCACGGTTTTCCCACCAGGGGACGTAAAGTCGCATTTTATTTTTGTCGATAACTCTGTTTCTAAGAGTTCGTAAGCTCAAGATTCCGTTTACACCAATATCTGACGGATTAAACACCCGATTGAAAAACTTCTTTCTTCCGTCAGGTACAATTGTTTTTCATACCGGTTCCATTGCCTTTGAATGGCTTTGATAAACTTAATTTACGTCAGAACGGATTCAAAAGACGTGCTTATTACAACCGAAAATTCGGTGTCATCTTTCTTGTTTATATTAGGAAAGAAAGCATTTGTAACATTATTGTCCAGTGCTTTTTGGTACTTAGAACCCTTTGGAAAAAGGCTTCGACGAAATCATCTATTTGATTACTATTGCATTAGCTTAAATTTGAACTATGGTGTTCATTGTTTTTATCCAAATGGGTCTGACTAAAAACTATATATTACCTGCTGCTAGAGGTTAAAACTACGGCACTAAGAACGCAATGTTCCCATTAAGTTTATTGGTGAGGTTTTTTATTAATTTGTAATGTTCTCGTAAAGTTAGGTAACAAAAGAGAACTTCATTATTTCGACAAACGCGGGCACTCATACGAAACACTGTTATTTATCAGTCTCTGATTTAACCTAAAAGGTGTGTAAATATTTGTCTATATCTAAGAAATATTATATAGGGAGTACCTTCAGATGTGTTTCAGTAATTTCTTTCTATCAAAGATTTGAAATAAAATTTAATAATTTATTATTTATGCCATCTTTGTTTTTCTAAGTTCTCGCACGTTGCTTGGCAACAACCGAAAAACAGAATTTAATAAGACCGGAGTGTTTCTAGAAAACCTTTTTGTTTCTACGTGATGCAAACGGTCAAAGCCATTCACGCGTTTCATACCAGAGAGGAATATTAAATAAAATTATTCGGCTCAAAGCACTGAATTACAAACTATTTAAAGAAATCCTTTCCGGGGGCGCTGCGGTCAAATCACTGTCTCCTGATCATTTGCATAAGAAATGCCCGAGATCAAATTCTAAATCCGCGTTAGTCTAACGAAACTGGATCCCTCATTCAATGTATCTGTCTCCAAATTCTGGACGAACGCCTGACTAGTGAATTTCTCACGGTGGTCGATCAACCTCGAAACTAAAAACAATTATATTTAGAATGTATCGCCTTTCATTTCTTTGCAAGGTAACATGGCTCGCTCTCTGGAATTTAGAGTTTTACAAGTCAGCGCTGATGTGTTGACATCATGCTGACAAACTCTTTCGTAACTGTCTATGGTTTGTTCTTAAAATGACTTTTATGAATACTAACTGTGTCCATTCTCCGAAACATTTATTATGACGGAAAAGTTATGTTGCCTGTTGAATGGGAAGTTGTCCATCTCGCAGAATAATCCAATAGATTGCGTTAATTTAATGTGAATTTATTGCGTTCCAGGGAATAACTGTCTGATTGTGCGAATCATCACTTTTAAAATGGTGTTCTTTGGAAAGATAATAATTCCGTCGAAATAAATATTCCAGAATTTGTTCTTCAAAACGAATTTTCGATTTCGTTGTATGAGTTTAGGTTTGAGGAAACGCCCATAACTCTCCACACCTTGAGCGTAAGCCTTTTAACTGTATCAAAGAAATTTAGAGAATGGTTCACTCTAAGATGTTCAAACACTTAGACTTGCCGACTTGCGGTAGACGGCACTCATATCTCTCATAACTGTGCTTCCTGGATGCACATATTTCTGGACGAGGTGCAAGAGTGTTTCAGGATGACGATTCCTCGATTAGCAATCGAATAAGAAATAAAACAGAATCATCACGATATATAAGGAAGCAAAACCCTATAATCATCATGATATCTAGAGGAATATGAGCATTATGGAACCACGTCACGAGGATACGTGGAACACAGCTCATCCTTCGCCAAAACTGTTCTTCCTACACGTGAACTGTCCGAAACGATGAGACAAATTCATTCTCTGAGTCCCTGGGTGACCGACTGAACAACTTCAAACAGGTAGCAAAACTTGGCGGGAAATACCAGTAGTATCACACCAGAAAATACCAGTAGCATCACACCTGATAATACCAGTAGCATTACACCAGAAAATACCAGTAGCATCACACCGGATAATACTAGTAGCATCACACCAGAAAATACCAGTAGCATCACACCTAAAAATACTAGTAGCACCGCACCTATCAATTTCTTTGAAAACTCTCTTCCAGTTCCGCATCCAACATCATAGTAACAAAAAGATCCGAAAGTAAGAGAATTTACAAGTTTCTGCTGCAAAACTAACTGGTAGCAACAGCTACTAAATCAGAAAGAGTAAGCGATAAAAATGCTGATGCGTTGATTTTTGTCGGCCGATCCTTAACAGCAATAATTCGGGGATACCGGACAGAGGTTGGAGGTACCTTGGTACGTTAGCACACGACTTGAATAATTTCTTTAAAGAAAAATGCATATTTTTTACCTAAATCAAATTTTTAACGTCCTGAGTTAACAAAGGGGTTTCTATATTTACAGATGTGTACTTACAGTGGTGAATAAAAGTATTGCATCATCTTCAAAAATACTGAATTTTTAGGTTGAACTCTATTTTAAATAACTAATTTTTCTAGTTATTCCGCCATTAATATGTCATTATATGCGAAATGTAACGGAGATTGTAAATGTGTCTTAAGTTTTCCTGTAGCTACTTCTGTTCTTCCGACACATTACAAAAATCATGTTTAAATCGAAATTATTATGAAAAGGAGGACTTATCCAATACATAGGTTACTTTTGTAATTCATAACGAAATGTAGAGCATTTAAATTCAGAAATATAACGAAGCAAAATCATAAAATGTACCTAATATTTTGCTGCCCAGCGTTTAACTTTAATCAGAGCTTTGCATCTTAATGGCATACTGTGAACAAGATTGTGTAAAACAACAAGTTGACCAATAAAATTCCTAATTGGAATTACATCTGCGATGAGTTGAATTTTGGTAGTTGGATTCTTTTTTATAAGTTCATACAACAGTTTAAACCACACAGTTTTGATCGATTTTAAGTCCAGTGACAAAAGTTGCCAATCAAGATGCTACACAATTTATTTCCTGAAACTACTTTTTCACTACTTTAGTACGATTAGAGGGAGAATTGTCATTTTAAAAAATTAAACTGTTGTCATATAACTTCTAGATGATGGTAGCACCTCATTTTCTGATATCCGGATTTATTTCTGGGCATTTACCGAACCAACGGAAATATGGAGGTTCTGAATGACCTGTTAACACATGCAGTCCAAAACCATGACCTTCACCGGGTGCTTAACAGTAGTCACTAAGGAACTCGGATGGAATTATTCTTGCTTGAATAGGACCTACTCTAATTGTCATTAAAAGAAAATTCTGATTCATCACTGAAAAGAACATTTTCCCATTGCTTGGTTGTCCATGAGCCATGCTGTTCTGCCCACTGAAATCTACGAAGTCTTTAATTTGCAGTTAACAGCGGATTACACCTTCCTTTGCAGCCACGTAAGCAATAGTGAAGCAGCCTCCTCGTAACAGTGGATGAACTAACAGTAACATCAGTAACTTCAGATCATGTTTGAAGCAATACATGTTAATTGATCCTCCTGTCTGCGAAGTTTAGCTTCTAAGTATTCTATCCTGACGGTTGTAGTGGATCTGAGGCTTGCACTGCGAAACATAATATTAATATCTCCAGTGTCTTTTACTTTCTTCAGTAACCTAATCACCGTCGATAGAATACAGCCCACTCATTCAGCGATTTGCCTTGAAGATTGACTTGAAGAATATCCCCCTTTTATGCAGAACAATGGTTTTTACTCTGTCCGCTGTGGACAATTCCCCAATTTCCACCATTACTGAGAATGCGCAAAAACAATGACAACAAGAAGCGACCACTACGATGCGTGCGTAGCTCTGCGTGAACCTTTATAAATGCTGCAGGATAATTAGGATAGCAATAGGAAGCCGCCAATCAGGTAAAAGAATGTCTGTGATTAACTGTAACAACTGATACTCACTAACTTGAATTTCAATGTGTTTGACAAACCCGTATTTTATGTCATATCTGAAGAACAGAACTAGTTACAGAAAAATATAATATTTTAAAAACATAAATAGATAGAAACCATGAAAAAACTACTTTTATGCAAGCAGAATTTTTAAATCAATAAAACGCAGATACACGGCTGGATGTTAGTTAATTATCGCTACACAGATTGATATTTAAGATTTATGATGACCGACCACTAATAAGAAAAACGTTGCGATGCGTCTTCAAAAATATGGAATTTTGCTTCTGTGATCAGACGAATCTGCAAACAACATAAAATTAATCGGAGATCAAAATAGGTTACAAATCTTTAATGTGTAAGTAATAAGAGATTTTCGAGCTTGGTCACCTAACTTCACTCTAATAATAAATGACAGTGTTTCTTACAGTTTGCACTAGGCACGTTTTTCTTGTTTTTCTAGATATTTGAATGTAGTATAAAAAGGGTAATGACAATATTTTCGCTGAAGTGCAAATAATTACACACGCCCAGCCATCCCGAAATCCACAAACCATAATACGACTAGTCGAAACACGCTGTAGGCTATAAATAAGTGGCACATCGACCAGCTGCTTTACCAGCAAAAACAGTCTTGCTGGCTCAGCACTGAGCCTTTGCTGGCAACCAACACTGCCAGCAATGGCCCAACACTATGTTGCAGCTGGCCAACAGTTGGCACCCCATCAGTTGTCAGATGCCACAACAGGGCCAACAGTTATCCATCACAGGCAGTAGCTGCCACAAGTTGCCCTTCAGCGGCCCTGCAAGCACGTGCCATAAATAATGGCTTGCCTAATATGGTCCGCTAGTTTCCAAGTAGTGGCAGCAGCAATCACGTGACGTAACTGATTGCTTGCCGAATCTTGTCCGCCAATTCCCCAAAAGTAGCCATAAAAAAATAAAGGGTAACCGCAGTTTCCCAAAGCTACAACTCCTTTTTGTTTCTCCTTATGAAACTTCTTAATTGCAGCACTGCGCCAGGGAAATTTTCGCAACAGGTCCGGAAAAACGCCATTCTGGATCTAGTTGGAAACGAACCAAGGACTGTCTGTGTGGTAAAGGGGCGTCCTAACAACTGAACTAATTTGGTACGCCCAAGGGTGGCTTGAAGCCGACCCTCTTTTCTGCGGAAGGTGTAACGAATATGTCTCTAATTCATTTTACAATATTGCGAGGTATTTTTTGTAAATGTCAGTTTCATATAATTCATAAATTTATTTTTCCAACGTACGATTGTTTTGTTTTTTTACCTTAATAGAACTTCACTTTTTCAACGAGTGTACCACCTTAAAGACGCTTTCCAAAGTTTCGAGCACGCTCTGTTGTCTTCAAAGGCGATTGTTGAATTAATATATTTACCCGTTCATGTCTCATTCTGTTACTAGTGAACAAAGAAGACATCAAAATTGGAAACGGATAGCCGCCGGAAAAATGTAGCCTTAAACAAATGATTGCTGCTTTAGGTGATCGAAGCTTCAACAAATTCGTAATGTTGTAATGAAAGAATACAGTGGACATATGACGTGGGGTTTTTAACACCTGAATTCAACATTTGCGAAAGTTTATTAGGCGTAAGATGTTAGGTCTACTCTTTGGCAGCGGGTAATCATATCCCTGCTTTGCTGAGAAAACGTCGTCGAGTGATAGGGCTACGGTGCTCGGTAGTCCTGTTAACAACCTTATATAGTCATAAACAGCATGTGTCTCGCGACACAATCAACGAATTAAATACATTGCAATTCCATTTCTATATTTTAGGTTTATTTATTTTCTTACGAGAATAGTAAGATAAAAATTGGTAATAGTTTAAAACAAAAAGTTTTCTTCTAAAAAAAAAGACTCAAGAAGTTAAATATAAATACAATCCTTAATTTCTAGACATAATTTTTAAGCTGGCCTTCTTATCGCTCTAACGATTACATCACACTTCCTTTGCTGTTTAGCTTGCAAACATATACTTTACAGCAATGCCGTATTGAAATTTATTATATCTCCTAATTGTGACTGTTAGGTGTAATCATACAAGTATATAAGAATAATATATTTCATTTAAGCATGGTTTTTGTCAGAATGTTGCAGCCAAAACTTGTTTCTTCAAGAGCGAGATTCTTAGGTTTACGAAACTTCTGGGCTAAGACGGGAGCAAAGCAAAAATATCTGAAAAGAAATAATCTGAAGTAGGTGCTTCTAGAAGCTTGTCAAATTGCATGACGAAGAATTCAAAATTAACGTAGCAGTGTCAGAAACAAATATCTCAAGAATGTTTCCACAAATTTTAATATACGTACATGAAACATGGCTAACGGACGAAGAAACAAATATCATTTTACAACAGTATTCAAAGTTAAGTGAATTAATTTTTTTTCGAAAAGAAAGGAATATATTCGATTTATTCAAACAGTGTTGTTCTAAATTTGACAAGCAGTATTAAGTGCTTCCGGCCTACTATGGTAAACCTAAAATCATACTAAGTTTCGTCGCAAAACATTCGGATCTTAGTTTTAACGGAACACCATAACACGTGTTTTACTAGTTAGCACTCTTTTGCAACGAATCGGAGATCTTTAGGTAGCCCAAATACCGCTCAGCGTTCCAAATATTTCCGGATATGCAACGCGTTTTAAGTTTTACTGCTCTGTTTTCAATGTGCAATGTTTTCCTCCTTCTGGGAACTACATAAATGCGCTATGGAATTAAAAGGTTTAAGATTATGTTGTTCCTATTAGTTGACAGAACAGTTTACTCGACGCATTAGCGAATAATAGTTCATGTTTTATTTTTGTTTATCAAAACAGGTAACTATATCCGTTCTTACGCTATAACATCCTGCCTAGTATCTGTATTTTAGTGATTTAAAAATCCTGCTTGCATAAAAATGAAGTAAACTTGGTATTTCAACAGATAAGAAAAATGTTTTGTCTTAAAATAAATATAAATAGATTTCTCGAAAGTAAATATTGCACATACTAGCTATTTTTATACCACGAAAACTACTTAACCCTAATTGGAGCTTTCTAGCTCCTCCCTATGGGATTGAAAAAGTAATCTGGGATAGTTAGTGGTTGCCTCACATCATTTACACTAACACCCCAAATTTAAACCTATCACAATTTAATCTAAAACGAAAAGTCGCGACAAGTTAGTTAATTATTGTTTAATACGAAAGAAATTTGCGATGCTACAAGTAAAGAGCTACAACAACAGTGAATGATATGCAAATGAGTGTCGTGGACATAACTTTATAAAAATTTGCAACAATATAAAACTAGTTGTTTCTCAGTTGGTCGCAAATTCACGTGCAGAAATTTAAGAACATATTTCGTGGCAGAGATCGTGCTGTAATGACTTGGAGACGTCATTTATCGGTGGAGTTACGCTACAAAGCTATAGACCAACTCGAAGCAGAACAAAGTCAGGCAAACGTAGCCAGTAGGCGGAACGTAGTCGTTCTGTGGCTCAAAGGCTGTGTGTGCTCTTTCAAACCACAGAATCATGTTCCCGCAGGTACAGGCATGGCTGGCCTAGGGTTAAACCTTGCTCACAAGATCGATATTTGGGAATATTTCCGGTTGGAACATGTGTTCTACGCCGAACTATCTTCAGTTGCTGCTTCATGTAACTACTGGATGGGCGGTATCAGTGTGTACGATGTGCAGAACGGCCCGTGCAAGAGGGTTACATGCTGGGCGCACCGTAAAGTGTTTGCCCCTAATCTCCCGCCCACAGGAGGGGACGTTTGATTTGGGCACGCATGCATGCATGTCAATTGAAGTCTAAATCAATGGAGATCTGTTCTGTTCACGGACGAGTCGGGGTATGCTTCACAGAGGGATTCGTCAACAAATTTTCATCTGGACGGAGCCATTGATCAGATATCATCAATCGCATATATGATAAAGGGGCACGTATGGTGAAGGTAGTGTGCTTGTATGGGAAAGCATCTCTTTAGGCGGACATACCGATTTCTACGAGCTGCCAGTTTGCAACTTAAACACTTGGAGGTATAGTGATGAATCTTGGACCTCTTGGTTTGGCCATATACATGTGTAAATGGTGACACATTCATATTGCAAGATGATTATGCTCGTACACACACAGCACGTCTGGTACAGCAATATTTTGAAGAAGTCACTGTTGTCCGGAGTGAGCACTACGCTCTTTTGATATTAGCCCAATCGAGCATGAGTGTGATGCTCTAGGTAGGCGTGTTGTTGCCCTCAACACACAATCCCTAAGCATGCAAGTAATTCAAACCACTTTGCTACAGTCCATATCTTGTGAAAATTATCTTTGCCTCTATAATAGATTTCTCGTTTTGCATGTACAACACAATGTCATCCGCATAGGCTGGGTATTTTATAAATCCATTGTTTTTCCCTGTAATAGGGAAACCTCGTATCTCATGATGTTGTTGAATTTTTCTTAAAAACAGCTCGACTGTCAATGTGAAGATTGTTGGTGAGATGGGGGAACCCTGTTTTATCCCACTCTCGACTGCTATTTCATCCGTTTGTTCTCCATTTCTGACAACTTTTGTATGTGATTCTGCATGCATCAATCGGATATATTTGACAATATTCTCCGACATTCCGTACTTTTGTAAAATTCATAGAATGGCTTCTCGATTTACGGTATTAAAGGCTTCCGTCTGATCAAATGAAAATATTCGAAATTTAATTTTCCTTTCCTTGACATGAAATATTATATATCCGGTTAGGAAAATGCTCTGAAATATCTTTCTCTCTGGCACTCCAAAAAATTGTCCTGGAACGAAAAGTCTGTTCATGACTGTTTTCAATCTGTTAGTTAAAACGGTAGCCAGTATTTTATAGTCCACGTTTAATAGTGTAATTGGTCTGATTTTCTCAAATTCTACTAAATCCATTTCAGCTTTTCTAAGGAGTTTGATAAACGACTCTTTAAATTTTGTTGGTATTTCCGAATCTAACATTTAATTTTACATTTCAGCTAAAAATTTCGCTAGTTTGTCTTTGTGTTTGTTGCAGAATACTACTATGACACCATCCGGGCCTAGGGATCGTCGCTTTCTCTCTTTACGAATAGAATTTTCTACCTCTTCTTTTGTTAATTCGGCACCCAGAACTTCATTGTTCAGCTGGTCCACTTGGGGAAGCTGTACAAATTGTTCTGTGTCGTCCAAGCAAACCTCTTCTCTTTTGTACAATGTTCTCCAAAATTGAAATGCTTTCCGTAACGTGTCATCCATATGGTTTTGTGAATCTGTATATTCCAGAGGCAACGACATTGCCTTTTGATAAATATTGACAAAATTGTCATCCATAAGTAATTCTTTAACTGCAATTTGTTCCCTAATTTTGACCCCTTTTTCGAATATTATATCCTTAATTTCTCTCTTAATTTCTATATTTCTCTTTCATTAGTGTTTTGAACATTGCCTATAATTAATGATCTCCGCATATTTGTGAGAAATCTGTATTGTTTTTTTTTCTTCTGCTAGTTCTCTTCCCTCCTTCTGTAAATACTCCTTCATCTTATTTTTCAAATTTAGCCAGGAACTAAATTTTAAATCCGAATGAACATTTAAATTTTCAATTATACTTCCTAGTTCTGATTTAATATGTTCTGTGTTCAACAGAGAGGGATTCAGCCTCCAAGGCATGAGAGTCTCCTTCTTGTGTTAGGTACATTAATATTACACATAAGCAATCCGTGATATGAGATTTGAGAGTGTCCAACATGGGGATCAATTATCTCTATGTTTCGGACTGAAGATACATCACGTGTGAAAACATAGTCTATTTTTGGGGCACTGCTTCTAGCCTGCCATATATATCGTGGGATTTTGCGGTGGAAAGTCCTCCAAACGTCAGACAGGCCGTTTGCCATCACTCAGTTATTAAAATGATTGCTGCTACCATCTGTGTAAATCATGTTGCTGAATCTATCGAAATGAGCGTCGAAAACAGTGTTAACGTCACCCTTTATGAAACACAAATCAAAGTTCCCCGATAAGAAATATGGAAGGGAGTCGAAACATTATCTACGATTCGTAGATACAGAGGGAGCGTGAACACATACGATCATTATGAGACAATTATTTACTTCGAAAATTGCGGACAACGCCTCCCTCCACATCAAATTGAAAGCCTATTGGATTGCCAGGATTATACAATATCAAAACACCAGCATATCCGGAGTTTTCCAATGAAAATATACACTTATATGACATGAGTACTTTAAATTGCGAGATGTCGGTGAAAGACTTAAAAATGTGATTCTTGTATACAGCAGAAATAAATTTGGTTCAGCGACAAGAAACCTTACAACCAATTTATTTTTTCAGATTTTTTCAATCCGCAACGTTGAATGATACAATTTTAGAAGTAAATTTTGTAGTGAAGTATATCACAATCTATTCCTTATACTTAGTTAAATTAATTCCAGTTTTAAACTTTCCCAAATTTATGGAACACAACTAATAGTACACAGTTATTTTCCGACTATTTTATTCGTCATCTGAGGAACCCACGTAATTAGTTGACTTCTCCGAACCTTTCGAGAGACTCTAAGATGAATCTGATTCAATTATATTTGCTCCATACGTTTCATGTATTCTTTTTCCTTGGAAATCTTTCTCTGAATTGCTGAAATGTTTTTGTTCCGTTTCATATTTTTCATTTTTCTTTCGTATCGATTCTTTCTCTTGTATTCCTCTTTTTTTGCGACAAATACTCATTCCTCTTTTCTTTACTCATTCCTTTTTTAATATTAGACTCTTGAGAGTCAACTCTTGTATTCTCTCTTCCCTGTTTTTTTTTATTTTTTGTGACTTTATTTCTATCTGTTTTACTTTCTGTGAAGAAAGCGTTTTAGCTCTTGTAATAACTTGCCTGTCATGTCCCTCTCTCTTTTTCTCTATATGTTTTACACTAGAACTGTATATTTCCTACTCAGGCAGGGGATCTAATACCTGATTATGTAATACTTTACAAGACTCCGCATCAACTGATGACCCAGAATCCTCTAAAGTTGCTTCCATGCGTATGTGTACCACTGCTTCTGTGTGAATTTCAATTGGTTTATCACTAACTTCTTCCAAAATTGGTTTATCATTATCTTTTCCCACAGTGCCATGCTTTGTTGTTAACTCTGTTTTCAACTCCTTCTCATATTCCGTCCTCTCTTCTTCGTTCATCAGCGTATCCTCTGTCTTATTAGTGGAAGTTGTCATTGCAAATGTGCGTCCGCTGCAGGCAAGGCCACATATGTTTCTCAGTTCCACAAATCCCATAAGGCAACTCACACTGTTCCAAATCATGGTCTAGTAATTCACAATTTTTACAAATATTAGCATTGTACTGGAATGCCATATGCCCCGGTAAATCACATATCCTGCAAATGCGGACTAAACTCGCGTAGACACACATTGCCCTAACACCCTTAATGTGCATGAATTTGGGCACTGTTTCCTTCATGTCCGTGGTAAATACTCTCGTACCTGAACTAGCATTCTTCATGAATTCGTCTCTTTCATGGGGTCTCAGTTTCTCTCTAAAGATATTCAAAACTATGTCATACCGTTTCAAGGCATTGGTGATCTCTGTACCAGGAAACTCAGGAAGAAGAAGTTTAACAAAAACTCTCTTGACATCATTCATATCTTTTGAGACAGTGAATAAATAATCTTTAATCTGGAATCTTTCTTGCTTTAATACTTTATCTCTGAATTGTTTAAATATCTCAGTAAACTTGAAGTCAGTTTTCTTGTTTTTATCACTTGAATTGTTGAAAACAGATTTTCCTGGGGATTTCCCAAAAACTGCCTGATAACTCTTCTAACTTCTTGGGGTTTCACCCCCTGATGGTAAACCACTGATATGCTGTTTAGTCTTTGCATGATTAGCAGTTGGTCTATCCAAAATGCGATGGGTTAAAGAAGTACTTATCCCATGTCATCCTGTTAATCCAAAAGGTACCATTCAGTTCAAGTAATTCCTATTTGTAATCTCTTGAACTGTTGAAAACAGATCTCCCTGGGGTTTCCCCAAAAAACACCCTGAAAACTCTTCCAACTTCTCGGGGTGTCATACCCTGAGGGTGAACCACTGATATACTGTTTAGTATTTACATTATTAGCAGTTGGTCCCTCCAAAATGCGATGGGATAAAAAAGTACTTACCCCATGTCATCCTGTTAATCCAAAAGGCACCATTCAGTTAAAGTGATTCCTATTTGTAATCACTTGAACTGTTGAAAACAGATCTCCCTGGGGTTTCCCCAAAAAACACCCTGAAAACTCTTCCAACTTCTCGGGGTGTCGTCCCCTGAGGGTGAACCACTGATATACTGTTTAGTCTTTGCATTATTAGCAGTTGGTCCCTCCAAAATGCGATGGGATAAAAAAGTACTTACCCCATATCACCCTGTTAATCCAAAACGCACCATTCAGTTAAAGTGATTCCTATTTGTAATCACTTGAACTGTTGAAAACACATCTTCCTGGGGTTTCCCCAAAAACTCCCTAATAACTCTTCCAACTTCTCGGGGTGTCACCGCTGAAGGTGAGTCACTGATATGCTGTTTAGTCTTTGCATGATTAGCAGTTGGTACCTCCAAAATAAGATGGGTTAAAAAGTACTTACCCCATGTCATCCTGGCAATCCAAAAAGCACTATTTCTTTTACAAAAATGCACACAAGCATTTTACGTTGAAGAAACACAAATCACCAACTGGCTGAATTACACTATGAAGCACTTTCACTTTGAACACCAATTCTTGACACGCACCAACGCTGAAAGCATAATCACGTCGTAAACTGTCGACAAAACAAATGTCGTTTCACCACATTTTCACGACACAAGGTTCAGAAGCTGTCACCAAAAGGTACTCGGAGCTCGGTAGATCCTGCTAACGTGGTCAAAAAGCTTTGTCTCGGGTGAAGAAAAAATGTTTTCCGGCAACCTACGTAAAGTTCGCAGGAAATTTCGGAAGATTATCAGCTCCCGAGATCTTCCGTTAATGGGCGCTCATCCTTAAAAAATCCTGTTGCACGGATTTGTCTTCAAAGATAAGGCATCCTCTTGGGACACACTACAGAGTGTGTCCCAGTGAGGATCTCTGAAGTCCCCGTAGCCCTCTCCCCTAAAGCGAGGGGCCACAGATATTAATACTCAGAAACACCAAAGAACTCTGTCCGCCATTCAATACATGGAACGGCTTCTAGAGTCGGAACTCTGACAAATATACATTTATTCAACCTTTCACCCAACGTTCTTTCTCTTTTACTCAACACAAACGATCATACACACAAATTACAGCATTTATTCCCCTTCTTTTCCTCATTTAAAAGATAAAAGGCTCATCTTGGGACACACTACAGAGTGTGCCCCAGTGAGGATCTCTGAAGTCCCCGTATCCCTCTCCCCCTAAGGCGAGGGGGCCACAGAGATTAATACTCAGAAACACCAAAGAACTCTGTCCGCCTTTCAACACATGGAACGGCTTCTAGAGTCTGAAATCTGACAAATACACATTTATTCAACCTTTCATCCAACTTTTTTCTCTTTTACTCAACACAAACGATCATACACCGGTCCCGGACGATTCGTCCAAAGACGATTGGTCCAATGCCGATTCGTCCAAAGGGACGATTGGTCCAATGCCGATTGGTCCAATGTCCGATTCGTCCGATGCCGATTCACCCAATGGTACAATTGGTCCAACGCCGATTCATCCAATGGTATCATCTTACCAACGGTAAACTTTTTATTTTCCAGAAAGGAATAATAATTTAAATTATTCTCCTTTTTCTATTCTTTAGAAAGATAATTTCCGTATATTTAGTAATTGTAAACATTTTACATAAACCTGGTAAAAGGCACTCAATGGAGCATTTCTCAGCTGTTTGCAAAGCACCTATTCCGCGGGCATTTTTTGAAGATTTTAATTTACAACCTAGATATTTGGTATTTGTAAATATGTTATAAAACCTAATAAAAGACACTTATCCTATCATTTCTCAGGTCTTTACGAGGCACCTAGGCCCCTGGCATTTTTAGAAGATTTTGAGTTACAACCTCGATATTTGGTATTTGTAAACATTCTATAAAACCTTATAAAAGGCACTCATCGTATCGTTCCTCAGGTCTTTACAAGGCACCTAGGCTTCGGGCCTTTTTAAAAGTTTTTAAGTCACAACCTAGATATTTGGTATTTGGAAACATTTTATAAAACCTTACAAAAGGCACTCAACGAATCATTTCTCGGCTATCTACCACGCACCTAGGGCGCGAGCCTTTTTAGAAGATTTTAAGTTACAGCCTAGATATTTGTAAAATTTTTATAAAACTCTATAAAAGGTATTCATCGTATCATTTCTGAGGTCTTTGCAAGGCACCTAGGCCGCGGGCCATTTTAGAAGATTTTAAGTTACAACTTAGTTATTTGGTATTTGTAAACATTTTATAAAACTTTATAGAAGGCACTCATCGTATCATTTCTGAGGTATTTTCTAGGCAACTAGGCCGCGGGCCTATGAATTTATATTTCGTGCTTAAATGAAAGCGCAATATTATTAACTTGATTTAATATGTAAACGTCATGAATATGACATCGGTAGAATAAAAAGTCCTAAAAAGGCCTAGGCCTAGATCCTATGAATTAATATTTCGTGCCTAAGTAAAAGCTTAATATTATTAACTTGATTTGATATGGAAACGTTATGAATCTGACATCCGTAGAATTAAAACTGTTAAAAAAGCCTAGGCCTAGGGCCTATAAATTAATATTTCGTGTTTAAGTAAAAGCGCAATGGTATTAACTTGATTTAATATGTAAAAGTTATGAATATGACTTCGCTGGAATAAAATCTGTTGAAAAGATCACTGTCCTAACCTCGACCAGTTGTTTCCATTGGGCAGTTGGCGGAAAACCCCACTGCATTCTACAAACAGAAACGGAACACTAGTATTTTATGTTATTTCTTGCAAAAGAGTAACATTGAAGTTGATAGAACGGCTCGTACATCAGTAAGTTCATACGGTAGCAAGGACAGTATAACAAGAAAACGCGATTCCAAAAAAACAAAACAACAAAAAGTAATCTGTAACCACAATATTACGCATGAAAAGTAACATTATTTTACATTCTTTGGACTACCGGTACTTTCGTATAACATCGGAGATAGAATCAGAAAAAATGAGACTTTTATAGCACGGGTAGCACTTTGGACAAATAGGACGGAATCGGACCAATCGTCCATTGGACGAATCGGCATTGGACCAATCGTGCCATTGGGCGAATCGGCATTGGACCAATCGTACCATTGGACGAATCGGAATTGGACCAATCGGCATTGGACGAATCGGCATTGGACCAATCGTCGTTGGACGAATCGTACCAGACCCATCATACAGACACACTTTACAGCATTTATTCCTCTTCTTTTCCTCATTCCAAAGATTAAGGCTCCCCTTGGGACACCTTACAGAGTGTGCCCCAGTGAGGATCTCTGATGTCCCCGTAGCCCTCTCCCCTAAGGCGTGGGAGCCACAGAGATTAATACTCAGAAACACCAAAGAACTCTGTCCGCCATTCAACACATGGAACGGCTTCTAGAGTCAGAACTCTGACAAATAAACATTTATTCAAACTTCACCCAACTTTCTTTTTCTTTTAACTCAACACAAACGATTATACACTCACCTTACAGCATTTATTCACCCTTCGTTTCTTCCATCTAGCTGATCGAAAGCAGGCAGGCATCTCCCGGTAGGCAACCTGGAATGAAAGCAGCTCCGAAGTGGATTTAGAAACAGATTCGGAAAGCAAAATAAAAAAAAATACCTGAGGAAAGGGCGAACCCTCCTCAGGAAACCCTGAGGTCAAAACCTCACGGCATCTCTGAACTACGACACAAAAATCTCTAATTGTTAAATTTCACCAAGGTGACATTTAACAACAATTTTACACTTAGTACTCATGAAAGTTCAATAAACTAACAACTTTAAAAACACGCACTTCTAAACACTATACTGAAATTAGATAAACACTTATGTTATTTCTACCACAAAATAACAATGACTATCCTAAATACTGAACAAAATCCTTCAGGACATTCAACAGAATTATTTAACTATAAATGTACTAATTTTTTATACAGGAAGATACAAGATTAATCTCCTAAATTTACAGCGAACTTACACTTTTCACTAACGTACTACTAATTTTCAAGAAACTACTTAAAATATTTCAATTTTTTACAAACGAAATATATTTAACTCTTACTAGAGGCTGAAAACAAATCAACCTTTACATCTTGGCCCCTTCTCCTAAGGTCTGACACTGACCTGTACATGGTGGAGAAGCCGCAATTTATTTTAATTCCAGATGATGTATGGATCCTGCGGATAACCTCCAACAATTCTCCTCCATGACAGCCATCGTCGAATGAACTGTGATTCGGATAATAGGGCATGATCCGTCACCATCCGATTTCTGATCATTCTCTTAATATGCCAGATGACTTGCTGAGTGTTCCTATTTGATTTTCCCCTAGATATAACTTTGTTTCGTTCTAGCCAAATCTGATAACTTGTTTCAATTACTATGAATAGATACACAATATTTTTCCCGGAGGGGATTCGATGCAATTTGATTATCTGAGAAGCACTCGGGGAAGCGAAGCCGGCCCACGACGATACTCCCGCCCAAACACGTTTGGCGAAACGACAGTTCACAAAAAAGATGAAGTCTGTCTTCTACAAAACTGCAATGCCAGCAGTGAAAATTTGAACGTCTTGCCCAACGGCAGGTTCTCCATCGGGTCGAAAGCACGTCGTGTGCCAGCTTAAAGACAAATTCTCTTCTTGTAGAGTACAAGAAGCCATCTGCCACGTTTTTCCAAGCTTTCTCATTACAAAAAGTCGGTGGAACATGAAACTCATGAATCTGAATATTACTTGGAGGAAGCACGAAAAAATATAAATCTTTGACACTTTTAGCCTTTTCAAAATTATTGCACTGTAAGAAACCAAGTTCTTCTCTGTAAAAAACAGGGACAATGTTTTTAACAGGACCATGCCACTGAGGTTCATTTGTGATGATTTGTGATGTAGTCCAGACCCGTTAAAAACTTAAGAAAGTTATAGTTCGGGTAGGTCGTTTTCCACAAGCCATTGTCGGATTAGCCAAAAACGGATGGTTTTAAACCATATTTTTTAAATTCCGTATTTCCAGGACACCATTGTTGATTCTTTGATGCAACACATTCCCGCCAATATCTTCTTTGACTTTTGGATTCCAAAGGAATCTGAATAGAAATCTAGTCATTTTCACCATTATCCTTCTTGGGGGTCCCAAAGGAGCCCCTCATAGGCACATTAAGTCACCATCAAAGTGTTGATCAATTTGGCTCTATTGCTGAAAGAAATGCGGTGGACCTCCCACTGTTGTATCACTTCTGTCATTTGGGCAATTATTTCCCAATAGGTAGTGTCACTTGTCACAAAATGAGTAAAGTGGATCCCTAGAATCTTAAACTCTTTCACACTGGGAATTCTTCCTTGGTAAGTCCATTTGTCCCAAAGAAGGGCTTTGGATTTTGTGACATTAAGACTGGCACCTGTGATTGCACCGTATTCTTCAAAGTCCCGGAGGGCTTCGATTAAAGACGGTTCATCTTTTAGGTAGAATAGAACATCCATCGTCTGCATACGCTGAAAATTTAATTTCTTTATCGTTCTGAGCAGGGATTGGGAATCCACTGATGCTGGTGTTAGACAATATGTTTCTTAAATATAACACTATAGTCAGCACAAACAAAGTTGGAGCCAGGGGCGAGCCCTGTTTGATGCCTCTTTCGATTTTAATTTGCTCTGTCTTGTGTCAATTTATCAAGACCTGAGCAAATGACTCTCTATGTAACTCTTAAATGATTTTCACCATGGATTTAGGAAACCCGTACTCTACTAAAATACCAAAAAGCGCCCCTTGATCAACGGAATCAAATGTCTTAGCTTGGTCTAACGAAAAAACCCAAACTTTATTTTCCTTTCATTTAGTAAGTAGATGATATCCCTAGTGAGAAATAGGATCTGGGAGATATTTCTTCCAGGAACAGCACAATACTGTTGACAATTAATCAGTTTCTTAATGACACTTCGAACTCTAGAATTAATGATGGTTGCAAAAATTTTGTAATCTACATTTAGTAATGTAATTGGTCTTATTTTATCAAAACTTATTTCTTCCGAATCTTCTTTTTTAATCAATTTGATATACCCTTCTTTAAATTCTTTCGGAATTCCCTGCAGGATCATCTCATTAAACAGCTGGACCAAAAACATTGCTATTTCATTTTTAAACATTTTATAATATTCTGCCATTATAGCATCCGGTCCAGGGGACCTCTGGTTCTTTTGCTTTTGAATAGCTTTTTTAAATTCAGTTAACGTAACTTCGTTTTCCAGCATCTCTTTCTCAATTTCTTCCAGTTTTGGAACTTCCACCTATCCGGAGATATTTGTTGAGAGTGTAACCTGTTTTGTATAGAGATCTTGAAAGAAAACCTGTACTTCTGTGATTGTGTTATGTTTTCTGTTATGCTTATCAATATACGATAAGGAGAGACCCATTGCCCTATATTTTCTTTTGTTCTTCTCGTATACATTAACCATATTGTCTTCAGTTTCCAAGTCAGTTACGGCAATTCCTTTTCGAATGCCAGTGCCTACTTTTGATGTAATTTCAATTAATTCAGTTTTAATGTTAATTATCTCTTCTTGGTTACAACCGTGGTTGTTACCATTAATCAGTGCTCTCACAATGCTATTCAGCTATCAAAAGTTAATTATTTTTTCCTCTGCAAATGCTCTGCCTTTTTCCTGATGGAAATTACTCAATGTTTCTTTGAATTCCAACCATCGTTGGGATAGGTTTTCAGAACTCTCAGCGTTGGTAAACCTCAATATTTCATACTTTATATCTTCGTTTTCTAGATGTAAAGTGTTCATTCTCCACGGTATTCGCTGCCTTCGAATCGAGCTATGAACAACTATTTCCCATTTAAGAACATGGTGGTGCGAGATATGCACTGGGGGAGCATTCGGATCAATTATGGTAATTCTCTTGAGGACATTTATCTCTTGTGTGAACACATTGTCAATCCAGGTGTAGTGTGTTGAAGAGTCCTGTTACATCTTTGAAGTCGTTTGCTTGTACCCAGTTCCTGAAAGCCGATCGGCTTGCATCTGAATACACAGCTCGACTCTGGCGGTCAAGACTGGTATCCTTTACAGTATTGAAGTCTCCTGCAATGAACAAAAGTCATAGTTTCCATATTAGAGATTTAACACTTCGAAAATTGTAACTGATTATGCATAACATTTAATTAATTCAAGTTATAGTTTGATTTATGAATTTCTTTTTTAAGATATTTTAGTGAACTTTATTTTATAGCAAAACTGTAACTTTAGTAGATACTTATATTCAGAATCACTATTCAGAAAAACATTGTAAACAAAAAAAAAGAGTGTAACACGAAGGATGCCTACTTGCGAAATATAGTTTACGTTGGAAAACTTTTGTGTTTCTTCTTATCCGGTTTTCAAACCCTACACGAATATCTGGAAACATTATAGAGTTCTACGTCCAAGTGTGGGAAATACAGATAATGAGGTAAAATAGCCTTTTAGTATAAATATAATACACATCGTTAATAACAGACATAGTTTCTGGAAGCTGATTTATTTTAATGCATGTTTCCTGCAAATGTTATACTTGATGTGATTTTATTGACTTACCAATCAGCTAATTCGAATAATAATTTTCTTTTCTTGAAAATGGACCATGAGCCTTCAGAGAAACACCTTCAACTTTCTTTTGCTTGACACCAATCTAATGTGTTTACCTTTAATTTTGTTGGATCCTCCAAACGTGAGCAGTAAGATTTTCTTGGCACGGTATTGTCAATATTGTTAGGCTTAATTATACATGCGTTGTTTTATGGGACTTTTTTTCGTGATATGATAGTAACGCATGCTCTTTTATGCAAACCATGAGCTCAAGCACTATTACACCCGAAGGAGTTTTGTTCAAAATAGTAATTTATAATAAAGGTTGCTACCTTTTGATAAAACACTTTTACTCCTCGTTTAACTTACTTTTGTTGAGTAGATGCATGGCCAGAACTGTACATATAATTGCCGTGGAAAATACTCGCTGAAATTTGGTTTGCGGTTTTTTTAAAATATGTTATTCTTCCTCACTTTTGTTCGGCAGACAGGAATTCCGATGAATCACCAAAATGTTCAAGGGAAAACTAAATGGACATACTGAAAGAATATCGTGCCAGCTCCTGCGGAAATATGCAGATCTTCAGTTTCTCACTACTCGATAAAGTTTTTCACTGTGGGGTATCGTAATTGAAGTTTGAGCTGAATTTTTAGCGCTGTCATCGAATGAGTTTTACATAGAATGTCTCCTGTATTTGTAATGAAAATTCTTTGTACACATTTTCTCGAATACTATAACATTGTAGTGTTTGAAATTTTGAGCACAAATAAAAACGACCCATAGCTAATATATGTCACAGCTATTATTCCAAAAATGTGTTAAAATGTTTTTTTAATTCATTTTATCGGACTCCAAAGCATTCCAATTTGGCGCTAGATTGCTCGATAAGTTAGTATAGTAGTGTTTTTCTCTGGAAGCAAAGAAATCTCTTATTTCTGCCTGACTTTTCTAATTATCTGAGCCAATGAACACAGGCAAAAGTGAGATTGGAATATTTTCTTCAATAGATCATCTTAAATCCTACTGTACGTTCATTTTTGGAAGAGGAAATGTGTGCATCAGGAGAGAACCGCTGAATTTGAGCTATAGAAGCTTTGCCTCCTTACTGAGTCCTACCCCCAAATGCCGCATTGGCTAAAACGTATCAGGGCGTATTTTGTCTTTTCATTGTGGAATCAATGAGAGACCGCGTTCATTACTAATACGGTGAGGTCTGGCAGTGATTCCCTGACGTTGACTTCTGGAACAATTATTCAAGACTTAAAAGCCAAGCTTAAGGAATGACTTTTTTGCGCCATCTCATGCAGAAGATGAATCCAAACAACAATTCAAAGACGGCCTTAAGGAAATAATGCTTCATATCATCGCTGAGAAGAACATTAATTTCGAAGAGTGATCGTCAAATGAAAAGCAGGGCAAATCGGAAGAATCTGAATTTGTCAAAGTCAACTCATTGAAACAGTTCTGTTCTGTCTGAATGCGTTGGTGGCCGACTCATTGATACAGTTCTAGAAAACATCAGCCATAAACAGAAAGCCGAGAAAAGCAGCACTACATTCCCAACAAGTCAAAAACGACTGGTATTTGTTTCTAACAGTTCACCGCCATAGGGAGTCGACAGTGAGGCTAGTTTCGCAGAAGCTCTCCTCTGGTATGTGAACCGCGATATTGAGTCAAACAATTTACAGGAGACGCATGGGAGAGATCTTTGCGAAAGAAGGACAAATATTTGTATCTCCCTCGCTGCACCATACAGAACGTTCCATCTCAACTGTGCCCCAAAACATCACCCTTAGACCCCTGAACAAAGGATACGCATTATCTTCAGTGACGTGTCACGGTGCAGCCTAAACACGGATTCTCGATGAGTATTCATTTGGAGAGAAGCGGGAAGCCGAAATCATTGCTTCAGTATTAGGGAAATTTACAACTACGGTGCTGGAGGATTCCTTGTATTGGCTGGTAGCATGTGGGAATGACAAACGCCGCTGTACATATTTCCTGGAGGCACTGTGACAAGTGTCCTTTACAGGTGTGATATCTTTTGTGGTGTTGATCAGCATCCTGCAGGCACCGTGACAACTTCCCTATACAAAAATGATATAGTTTGTGGTGTTGATTCGCATTATCTGATAGCTCTTCCCTGGCATGTAATCAAATAATTCATCCTGCCACATAGGCATTTTTTCATTCAAGAAGGAATAAACCATTTCCGTCATAATAAATGTGTGGAGTAGGAGTACAATCAGCATTCCTAAAGTTTCTTTTAAGGGCCACCCAAAAATAATAACGAAACGGGATTATTACGCAACTCACGCGTAGTATCGTTTGAAGTGGGCGATATGTGGCAGAACGCTAGACTTGTAAATCGGAGAGAGTGGGTTGGAAGCTTAACTTGAACTCCTTGGATTTCAGATGTTAATTTGCAGTGCATATGGTAATATACAGAGAACTATATTTTACGGCAAGCTGAATAAACCATTTTCATATTCAACTATTTTAAATAATTCCATTGTAATCTGTTCTGATGTTCTCTTTAGCGTGATATTGGGGTTTTCTATTGTAAATATTGTTCCTTTACAAGTAAATGTTTACTAACATTGCATAGACAATTTTGAGGGAAAACATTCTGTTAGGTATATGTTATGTAAATCGAATTTAAAACACTTAATATATGTTCCCATTGTAAAATGAAATTTAATTGCAATGCACCGTATGAAAATCTATTGTAATCACACATAAAATACAGTGGCGTGCAAAAAGTTAAGGAGGAGACGGTTTTTCGAATGAAACGTCGTGCAGAAGGGCTCCACATCGACTCAAATCATACCACAAGATTCCCAAGATGTAAGAATATTTGACAAGTGAGAAAAACCGTCCAAACAAGGAATCGTAAAGATACAAAGGCACTTTATTGAAAAGGTAGGTTCGAGCACAACTGGACAGAAGACAGAAACGTGCATGTGACCATGCGGCTGCCAAGAAAAATCCAGTGTTTAGTAGAGGATATGATCACCCCTGACTGCGTTACAGGATTTACAACGTCTGTCCATGCTGAGGACGAAGTTGTCAAGGAGCTTTTGAGGCATCGCGGCCCATTCCTCTTGTAGCGACGATCGCAGCTGCCGAATCGTTGCTGGCGGCTGGTGACGTGCTGCCAAGCGACTCCCGAGAAGATCCCACACGTGTTCGACTGGATTTAAGTTCGGGGTTTTTTCGGGCCAATCCATGCGTTGAATATCTTCACTCTCCATCAGCTCTAAGAAAGCGACTGTACGATTAGGCATTGCGTTGTAATACATGAAGAATTCAGGACCCACAGCACCTATAAACATAGGCACGTGAGGCAGGAGAACCTCGGTACAATAGCGGACACCAGTGACTGAACCTCCTTGGAAGATGTGGAGGTCTGTACGGCTACCAAACATGATACCGCCCCAAAGGAGAACTTTGCCACATCGTAACCGTTCCCTTTCGATGATGTTGAAGGTGTACTTGCGTGTTCCCTGCTCTCTCCAGATGTGTTTACAACCAGAATCGCTGGTCAAACTTAATCGGCTCTCATCCGTAAAGAGAACTCCACCCCATTGCTGATGTGTCCAGTTCTTGGGTTCTTGACGCCACAGAAACCGCCATCTCCGAAGAGCAGGCTTGAATGGCACACACCGTACTGGTCGTCGTACAAATAGACCACCTTCTTGCAGCCTCCTGGAAACGGTAAAACGCAATAACGGACGTCCAGTTGTGTGTTGCGTGTGCTTTGAGATTTCTCCCGCTGTCTGCCTTCTGTTTCTACTCGCCTGTAGGACAATATATCGGTCGTCCTCAGCCATGGTTGCTCGTGGACGACCACTGCTAAACTCTCAGATAGCTGTTCCTGTCGTTTGAAATGCTCTTCAAGCTCGTGAAACGATGCACGAAGCGATCACGAACTCTTCGGCCACACTAGTAACACTTCAACCTTCTTCCAAATTCCCAAAGACAAGACCTCGGGTAAAGTCATCTAGATGTCGTCTACTGGATTGCCTGTTGGCCATATCACACGGTGTCAGCAACTCGACGTCGTTCAAACCGATGTACACCGTGCAATTGCTTTCACCAAATTGCTGAGCGTACACTGCCCGTGTGCTTTATACCCTTCCTACACTACCCCCACCCCCTACGTCATGCTGAATATATGCGCATGTCCTACTGTACCGGACACTGGTCTATCTTCTGAGTGGTCTTTCTGTCCGTTCTGCCTGCTCGTTCCGCTGTTATGCTAATTTCTCCTCTTCGTCTTTTATTTTTGCACACCAGTGTACTAATATACACTGCCGGAAAGTGAAAAAAGAAGACCAAGAAGGAGACGTCTGACACCAATGAAATTTATACAGCATAATAACGGAATACAGAGGATAACGTGATCAAAACATTATGGCAAAATACATCTGTATTTGCTGGTAAACTGAAAAATAACATTTCCATGTAACATGGTTATTACGAGGTTGAACCGCCATGAACTGCGTCACACTGTGCAATTCTGGCATGGAGTCTGTCGTACAGATGCTGTATGTAAGTTTGGGGTATTGAGTTCCAAGCACCCTCAACCTAGACGTGTAAATCGGGGATGGTCGTGGCTGGCCGTGGAGACCGGATAAGTCGTTGTTCCCATAAAATCCAACACGTGTTCAATGGGGGAAAAATCCGGTGAACGTGCAAGCCATGAAAGTTATCTCGCACCCTGAAGTGCATGTTCCGTTGCACGTGTAGTGTGTGGACGTGCGTTATCTTGCTGGAAACCAGCACGACGGACCGACATTACAAATGGCACAACAACGGGCTGAATGATGTTGTTGATGTAGGAGGTGCTGTTTAACGTACCAGGTACAAACATTAGTTGTGTACGGAAGTAATAGCTGATCGCTCCCCACACCAGTAGACCAGGTGTAGGCCCTGTGTGTCGCTGGCGGATGCAAGAAGCGTGGAGACGCTCCTCTGTGCGTTTGCGAACACGCATACGGCCATCGGAGGCTCCCAAGCAGTATCTGCTTTCATCGCTGAACACGACAGATCGCCATTGCGTTCTCCAGTGCAGACGATGGCTACACCACTGCAGCCGTTCCTGACGGTGAAATCGTACACTTCTTCAATGTCCAGTCATTGCAGTTTCTTCAGGGTCTTCGCAAGTGTCCGTACGCCGACGACTGATAACATTCACTTCGCCGTACCCCTTAAATACCACCGACGATAATTTGCATATTATTCAGTGCTGTGGCGTAAGCGCTCACCGGTTGGTTCTGAAATTAACATTACACCTACGTAATCTCGACCCCATTAACATATGTAAATTTCATGATCGTCTGCAAATTCTTTCTTGGTGTTCTTTTTCACTTTCCGCCAGTGTAATATAGTAACGTATGAAATCGATCCCTCTTGGTTTTAAATTTTATATATACTATTGAAGAATTAGCTTTGCAGCATAAGTAATAATGCGTTTTGACAATGTATTACTTGCATTTTGTAGTGACGTGCAAATGCCAATCCCCATAAAAAAATAAGAACGAAGTAGATATTCCTTTCATCATTTTTGTGTATCCTAAACATTATGTAATCACCGAAATATTAGCTTGAAGTCTAAGGAAAGATTACAGTGTTGAATTTGTTGATCAGTGTAACACAAGAAATTATAGGAAACCAGATACGTACCGATGCTATCAGCAACTATATTGAATCCAGAAAATAAAGACAGTACAGAAGAAATGTCATCGCGTTGCAAGAAATTTATACGCAGCAGCAGTTTGAGAAAAAGTCAGAAAGTAATGAAAAATACTCGAAAAAGGGCTCATTCTTGAATTTATTTATCCTAAAAGTTTTAGAAAAAAGCTGTACAATATATGAAATGAGTAAATGATTCTTCCATTTATTTACTTCTCCCTGAGCTACACAGGAAAATGTTGATAATTCTGAATAATGAGGGTCATGCACTGAAGTGTCATTGAATTCGAGATACCTGCCTAGTGTTCCTCGTTGGGACCACAGCCGTGTCCTGATGACTGCGGCCACACGGCAGGGCACTCTGACCCAATAAGCTTACGAAAAGAAAAAGTTTTTCATGTATAACCGGCGATGCCTACTTCCAAAGATGTCCATAATTCCATAAGATTCACGGCCGATGGGAAACGTGCTCGAACAGCCTATTCGATGCTATTCCAAAGCGATGCGGTTTATTGGAGTCAAAGACGGGAATGTTTTACGGTAGCCGCCGAAACGTGTCAATTCCACCGGTCAATGTAAATACGCAGTGTACCCAGGTGGGACTTGAGGAATAGGCAAATATTTTGTTGAAATACGCCATTGCCACAACGATGCAGGCTGGGCATAGAGGGGGCAGTAAGTAGTCTGATAGAGTGTCACATATTTGGTGCACTCCATATTGACTTTTACAAAATGCTACCAAAATCGCCCAAATCATTCCAGCTGAAGACACTTCAGACCATCAATGAGGCACTGCCAGTGTGTATTGCTCCAACCTGACATGAAGTAAACACCGCTGCATGATGTTGTAGCAACGCACGATCCATGTACTCTTCCATCGACTGAATGTAATTTATCTCTGCATTCAACACTCCAGACTATACATTTCAAGTTCTCTGAAATGAGTGTCGGTGTGAACTTTGCTTTTCCAGTACAGGCTTTGTTTTACCGGTGTCGTGTCGTAATTAATACGACACTTCCGGGCCAACGGCCCAGTCTGCGAGATGTTTAAAAGTACGATCTGCTGACTTTGCACAGACATGATGATCCACTGCCAAAACTGATGGTTATTTGCGCATAATGCGTTGATCTTCTCAGCTCGCACAAAATGTTAAGGGGAAAACGCGCGCGCTTCACAAGTTGTAAAGGCTGTTTCATGTCTGCTATTTATTCATTAACTTTTTAGGTTTTGCCCTGAATGGATGTTGCACAGAATTAACAACGTATTGTCGTCTTCCGAGAGTGAAGTGACTCCGTCTTGCTGACACCTGCAATCGGCCTTTCGTCAAAAGCATTCATATCACGTCGCGTTTTATCGAAAAAACGCGTGGTGGATGGAGCTGTGGGCAATACCTGTATGTAACCTCAGTCCGCCTGAGAATACCAGCATAATAATAACGAGTTGCAAATAAGTATTTTCATAGCTTCTATTATCCCTTTCATAAGTGTTCCGTTCGCATAGGGAAAGCACTTGTATATCTCTGTGCATTCTCATAATATAATGATTTTGGAGATGTTTCTACTAAAAGTGCAAAAAGCTTTCTTGTAAGGGAACACAATGCTATAGTGTATTCCTTGCAATTGTTTTCAGTAATTTCTTTTTAACTAAAATTATGATTAAAAGTTAGCTAAAAAAAGCATATCTAAATTTTGTAATTTTTTGGAAATGGCAAACGCATTTTCCCGGGGTTGCTTCTAATCGAAAGGCAGAGAAGCACTGGATTGTAAATTAATTATGCAGACTAATGTGTTTTTAAACATCGTTGGTAAAACCAATACAAAAATTATGTATTTGCAGAAGATCCCCTAGTTTGCCCATATCTGGCTTCGACGATTCTTTCTACCAGTATGCTTTCATTGCTGTATTTTACCGGAATGTTATCGCGCATTTCTTTTGCAAAGTTATGTCATTGCGGCTCCAGATGGAGGTCTTAGTGGCCTAGACGGTATTTTTACGTTCCAGCTCGTTCCCACACACGCTGTATAGGAAATAGATCTTGATTTAAGGTCGGCCATTCCAATGCGTAAGCGTTATTCTCTTAAATTCAGCGCTCGACAGACGTTGAAATGCTGACAATCATCTGGGAATATGGACCGAAATGCCTTTACTTTCAATCAATCTGCTTTCCATGGAAGTTTTAATATCGGCGGAAGTGGATACTGGAAATCCTATAACTTGTATGACTGCTGCTCTCCTTAGTTGCTTACTCAGATGGCACCTGAATTACCATGTCCCGGTCAGTTTAATGTCATTCTGCCAGTAAAGGTTCGCACTATATAGGGTAAAAAAATATTCTGATAATACGTGGAAAATAAGTCATGAGCAGTAAAATACAAATTCACTTCATATTTGTCAAATCGCTGTATTAATTATCATGCCAGTTTCGCACGATGAATTTGCTTTCAAACGGGACTCTAATTTGTCCCGGCAGCTCACTAAAAGAATCTTCTTGGGTAAACGTCTAATTTTCAAAACACGTTTGCTGTACATATATGTAGGGCTGTCCAAATACGTTTTTCCTCATAGTGGCTAACCTGACTGTCTAAGATAATCAACTATACAAACGCTGTTTAAGTAAGTATGCATTTTTATGTTATTCTTTGAACAATAAATTTATTCCTTGAAATTCATGAACATTTTGCAGTGTCACGTAAATCCACAATGTCTTATGCTCAGATAGCAGCTATTGTTCTTTAAAGTTGCGACAATCAGAAATGAAGTTTCACCGAATGGTTTAATTTGGACTGCACAATTAGTTCAGCAAGAAAAGTGCCGAAATATTCCGTTGACCCTTTTTGAGGTGGACACTGATTGTTCTTAAACAACACTTCATCAGAGAGTTCCAAACATGTGGTATGAGTAAGATATATAATGTTGCCGTGTCGTTTAAGCGGTAAGAGAAAAACATTTTCAAAATATGCACATAATTCTAAACCAGTTCTGCAGTTTTTCTTGTAAGTCTTATGTATATGAAACATCATTTCGTAAGAATGCTGTTTCTCCACATGCATTTAATGACATACTAAGATCAATGCATTTCGTATGGAGCGAAATTTCAACCTTGTAGTTACTTTGACCATCGCTCTTTTTACAGGATTCAGTCATACTGTGATGTCTAAACAAAACTGTATGTAGATGCAAACAAAGATACTGGTATACAGCGCTGACTGTTCTCCATATCTCTCATATATTTATTTGCACACATTATCAGTTCAAATTATATGTAATTTGTTTGTAAATATTCAAACACACCCTGTAATTTTCAGTGTAATGATCTTTGAGAACGGTAGCCACGTGACCATAGAACGCTATAAATATGGAATAACTATGGGATACCACATTATAAGGATTTCTTTAACAAGAGAAAATATCGGACTTCTCGGCGACAATCGTCACGGAACGCTCTGTGGTGGACAAGCATGACACCAAAGTAACAGTTGTAAAGTACGGCATTCTTTCGCAATCGCCCGCCATCCCTAGAACATGGCTTATAAAAGTGGGACGCCCTAGACAGTAATGTATGCATCCAGAAAGTTTCAAACAATATTTACCTGTTAAATATGAGGTCCCTAAATTTCGAGACAGACCACGTACGACACCATTAAGTTGCAAATGTCATATACATACCTCACTCATGCAGAGTGTCTAGGACCTTCACATTGTCATAGACACTCTGCATGGTTTCTCAGAAAAACTGTTCGTGAATGCTTTTCCGTTTCACTTTTTGGGAGTGATGGTTCATTGGAACTCGAAATGCTCGGCACGTTGTGTGCTGGAGTACCCGGTGTATCACAATGTTCAGATAACGTGCCCGACGTTTCATCACTATCACGCCACAACGTTTTTCCTTCAAACATGAAAGAGCGCCTCCAATGACATGTTGCTCCAAACCGCTATACAACTGCCTTGCAATTCGCCTTTCGATTTACGTTGGAACCTTGTCGTCCTCTTCGTATTTTCTAGGTCACCTCGTTCACCAGTATCTGTACCACAGAATGAGGGTTAGAAGCCATTTTCTTAAAAAACACAAAACACAATATGTTCATACTTACAAACAGGTCTGTGCGCTGTCTCACAGCACACACGTTTAACAGTCACTGACGTAAACAACGCAGGACACCTTCCAGGCATGCGCAGTATCACCCCAATCACATCACACCCACATTTACAAGTTATTTGACACTTTATGGCTGTATACATCACAGGCAGGCGTCCCACCTTTATAAGCCATGTTCAAGGGGTCGCGAGCGTTTGCGAAATGCTGAGTTTTACAGCTGTTACTTTGGCGTGTCATGCTTGTCCACCACAGAACGTTCCATGACAATTGTCGTCGGGAGGTCCAATAGTTTCCCTTGTAAGAAAAATACATTCAAAACTTAACAATATTTACGTTGTCTTTGGTTACCTTATCAATATTATTATATCCATACATTTCGCTCTCTAAATTAACTACATTATATTCTACACTAAAGGTTTCAACTTCCATTTCGAAAAAGATATCCATCATTTGGAAGAGTTATAAATTCTAAAACGTTAAGATACATTTGCAAAATAACTCACAGCAATCATTTTTGAGAATTAAATTAACTAAACCAATTATCCTCTCGTTTCCTTCTAAGGAATGCACTAGATGTTTGTCAATCAATGAGACATAACAACTATTACAAAATCCTCTTGTGTGTAAGTCGATGTAACAGTGGCATATTGAGACCTCTAAAGGGTTAATATGCAGTTCCAATGGATCACAGACCTAAGAGATGGCTTCTAAACGTTCGACTGTGTGGAAGCGGGCTCAAGTCCGGATAAGGTTTGAGAGATAAAGTTTCTCCTACGGCAGTAGATCTCTCCTTCTCTGGAACCAGTGGTCTTAAATTACAGGCGAATGTCTGCAAGGGAGTACTTTGAGTTGTTCACGGTGGTCTCTAAAATCCAAAACAACAAAAACGCATTTGTAAAATGTCCATCTTTTATTATTGGTGTACATGAAAACAGATGACTTGTACTCAGTAAATCCAGGTTTTCTAGGGTGAAGACAACTGCGCGTTGAAAAGGAATTCCAGCGGAGTAAAGAAATAAGAATAAATAAAATATCATAAGATTTTAAACACATTTCGTTCCCATTTAAAACCAAAAGGTTGAACATCACTGCACTCTATATGTTACGAAAAAATAAATAATGGATTACGCAGGCTGGAAACATTGGTACTGTACTTGTATTTACATTGAGTATAATTTGTTTTTACGCTGCATGAATAGCAAACGTTTAAATTACTTCTACAGAAAAGGAAAAACGAAAAACAATTATGTGAAACCATACTCTAAATTTACGTCCTGTGTCTGTGCTAAAATTTCAGATGAAGAAGTATACCAATTTAAAACAGTATTTCTTTTTTTACATCTCTCAAACAAAGAACACACAGGAAGGCATCAGAGTAAAAAGAAAAAAGTACGATCTACGAAAATCCAATAATTGTACTCCAACTCTTTCTCGCATTCGAAGGTATTCAAGACTAAAGAAATGTTCACAGTCGAACAATTACATTAAGGGATATAGGAGGAAACGTAATGCAAATTTCCTGCCTTCATGATAACTGTAGATTAATTTGAAACGAGCTAACGACAATAAAGATTTCTTCACAGAGAATGGTATCAAACCAAGAAAGTATTTTTTCAGGGATTTTTGGAAGGTTAGATGCGGTTCTTCTTTGTAAAACAGAAGTATTGACAGAACTCTCGCAGCAGAATCATTTATTATAGGGAAGTAGGGTACATTGGGAGATTATCACATTACGGAAAACTCTTTGTGTCAGAGAGTAAACATTTTAGACATTACTTCTGGAAACTGTGATAGTAACAATAAGGTTTTTACATGTAAGCCCTTATCATGGAAGCTGTGGATTTTTTTTAAGAGGAATATTTTCATAATTTGCACCGCATTGAATGTTCTACAATTTCAAAATATTATATGTTTAGCCACCATGTTCAAAATATGAGATGCTGTTTCAAAAATTAATACAGTACAGCGCCAACTAGTGAAAGAAGTTTGCATCTTGAGAACCCCAAATTATGTTGAAAATCATTTACGATATGAATGGTATCCGACGGTAGAAGTGATCTTTTAAAATCAGATTTAAGAAGAGTTGTTAAGAAAAACATATATTGATTTTGCCACCACGGCTGCTGCTAAAATGTCAATAGCACATTCCGTTAAGATGCTTCCTGAGTAGAAGTGGAATCTCCTTTACTTAAATCGGTGTTTACGCAAATAAACATGGCTACAAATACATTCTCACTTTCTCTAGTGGCAGGATTATGTGCGCAAAAACAGCTGTAAATTATATAAAAATGATACTGGCCTTAACACGAATGTTACCTGACAAAAGATAAAACAAATTAGAAGTTATTCTTCAGATCTGAATGTTAGAAAATACATCCGATGAGCAATTACAATATGACCACCTACCTAATGATCTGTAAGACCCCATTTTTCCCGCACAGCAACGGCTACTAGGCGAGACATCGATTCGATGCGGTGGCGGTAGGTATCCCTGGTGTATTTGGTACCATAATATCAACAGCAGGTCAAACAATACCCGTACGTTTCGGGTGTTTGTTGATTTAACGCGAACCCGTTTGGCCAAGTCTAACAAAAAATGTTTGATTGCGTTGATGGCAGGTGAATTTGGAGGCCATGAAATTAATAGAAAGTCACCAGCACTATTCCTCGAATTCGCCCCCAGCAATACACCGCCGCCCCATGCTCCGGCCTGTTTTCCGCTCAGTAGTGCATCCTGGTGCCATAGCCACCGTTGGTAATCTGCACGCACCCGCCCTCAGTCACCAATGTGATGCATTAGGAATCTTGATTCTTCAGACCAGGCCACATTCTTCCAATCCTAAACGGTCCAACCTCGATGATCTTGGGCCCATTTTCATGCGTTGTTGGCGATGACCGTTCAGCTACACACGCCCATGCGCAGAAAGCTGTGTTGAAACCTTTACATTACTGTGCCACATTGCCCTGATCACCAGTGTTGTAGCTGCGGACGACAAACGGCTGGACCGCATATCGTCTTTTGGCTATCTGTGCACCACTTTTTACACGTACACACTTCAACGCCAAGTGAACAGCCCATACACCGAGCCGTTTCTGAGATCGTAGTTTCACGGAAACGTGCCATAACGATTTTTTTCCTTATCATATTCCGAAAAATAGACAGCTTTTTCCCATTCTGATTCCGAACACTCTACTAACTGAAATCCGGTCCTCGGGTTGTATATGCACTGCTCTGTAAGCTTCACCTGCGCCACCGTTAAGATTTCCAGGGGATCTCCATTTCTCTAGGCTGCGGGTGGTCATCATGTAATGTCTCATCCGTGTAGCAAGATATCGAAAAACGTATGTTAAACATCTCCAACGCCAGGAGCGAAAACTCTGAATTACTACGATCAGGAAGAACTAAATTCCCCCCCCCGTGCAGAATAGTTATCCAATTACACGAGATAATCGATATCTGGGTAACTAATCCAACCTACGAATAATTTACTTCTGCGCACTATACCTCTCGAAAACGTCGTGACCTTGCATGTCACTTTTGAATTGCTTACTGATGAACTTCAACACCTCAGATCTTTCATTTCATAAAGTATTTAAAAGAATCAAAACAATAAACACCTGAGAATTGTTAGCAATTTAAACAATTTCATGAATGCGTGATAATTTATTTTTTAGTCGCATTCCCTTCTGGTTTACACTCCGTCAGATTCGAACATATGTCACATTAATCACGATTTCAAAGATGTATGCCTAATTTATCGTAGGAATAAGTACCAAGACACCTTCTGCAACAAATATATTTTAAGAACACGGAGTTGAAACCCTCTTTTTAAAATTTCTGTTACATGTCCTGATAACCAACTTTTAAAACAAAACTATATGTATATTACTTAGTTTTCTTCTATTTTACTACCAAACGTTACATTACAGTAAATGGACATTAATCTGCAGATAACATTAAGTTCTAAGTAACTAAATTTAGGAAGAAAGAAATAATTCGGGAACACAAAGCCCATTAATTTTATAAAGAGAAGTTTGGAAGATGTATCTTTCTCATTTTGATTACTATTTAAATCATGCATCCCTCCAAGCTTTACGGCGTTCCGTTAGTATCAAAGAATGTTCGTCATTCGGTGAAAATATTCTGACAGCTGCATGCCAATGGCCAATAACTATCCGCTCGGTAACCTTGCTCGCGGTTACCAGGAAGCTATTTTTGCAACTTGGGCCCTGACAGCGATGAATTGACATTTTTAGCACTTCAAACACGCTTTGAAACTGAAATTCGCAACATCTCACGCTGCTTTTTCAAAAAAAAAAAAAAAAAAAAAAAAAAAAGACATTAAAAAAAAATTAGAATTTTCAAATGTTGGCACTGTGTGATACAGATGTGTTAGGTGTATTAGCCGTGCTCAATAAATTTAATTAAAGTATGCACAGGAATTCCCATTCCATACAACTTAAAAATTTTTAACAAATGTAAGACTAGAATACTTGTGACGTTCAGAAAGCGTAAGGAAGCAATGTTTTTCACATTTAATTGTTGTTGAGATATGTAGATAGCAGAACTTCATATTCGTAGGAGACAACAGATTGTGGGCTTCCATAGTAAAATCCAAGTTGTTATGGTAAGGGGTCTCTTCACAAGATGGAAGCAACACATATATTTGATTTTGATGTCCTTGTTACTGCTTCAATTCTAAAAGGAGGTCATATCACAGCTTGAAGGGAGCGCAATGCAATGTTGTTGCTATTGTTGTAAGATCTTACCAGGAAAATCGTGCTGTGTGGCAAAAATTACAGTATACATACGAAAGTACATACTTCCTAAACCCTCCAAATTCCAACAAAACATGTTTGGGTTTGCGCTGATGTACCACATTTATACACGGCATTAAAAAATCCCTTTCTTGATGATGGATCCATACTTCCTGACAACACGAAAATCACAAGAGACACTGTTGAACAATTAGTGACATTGGATTATTGTGAGATTAAAGATTTGTCCTGAATTGTTACTTCGTCATCTTATCGTAAAGGGTCGTGAGCGCCAACGTGTCTGTTTGGTAAACGTAAAAGCGCTTGTATGATGTTAATAATAGGAACACATGTATTGCTAAATAAACAAAGATTGCTAAATGTCTGGGAAAATGATCAGAAAAACGGCACGATTCTTTAGATTTGATTACTGCACGTTTCACTGTTCCTCTTATGACGAAAAATACATGAAAATGGACAATAAATTTCAGTGAGCCTCCATTTAGAACACCCTTCACTTATATACAGTTAATGTTACCAAAATGTGTGCAACGTGTTTACACAAGTATCTTCGATTTTAATTATTTATTTCATTCGAGCAAAATATTCAAAAATCATTCTTCTCTTTTATTTTTTCGAAAAATATTTTATTGTATGATATTTGCTGGGTGAGTAAAGTACGCAAAGAAATAAAGAAATCTAGGTGTAACAGATTAGTTTAAACCAACAATAATTTGTTCTACAAAGCAGTAAATGTTATACATATCCCTTAGGAAAGTAGCAGAGAACATCCTACAGCAATATAATTTGTATGATCCATTTGCTTGATGCCAGAACCAATAAAAGGTCCAATTCAAGACACGATATTAAAAAACTAGGCGT